>JAJJWX010002484.1:0-42540 GCA_023529315.1 Papaver bracteatum
TTAAAATTTATACTCTTATCAAGAACTTAGAAACCTTCATAATATTTTTCGGAGATATACGAGCATCGTGGTGTTGCTCGTATAGAGCTCCTAGAGCTCTAGTAGTGAAGGGTGGAAGCAAGGACTTTGTAACTTGAACTTTGTATTGATTGATTCTTGCTACCTTACTTACAAATGAATACAACATGCCTATTTATAGGCTACAAAAAGAAGAAGAGAACTATGCCTATGGAGGCTAACAACTATGCCTATGGAGGCTAACAACTATGCCTTTGGAGGCTAACAACTATGCCTATGGAGGCTTACCAAACCAACTACTAGACAATCTAGTATTCTTGTTTGATTTGTCTAACCCTAGAACACTCATTTTACACATGTTAATTGTCTAATATTGACTCTAGACATCCTAGATATTTCTAGGTTAGTCTAGATAGGTGTGAAATCTTGACTAAGTTGGTGTTGAATATTCAACACTCCCCCTCAACACCTACTTTCCAACTTCTCTTTATCTTAGACGTTTCGGTCCCCTTCATAGTTTAAGGATGTTTCGGTCCTCTTCATAGTTTAAGGACGTTTCGGTCCTCTTCGGAAGTTTAAGGACGTTATGGTCCTCTTCGGAAGTTTAAGGACATTACGGTCCTCTTCGTAGTTTTAGAACATACGGGTTCCATCGTAGTTTAGGGACATTGCGGTCCTCTTCGTAGTTTTAGAACATACGGGTTCCATCGTAGTTTAGGGACATTGCGGTCCTCTTCGGAAGTTTAGGGACATTTCGGTCCTCTTCGTAGTTTTAGAACATACGGGTTCCAGTCACGCTTTTGTTCGAAAACTGTAACACTTCTTTGGTTATCCAGATTCTCTCACAATCTTTCATTTCGTCAAGCTTCTGCCACAAGCTCTAACTATTTTTCTTCTTGTTATTTGATGTTACAAATTTGCCACTTTATCCAGATTTGCCACATTTCCGAATTCGTAATGATTTGCCACGCTATGACATAATTGTCACACTTTGGTTTGTACGTATTTAAACAAACACCTGTAAACCCATTTAGACTTCATTTGGACATTACAAATTAGGTAATTCCAACACTCCCCCGTAATTTGTAATGGCTCTGTTTTTTTTTTTTTTGATATTCACCCAATATCCGTTTGCGGCTCTTATCTCCTCATGCTTGCTTCGCTCGCAGTAAACTCTTTATGTTTGCCGCCACGTACCGCCGTTTTTTTTTTTTTTTTTTGTTCTTCTTCTTATCACGAGTATGATTTAGTATCTCGTGACAAACATGCCATGCTTTTCTTCGACAATTGAGGAAGCAATCTGTTGCTCTTACCCTCAATATTCTTTTTTTTTCTTCCCGATTTGAGGAAACAACCACTTATTGTTCTTACCCTCAAACCCTTCTCTGATCACTTATTAGGAAGTGACCCTTTCTTCTTCTCTTTTATCTTGTATTTTTTTTTTCATGGAGACCCCTTTTTTTTTCTTCTTCATGGAGACCCCATTTCTTCTCTTTTAGTATTTCTTGCTCATTTAGTATGTCTCCTAACTTCTGCGTGCAAGCCTCTACAAATTCAACATTTTTGAAATGTCGATATTACAAAAGCTTTGTCTTGTAGTAGCAGTAGTTTTTTCTTCTTCCAGTGGATACATGTCCACCGGCTTCGTGTCACAAGTAGAAACTTGATGTTGTCGTGACAAACATGGCTTTCTTGCCATTTTTTTTCTTCTCTCAAAACCGAGTAGGTCGTCTCATTGAGGCTCTCTTCCTACAATATGAGGAGGCGATCATTTGAAGCTCTCTTCCCTCAATATATAGAGGCATTCGTTGTTGACGTTTTCATGATATCGGCTTCTAAAACTCTTGAACGATTGTGGAGGCAAAACTTGGTGCACTCTTCCCACAATTGTCTTTAGAATTTTGTAAACAATTTGAGGAGGAAAATTATTGCTCTCTTCCCTCAAACTTGTCTTCTGGTCACTTATCAAAAAGTGATTTCTTTTTTTCTTCTCTACTTTTCTTTTTCCACATGGAGGCGTTTTTGCTCCTGTGAAGGTAGGATTTTTTTTTTTTTTTTTTTTTTTTTTTTGACAGTTGGAATGGTTGAAATCTTCTTAGTGGTGTTTGCATCTTCTCCTTCTTAAAATTCATATCTTCATATCTTCTCAACTCGAAAGCTTTGAAACCCATCAATTCGTAGCGGAAAATTTTACGCCCATTTCGGATCGAACGAGCTCTGATACCAAGTTAAAATTTATACTCTTATCAAGAACTTAGAAACCTTCATAATATTTTTCGGAGATATACGAGCATCGTGGTGTTGCTCGTATAGAGCTCCTAGAGCTCTAGTAGTGAAGGGTGGAAGCAAGGACTTTGTAACTTGAACTTTGTATTGATTGATTCTTGCTACCTTACTTACAAATGAATACAACATGCCTATTTATAGGCTACAAAAAGAAGAATAGAACTATGCCTATGGAGGCTAACAACTATGCCTTTGGAGGCTAACAACTATGCCTATGGAGGCTTACCAAACCAACTACTAGACAATCTAGTATTCTTGTTTGATTTGTCTAACCCTAGAACACTCATTTTACACATGTTAATTGTCTAATATTGACTCTAGACATCCTAGATATTTCTAGGTTAGTCTAGATAGGTGTGAAATCTTGACTAAGTTGGTGTTGAATATTCAACATTAACTATGGGGTACGCATACAGACCAAGAAGCTCTCATGCACTTATATGTAGGATCAGAGAAGGCTTTTACAGCCGTTCATTCAGAAACAAAGGCACTCCTAAAAGCTTTAAAATGGTTACAAGAAAATCTCCTCTCAAGTGTTACAATAGTTTCAGATTGCAAACTTTTGGTTGATTCTATCAATATTTCCGGTGAGATTTCTTCTTGGGTTACTGAGAATATTTTTGAAGATATTATGCAAAGCCTAAAAAATTACCCAAGGCAAAGATCAAATACATAATTCGGGACCATAATACAACGACGGACTTAATAGCCTGTTAAGTGCATATTTTGCATATATTTAGTGTCGAATCCATGCTAGTAATTGCTTATATTCTTGCAAATTATTGTATATTACGTTTGTTTTGTTTATGTTTTGTTTGGTGAATCATCCGAAAGAAGTGAATTTGCACGTAATTGTGCAATAAAGAAGTTAGCTAAAAGTGGAGAAAGGCCAAAGACCAAGTGGAACTCATTTGATTCCAAGATTCCTTAATATCATCTTGAAGAGGACGTGAATACGAAGCCAACGACGAAAGAATATAGTCATATTCCGACATCGTATGAAGAAGATATGGGCGAAAAGAGAAGCCAAGCTTGTCGGTTCTCCGGAACTAACAGTTAGACGGGAAATGTTAAAGGAGGTCGCTGGAACTACTAGGGGGAAGACAAAATCACTAAAGGCACCCGGATAATTTACCAAGGGCTGCCACCTTCATCTTCTTCCCATCAACAGTAATACGCATTCGAGCTCTGGAGTTTGCATGGGAAGATAGCAACGAGAGTTTGAAGGAAACGGAACTCGAGCTTGGCAGTGGCATGAAGATGGAGTTGGATGTCAGAGATAGCCGGAGTTGAGCTGGTGGTAGCTTGCCGATCGAATGGAGTTGGAATATGGCTGTGGATTATCGAGAAGATGGGAGAAGCTCGTGATGGTGAAGCTGCTGTTGGGATTCAAAGGAGTTGAATGGGATTAGTGTTAGGCAGTGAAGACGAGATGAAATGGAGTCTGTGATCGAGTGAGCAGAGTTAATGGACTGATGGGTTGTTGACTTGTTTCGACAGGTGAGATCTTTACGGAGCTAATAACAGCATCAAGAAGTGAGGAAGTCGAGATGGCAGCGATGAAGACTGCTGCTCGGGTTTGATGGTTGCAGTTCAGGGATGTAATGATGGCAGTGATGGTATTGGGACTGTGATGCTGTTGTTGGCAGTTGATGAAGCCCAAGTAAATAAAGTGAAGTGAATGAATACCGGAGATAGAACGGAGGAGATACTTCCATGATCGGTGATGGCTGGTTGTTGAGATTGAGCTCAAGTCTGTAATGGGTGGTGAACTGATAATGCTGATGCTCATCGGTAATGAAGAATAAAGGAGCTGCCAGTGGAGATGATGTATTGATTCATGGCAGTAATGCCAATGAGATACGATGGAATATGCAAGGTTGCTGTGAATGGAGAGTTGGACAGGAAGCAGTAGTTGCTGCTACATTGGATGCTGCTATGCTCGGGTAGGACTTCAGGGAAGGAGTTGAGACCGGTGATGATGTATATGGAGAACGAGATACGAGCTTTGGTGATGAGACGGAGTAGAAGTTACGGCCAGAAAGTCTTGGCCGTAAAATTAAGAGAAGAAAAGAGTTGAATAAACATCCAGGAGAAGATACGTCTCGAAAGACCAGGCCGTGATTGAAAAGAAGTAAAAGAGTAAAAGTTCCACGAGAACTTACGGATTGAAATTCCTGGCCGTGAAAAGAAGATGGAAAATAGGCTGTCGGATTCGCAAGACTGACAAACTAAATACTATATGGGCTGGACTTCTCAGCTTTGCATGCGGCCCATTTGGGCTATTTAACAGCTTATTCACACGGACAGACTTTGGGACGTGACCAATTTTATGGAATCCGGCTAGGTTTTGGCAAACAACTTGGAGACTATATAAAGAGACTTCTTAACCTAATATTATATCATATATCTCTACACATCTCATAATACACTTTGTTCTTAATTAATATTTTAGGGTTTAACCCTTTAGGGGGAAACCGGGAAAAGGTGTAACATGAGAGGCTAAACTTTTATTGATTAGGATGGATTCTAGTATTCTTATTTGATTTGTCTAACTCTAGAACACTCATTTTACACATGTTAATTGTCTAACATTGACTCTAGACATCCTAGATATTTCTAGGTTAGTCTAGATAGGTGTGAACTCTTGACTAAGTTGGTGTTGAATATTCAACACTCCCCTTCAACACCTACTTTCCAACTTCTCTTTATCTTAGACGTTTCGGTCCCCTTCATAGTTTAAGGATGCTTCGGTCCTCTTCAGAGTTTAAGGACGTTTCAGTCCTCTTCGGAGTTTAAGGATGTTTCGGTCCTCTTCATAGTTTAAGGACGTTTCAGTCCTCTTCGGAAGTTTAGGGACATTTCGGTCCTCTTCGGAAGTTTAAGGACATTATTGTCCCCTTCGTAGTTTAGGGACATTTCGGTCCTCTTTGTAGTTTTAGAACATACGGGTTCCATCGTAGTTTAGGGACATTGCGGTCCTCTTTGTAGTTTTAGAACATACGGGTTCCATCGTAGTTTAGGGACATTGCGGTCCTCTTCGTAACAGTAAAATACTTCTTGTACTCTTTGGACAACTCATAGGATTTTCACCCACTTTTGTTGTTCTCTATCTCATCACCACTTGGTGATTGCTTCCATTTCTTCACAATCTTTTTGTTGTTTCTTCTTCTCTTCTTCTTTTGTTTCGGTCATGCTTTTGTTGCGAAAACCTTCACACTTCTTTGATTCTTTCTTTCTTGCTTACAAATGAATACAACATGCCTATTTATAGGCTACAAAAAGAAGAAGAGAACTATGTCTATGGAGGCTAACAACTATGCCTATGGAGGCTAACAACTATGCCTATGGAGGCTAACAACTATGCATATGGAGGCTAACAACTATGCCTATGGAGGCTTCCACCAAACCAACTACTAGACAATCTAGTATTCTTATTTGATTTGTCTAACTCTAGAACACTCATTTTACACATGTTAATTGTCTAACATTGACTCTAGACATCCTAGATATTTCTAGGTTAGTCTAGATAGGTGTGAACTCTTGACTAAGTTGGTGTTGAATATTCAACACCCCCCCTCAACACCTACTTTCCAACTTCTCTTTATCTTAGACGTTTCGGTCCCCTTCATAGTTTAAGGATGCTTCGGTCCTCTTCAGAGTTTAAGGACGTTTCAGTCCTCTTCGGAGTTTAAGGATGTTTCGGTCCTCTTCATAGTTTAAGGACGTTTCAGTCCTCTTCGGAAGTTTAGGGAAATTTCGGTCCTCTTCTGAAGTTTAAGGACATTATTGTCCCCTTCGTAGTTTAGGGACATTTCGGTCCTCTTTGTAGTTTTAGAACATACGGGTTCCATCGTAGTTTAGGGACATTGCGGTCCTCTTTGTAGTTTTAGAACATACGGGTTCCATCGTAGTTTAGGGACATTGCGGTCCTCTTCGTAACAGTAAAATACTTCTTGTACTCTTTGGACAACTCATAGGATTTTCACCCACTTTTGTTGTTCTCTATCTCATCACCACTTGGTGATTGCTTCCATTTCTTCACAATCTTTTTGTTGTTTCTTCTTCTCTTCTTCTTTTGTTCCGGTCATGCTTTTGTTGCGAAAACCTTCACACTTCTTTGATTTTTTTTTTTTAAGATTCTCTCACAATCTTTCATTTCGTCAAGATTCTGCCACAAGCTCTAACTATTCTTCTTCTTGCTATATTGCTGTTACAATTTTGCCACGCTATCCAGATGTGCCACATTTTACGAATTCGTAATGATTTGCAACGCTGTGAAATTATTGTCACACTTATGTTTCCCTGATCATCCTTGCATTTAAACAAACATCTTGTCTGCATCTTCTCTATTTTGTTTGAGGCTTTCATCCCATCTTCAAATCAGCTTCAACTTGCTCTCATGTCATGACCATCATCACCGTGAACATCATCCTTGCTTTTTTTTTTTTCTTGCTTTCTTGAGAAGCACCCTGTCTCCACTGCCACCTTCACGTTCTTTAGCAAACATCAATCATGGCAGCAACTCATCATCATTTCCTTCATTTCAGAGTTCTCACGAGTTCTAGCATGCCATCACGTTCTCTACCCGAGCTCTCATCAGTCTCCATTATCGTCATCAACAACAAGCCAAAAAACCCGAGCAGAAGTTCACCATTCATCTCAGCCAACAGTCCCAAACAGCAACACCATCACCGAGCCATGATTTATCCAAAGTTCAGCCACAGTTCGGCTCCACTGTCTCTCATAACATCCAGTCGAGCATCATGACCATCATCTTTATCCGAAGATCCGCCACATTAATTGCAATATGAACCGCAGCATCATTTCCACCGATGATGATCATCATCCACAACTTAGTGATTTTTTTTCTCGAGCAGCAACCACTCGATATTCATTGTATCTTCTCGGCCTTCTCATCTACTCGAGTTGCAAGTAATGGTGGAGATCATGGAGCCGGAGAAAGTGATACTTTTCCCCCAACTTTTCTGTGGTTGTGTTGCAGTGTTGCGCACGGATTTTGTCCATGTTTCCTGCCAGGTCATTGAGCTATTTGGGAGTGTTATAGACAGGTTTTCTTTTAGAAACAGTACCAAAGAGAACGTCGTGCTTTCAAGCATGCCCCGAGATGAGCTCGACACCTGCCATACGGGCGAACATCAAAGGACGGAGTCGAGAGTTGGAGGCGAGCCTCCAACTTTAAGTGGGAAGGTGCCGGCTTTTGAGGCAGTACAACCTCTTGTGCTCAAAGGACTGATGTGAACTTTCAGTCATGGGTATTCCATTGAGGTATACTGTCACGTATCACAGTGCACTCATGCGATTCCATATTTGGGGACAGCGAGACACGGCTCCTCATGCCCATTACTGGGTTGCTTCCATGGCTCTTTTCATGACTCAAAGAACTTCGTCACTTCCAAGCCCACATGACTTCCTACTTTCTTCGTTGTTAACCTTTTTTTTTTTTTTTTTCACGGCAACTTTCATACCGTCCTCATATCATGTTTTTTGATACCACGTTTTTGTGTATCTAAAAAACCTAGTTCCACACGTGCACTTACTTGGGTGGAGAAATCCAACACACATAGCCGCAGCAACACTCGCACCTTCTTTTCTTTTATTTTTTCTTTTTAATTTTCGCGTCTCTAGATTCTGCAGACCCATATGAATAAAAAAAACTTGATATGTAACGATTCTTACGGCAGTAGAACTTACACCTCCTTCACAATCATCATCAGAACTGCGCACAAATTATTTTAAACCTTGTGTACTCAACACCACAACGAGAACTTAAACACTAACAACCATGAATTTTTCTGAGTTTCTCTAACTCTCTTCCTCTCCTCTCTCTTCCTCTAACCTTGCTCTGATACCATCTTAAAGATCGAACAAGAGAGAGGAGAACATAAACGCGGAAGCGTAAAAGACTACATTGATATTAATCTTGGTGGAATACAATCTATTTGATATTTTTGATTGATTGATTCTTTCTTTCTTGCTTACAAATGAATACAACATGCCTATTTATAGGCTACAAAAAGAAGAAGAGAACTATGTCTATGGAGGCTAACAACTATGCCTATGGAGGCTAACAACTATGCATATGGAGGCTAACAACTATGCCTATGGAGGCTTCCACCAAACCAACTACTAGACAATCTAGTATTCTTATTTGATTTGTCTAACTCTAGAACACTCATTTTACACATGTTAATTGTCTAACATTGACTCTAGACATCCTAGATATTTCTAGGTTAGTCTAGATAGGTGTGAACTCTTGACTAAGTTGGTGTTGAATATTCAACATAAACATCCAGGAGAAGATACGTCTCGAAAGACCAGGCCGTGATTGAAAAGAAGTAAAAGAGTAAAAGTTCCACGAGAACTTACGGATTGAAATTCCTGGCCGTGAAAAGAAGATGGAAAATAGGCTGTCGGATTCGCAAGACTGACAAACTAAATACTATATGGGCTGGACTTCTCAGCTTTGCATGCGGCCCATTTGGGCTATTTAACAGCTTATTTACACGGACAGACTTTGGAACGTGACCAATTTTATGGAATCCGGCTAGGTTTTGGCAACCAGTTTCGCACGGGATTCGAGTGCGGGCACTACTACAACTTGGAGACTATATAAAGAGACTTCTTAACCTAATATTATATCATATATCTCTACACATCTCATAATACACTTTGTTCTTAATTAATATTTTAGGGTTTAACCCTTTAGGGGACTTAGGAAAAGGTGTAACATGAGAGGCTAAACTTTATTGATTAGGATGAATTCTATGTTCCGGGCGTGAAGCTTATTTATTATACAAGTTTATTCGAAGTTTTTATCATATTATCGATTGTCTTTTCTATATTTAGCGTTTATGATTGGTTTCTAGATTATTCAAGTGTACAATTGGATTAATCTTTTGATCATTCTATTGCTAGTAGAAGTTGGAAGATAAGTGTAATAGTCAAACAACTCTCTATATAAGTAGAAATCGCGAGACCTTACAGAGGGATTTTGTGGAGCAATTGCGAGTGAAGACAACATCAGCAAGTGAACCTTGAGCTAAGAGTTCAACTACTGGGGTCAACCTAATTCATAAATCCTAAAGCATTCAGTTAGATAACACCTTGAGTGAGCTACTACTTGGTGGTTCGGTTGGATAGAATTTGATATTGGAGAGCTTCCGTATCCGTGGTAAAAGGAGTTTTGGGGATAGCACTGAGCTAGTTGCTATTTTACGGTTGGTGATATATGATTCTTAAGAAAGGTAAACGAGTATACTATGCAAGTCAACGTTTGGTAATGGCGAATGACTCCTAATCATCTTTTCATCTTATTGTTTATTATTATTTTAATTATAATCAAACCAATCCCCCTTGTCTTTTATTATTTTGCTGAACTAAATAACATATCAACTACACTGTTCTTCGTGAGAGCGATCTCTTACTACCACTATATTACCAGTTAATTAGTGGAAAATATCTTAATTAATTTGTTGTGGTTACGACACACATCATAGCCAAAGAAGCGAGATTAGAAGAGCTCAGCACAGGACAAGCCACATTCACCAGAAAGTCAAAAATTTCTCTAATATTTTTACTAAAAATGAAATTGTAAATTTATTGTATAATATCTTCAGTCTTAAAAAAAAAGGCAAAACTCACAAGGAAGTAATTTATTGATAGAAATAAGGAAAACAAAATGAAGGGGGGCTTAGGGCCAAAATCTCCAACAAAAAGCAAAAAAGAACAAAAAGAGGGAGAAAACTCAATTAAAATCAATACGTTGGCGTGAATACAAGCAGGTGGTTCACACCCCCATTGAGTGTCAAGCACCATGCTTAGCTCACACATACATACTAAATTGATCTATTCTTGGTGAACATTCATCCTTTACATTCACTTTGTCAAAGACTGCAGGAGCAGAGTGTTACAAAATCAAAGAGTCCACTCCATCCCCGACTTTACATGAAGTCTATCCTTGAGGCGGCAGAGGTGGGTGTGTTATTCTTTTTACAACAACATGTGCAAAACAGTGTAGCAGATTCATCTTCGTTTGAGCACATTTGCCTTGCCACTATACCATCCACTGACTTGCATATTTTCTTACAACCACTTCTACAAGATCTGCAATTACTGGTGTCCACCACATGAAAATCTACATATGTCTCCTCGAGTTTACACATCCTTTCTGGAGATGGACACGGAGGAGATGGCGATTGTGGAGGAGGTGGAGAGGGAGAAGGTGGTGGAGGAGATGATGGTGGAGGTGGAGATGGCGGAGGGGGCGATGGTGGAGGTGGAGGTGGAGATGGGGGAGGAGGTGGGGGTGAGGGTGGTGGTGGTGGTGGAGATTTGGGGCCCGCACAACAACATGGCCTTTTGAAGGCAGGTAACCCCCAGATTGGTACGCAATTTCCAATATTGAAGGTTGGCCAACCTTTTTCCAAACATATTCTCTTACAAACCGCTGTAGAATCATCACAAGAAGATCCCCAATATTCTCCAGAAATATCTGGAGACCATAATTCACATTGGTCATTGGACTGGGATGCTACCGTTTCTGCATAACAAAAAGATGAATCAACAAAAATACAAGAAAGATTTTTATCTAGTAATAGTATAGCAACATATATGTATGGTAACACTCACCTGAATAGGAAGACAAAGCAACTGTAACAAAGAGAAACAACCAAATTAGAGATGATGAACTACTAGAAGCCATCGTATTATGGTACCAGTTATTTAGGATTTTCTTCTTCTTCTTTTTTGGTGGTGTACTGATGTGATTAAAACAAAAGGTACTGATCTATTATTTATAGGACATGAACTCTTATTTGTGTTGGTGTTATTACAATTAGTAGGAAGAAGGAACGTGGCGAGCAAAAGGCGAGCATCTCAATCAGCGTGAGATCTGGGGGAAATACTTGCCAGTAAAATCATGGCTGGTGCATTAGGGATTGCATGCGTATTATTGTCTGATATGGGATCGCATAACTCCTCATGATGGATTTAGCCTTGTTTATTTTTTTCTATAAGAAGAAAATATGAACAGTGAACTCAACACGTACGTCCAAGAAAGTAAGTGGTCCTTGAGCAATCTACTTTGTTTATGCTCAAGATGACCATTGTTGCATGTGACCATAACGGCTCCATGATTTTTATGTACTTAAGTTTGTCGCAGATAAGACCTGTTTGATGTTTGGTCGTGCTTACGCATCTTAGTACTGTGAGGAGATACTCTACTTATTTGTCGATCATGAAAAGATACTCCGCTAATTTCAATTCAATTCAATTGTAAGGTACTAAGGCTCAAACTTGAACTAACACTCTTATCTCTGCTAGATAGGAAAGATGTGGCGTCATTAGATTGTCGACTTAACCACGGCCATGTTAGGCGTTTTTTGTATACCTTTTTGTTCATAGTTGCAATCTTAACATTATCAACTGCGTAGTCTTGTCACAATGGATCATTCCTTAATATCCTCTATATGTTAGTATGGCCAATTAAGAGTCTAGGAGATATGAAGTTTATTGTGAATAGTAACGATAAAGATGGAGGTGTCCCTGCGACTCAAACTCAAGAAGATAGTGCAAAACTTCTTGTAGATAATGCTAGTCTCCAGAAAATTTGACTTTATAGGTTTAACATGGACTAATAGAAGACGGGTGGGTGGGTGGGTCAAGAGCTCATACTTGAAAGACTGGACATGACTCTTGCTAGCAAAAACTGAATGAACAACTTTTTATGATGTCATTGTTTATCACATGATCCCACTAGCTAGTGACCCCATATTTTTATGTACCTCTGGAAATGAAGTTTCTACTGAAAAGTCATTTAGAGAAGCTAGGAATCTATCCAAAAGCATTGATCAATTCAGTCTTTTCTCTGGTAAGGCTGTTAACCATGAGAAAATCAGCATGCCTTTTATGAGGTGCCAACGGGTTTTATCGGATCCGGGTATTATACTACCCCGGAACCGAAACCGGTAATTTTAATCGGTTCGGTTCCTAAATGAATGGATCCGGACCCGATAAAATCTTAAATATTCATCGGGTCCGGGTATTTATCGGGTCCTCTAAAAATCAACTACTCCCTCCGTCCATTTTTAAGAGTCCGCTTTGATTTTGTCAAGATATTCAGGAAATCCTATAAAATGTCATGACTATCCCTTGACTAGCCTATTTAATATTATGTTATTACCAAAATTAAAATTATTAATGTTAAAAATTCTAATTTGGATAGTATTATTGTTTTAGGAAATATTGTAAAGAAATAAAAGCAAACTTATACTCCAAAATTTAAGAATTTTTTATTTCCTCAATTTGATTTTGGTTTCGCGCACTAAAATTTTGGAGCCTTTGGAATTTTTATTTGAGAGGTTTTGTAGTATCGATTAGGTTAAAGCAAGAGATAGAGAAGGAGAAGAACTTCTTATTGATAAAGAGGCATTAGTCATTACATAATACAAGGTTCTAATATATATAGGGAAGGGAAAACCTAGTCGTCTAATGGACCGCACATCCATGGGCCACAGGCCCTATAACAAGAGGGAATTGTTTTTGAAATTGTAGATTATTTCCTCTTTAGATATACTCTACCATGAATTTGAGATTTTGTCATAATTGTTTTTCGATCTTTTGCCATGTAAGAATAAATATAAGTATTAGGAATTTTGTAACTATCCATAAATGTTTTACTTTAAAAAGGAATGGCAATTAATATAAAAAAATATTGAATGGATTTTTTCCTTATATACAGTGATGATATTTATGATTTTGAATTAAGTATATATTAAAAATGATTTTATAATTATAAAAAAGAAAGGGTATATTTAATAGTTTAGGGGAAAAGTATATGTCTATAAACAGAGCGGACAGATAAAAATGGACAGACCAAATTAGAAATTAGGACAGATAAAAATGGACAGAGGGAGTATATTTCTTTGATAATCTATTTTTATTTTGTTATATTAGTTTGATTCTAATAACCTTTCATATAAAATTATTATTATATCTATGTAAATGTTCTAATTAACGTAAAGCATAAGAATTTAAAGGTAAAATGCAAAATATTTACGCAATTCTATAGAAAATCATATCATTTTAAGTGAATTTAACATGCAAAAAGTAAATATTCGGGTACCCGATGGGTAACACCGGCCCATTAGGACCCGAAATCTTATCGGTTCCTAACGGGTCTACCCGTTGGGTAGTGATCTTGCTAATGGGTCCGATCTTAGGACCCGAAACCAGACCCGATACACCCAGGTCCGGTTCGGTTCCGGATAATCGGGTACCCGTTGGCAACCCTACTTTTAGCCCTAAATGGCCTAATCATGTGAAGAATGACATATCCAATATCCTTAACATCAAGAAGATGGCACTAAATGATAAGTATCCGGGTGTTCCTCTGCTCATACTGAAAAAATGATGGGAAACTAAATGGATGATAATCTAATTTTTTTAGCCAACCAGAAAGAATTGTGCTCACTCAATTTTTTCTTAATATTATCTCTTCTCATCATATGTTTGTTTTCCCAATACCAACTACTTTTTTTTTTGATGAAACGAGAAGATATATTAGAAAATGAGAGTATACCCCAAAAAGAAAAAAACGTGTAAGCTTAGCAAAGCAAAGAGAAAAGCAGAAATAACAAACTATTTACATGAAATGGTTTCCCAATTTAGATATAGAGTGAGAAAAGTTAATGTGCAATCCACAACTAGCTGAGTCAGCCCATGAAAGCAATATACTTCGAGTTTTAATTGCCAACTCCAACTGCATCATCCCTATACCAACTACTCTCACTAATAATATATGAACTCTATTCAAAGTAGGTTCTAGTGGAACAAACAAAAAAATAGTAAAGGTGTCTACGTGAAAAGATGGAAAAATATTACTCTTCCGGAATGCTTATATAGGTAGCTAGCTTAGGGATTAAACAATTTTGTTAGAGCAATGCTCGGTTGAATCCATAAGTTTTGCTATCTCAAGCTTGTTGTCAATATTAGATTATCAAAACTATATCTTAATTTCTAGTCTACTACTAAGTCAAGTCTCGTACTAGTTTAGAAATTAGTAGTTGAGTATCATACATCACCCTCAAAGAACGAAGAACGACGAAGTACTTTTGGAGAACTTCTGTATAAGGTTTTTTAAAACTGAACCATTCTATTTTACACACTAACTTACCATTCTCTCATTTAAGACTATGTCGTATAACTTCTAGTTGATTTACAAAGAAGAAATTTCGAGTCAAGCTTGTCTTGTTAAAAATATTGAAATAAGATTTAAGCATTGATGTTCAAAGGTCCTTACCAATATTAGTTCGAAAAAATTAATTGTTCAGGAATTAATTTGTGTATCTATTGAAAATTTCCCATGTAAATGATTTTATCACTTGGGAATGTTTCAAACATCAAAAAGTGAGAAATTCAGAACTTCTGATATTTTTGCTCAAGGTAAGTTGGCGAACCACTTCGCAAACCATAGATATATGGGTTTCAGAAATATGGGGAAGGTTGGAAAACCAGTTCCCAACCCGTAAGTTCGGATTGGGACGGTTCACAAACCCAGTTCACGAACCATGGTGAACTGAATTTTAAAAGTTCGTACAAACGGCTAGTAGTTGGAGAACCCGGTTTACGAACCGTGTCCATCTGAGTTCGAGAGTCTTGTTAGGTTGGAGAACTTGGTTCACGAACCGTAACACCCTGACTAGTGAACGAGCCTTAAAGTTCACGAACCATTTCACCGACAGTCCCATGAATTTAACAGATGCTCAAAGATTTTTAAAATATTTTTAGCATTGTTATAACTCTCTTAAACACCTCTTTGACTTCATTGATCGTTAAAACACTTATATGTGTGCATAATGATTAAATTATTAAGTGTTTAAATGAACTTCATATTGCATTTTGTTTACATGGAATATTTGCCAAACCGAACATTCATTATACACGGTTCCGTACGTAACCAGACCATAGTGTATTCTTCTTTTGTATTTTCAAGACTAATTCTCACTTGCTTACTGGAAACCCTAACCAAAGTTTCATCTAAACAGAGAAAGTGTTTTACTTGATTCTCAAGTTATTTTAACTTCAATTCTAAGAAACCCTCAATCTTGGAAAACTATAAATAGAGATGTTCTTTCAACTGGAAAATTCAAATCCTTACACTTTGTGTCCTAGTTGATTGCTAGAGTCATACTCCATTGACCTAGATTTCCTTTGAGAAACATAATTATGTCTACGACTGAAAGTCTTCGCTTTGGGGATTCATGAAGCCAGGTCCGACTATCTTTTACCTTGATAGTTCGTGTATCCTGATCTTGCTTTTTTGTTATCTAGGTTTTTATAATCTCTTTCAGGCAAGATAAATGTAAATCGCAAAGTTATCTTTGTCTCAGAATTTGTGATTCCTCAAGATACATATCTAAAAACTAGTCTTAATTGATAAGTTGAAGATTATTCTTGAGAGGTGGTAAAGAATCCATGTATCTTATCTAAGTGAGTGTAAGTGTTCCATATTTGTGAGGTTTTCTAGCGTTGTCTACTGCAAACATATTTCCAAGCCTTGATCTTTGATATAAAGGGAAATCAAATAGGCTTATCTATTAGAGGTGGATTGGTATCAAAAGTCTTCACTTAGGATGAAGCAACTCTTAGGCTATAATAAGTAGAACCTTGCAAGGTTCAAGAGACGTAAGGAGCGCCACTATAACTGAATTGCTTGGAGGGTGGATTCGTTCTTAACTACATTTCAGTCTGAAGTCTTATAGTAGACTAGTGTATATAACGACATGATACAATTTGGTGTTCAAATCTGGACGAGGTCTTGGGGGTTTTCCGCAGTTGTGGTTTCCTCGTTAACAAAACTTCTGGTTTCTTGTATTTTTCCTTTTTCACATCATATTGTTTATCTTTATTATTGGATTTACACAAGTTGCGCGCGTATTCAATCTTAGTAGATACGTCCATCTAATTGTGATCGATTATGAGACTTTTTTCTTGTATAATTCGTATCTTGAAAGATATATAACAATTTTTAATTACTTGGAAGAATTCTGATTGGATTATTTGGATACGACTAGGTTGATCTTGGATATTGATTTTTGAGATTTTTTCATCTTAACCATCAGCTTCACGGATTTCTTGTGTTATATATACCGATTGAGAATAGTTGGAGATATAAACTTTATATACATACTA
Source organism: Papaver bracteatum (assembly GCA_023529315.1). Taxonomy (NCBI): domain Eukaryota; kingdom Viridiplantae; phylum Streptophyta; class Magnoliopsida; order Ranunculales; family Papaveraceae; genus Papaver; species Papaver bracteatum. Next base: position 16,519 of record JAJJWX010002484.1, read on the forward strand.
TCAAGGATCATTAAGTTGGTATGCTTTCAATTGTATTAGGTTTTTTCCATACATGTTGCCGAACGAAAAAGTTGGTAGTATACTTGGTACCCTCTCCTTTTCAAATCTATTATCATGAATGATGCTCTTCAATATAAACTATCATGGAGAATGGTTACTGGTCCTAATGATCTCTGGGTATAAGTTTTGAACGGGAAATATTTCTATAGCACCAATTTTATGCATGATAGATTTACCAGTAATGGCTCTTGGTTCTGGAAGGATATTATTAAAGGTCTTGGCTATGTAAACAGGTTTGGGTGTTGGGAAATAGGAAATAGGAAATTGTTAAGATGTTTATATTTGGAAAGATATATGGCTTTCTAGCAGAATTAATCTATTAGATATAATAGATTTTCTTCTTCAAATATGTTTACTGTTAACTAAATAATAACTCGAGAATGCATGCATAAATAGAATCTCTAGAAGCTTCACCTAGTTCACTCGCCAAGTCTCTTTGCATCCATGGCTGAAAAAGGGCTTGATCACAATAGGACGAATTAGGATGTCAACACCTTGAGACTTCTCTTTTAACAATAATATTGTCAAGGAAATTTGTGATATTAGAATTTCTGCTAAAGGTAAGGACGCAATTACATGGAATCCTGAGAATAGTGGGAAATTTATAATTAGTTAAGCATACAGTTTTATTTTAAATGACTCATTGACAAGCTCCACAGTAAATAGAGACTTAAACCTGAAAGCATCTGGAAGAATACCCTTCCACCGGAGTTTAACATTTTATCTGGAAATTTTTTAACAATATGTTTCCCACCAATGATATATTTGCAAAATTTAACTCTGCCAGATCAATTTTTCATTTTATAATGCACGTTAATCCTTATATGCAACATTTGTTTATTGATTGTGTCGTAACTAAATATATTTGGTTTGCTGCAGATCAGATTATTGCCGAAGTGGTTAGTAATTATAATATTGATGATTGGTTGTCATCTAAATTTAACAACAAAAGTCAAAGCATGGATATGGTTGATCTTAAATGTTTCCAAAAAAGTTTACATTGGTCTTATTAGGTTTTTGATAATCAAAAGGTAAATGTGGTAGGTATATCAACTAGGATTCAGGTTTTCCACAGTGACTGCATTAAATCCTTTCAATAGCATGATGTAAACAGGAGGCATAATATTGCAAGAGCGATACTTGGAAACAACCCAATCAAGACTTCTTGAAATTGAATTTTGATGTAGCATTTAATTTAGCTACCATGAAAACATGAATTGGACTAATATCTATACATTTTGCAGGTAATTAACATGGAATTGGATGCCAACCTACAAAAGACTTATATGATGAACAATTACTTGCATCATATAAAGGGATCAAGTGGGCAACGGAGTTGGGAATAAGAAGTTTGCACTTAGTGGATGATTGCAAAAATGTGGTTATAGCAAACAATATATGGAAACACATGAGTTACTAAATAGATTAAAATAGTCTAATTTTATATAGCCTTTATATCCTTATAGTTTGACCCCTAAAATCTCAGCAGGCGTCTTACTCTGTCATCTGCACATTTACACTAGAATTTTCAAATCAGTGATAATGTAAATATCAATTAAGCGCAATTTTAAGGGAAGACATAGTGCTTGAAATATAATCAATTAAGTTCATTGTTAGTATTTAGATCATGATGAATGCGGGGAGATATTCATTCCAAGTTGTACCGTGTATAATATTTCTCTCTCAAAATACAAGGAAACGAAATTAAAATATACGTATATCTTGTTTAGGAGACTTCATTGTGATTGTGACGCACAAGAATCACTTTGGTCACCACAAGAGGGATTCCAAAAAATTTAAAAATAGTAGTTTTGTGAAATTCATTAAAAGTAAAAAAAATTATATTTTGATAAATTATGTTGCATATGAAAACCTAGTGAGAGTGTTCGGTGGTCTTGAAAAATAACCATATGGGATTGGAAGGACAGTAACATCCCAAGTCTGAAATCGTAAAAATCGAGACTTTTTATGAAGGATGCTAATGGGGGTACTGCATTCCACGGGAGTGTACCAAGGTTATGCCCATTTGTTTTTACTGATAAGGGATAGTCAATGCACCTAAAAAGTCTAGAGTACTATTCCAATATTTTTCATTTCTATTGCACCCATTTTAGTTTTTGATATATGTGTTGCTTTAATGTAGTTTTGCTTTTAAAAGGATGACTAATTCTGACATACATTTCAGGCAACTGCTAAAAGGTTGATAGCAGAACTAAGGAAGTGATGTGAACTCTACTAAGAGATAATAATAAATCTTGTAAGAAAGGATATAACTCTTGTTATTGCTCAGATTTTCACCTTTAAAAAAAATTCACAGCACTGCGAGTGCAAAAGTAAGTCTTTTGTTGTGGACTCTGTGTAAACTCATAGCGAGAAACTTGGACTTTACAAACAGATAAAACTTTTTGTGAAAAAGAAATTCAAGCGATACCCATAATGGAAAATTGTTGTGGAAGTTTGGTGATATGGTGAGATATGAAGATGTCATCATTCAATAATGCGTACAGAACTCAATACAGGAAATTGTCACTCACAAAAATAGTAGTTGGTATTGTACTATGCAGTGATATTAATGTCTAAATACACAACTAATGTTAATTTTGAAGTGATGCTGAGGAGAGAGAGAGTCTGTAATAGTGACTTTAGATATTTTTTCTTCCTGAGGTCCGTTGACCCAAGTCAAAATTAGGTTTGTGTTCTTCATCTTCGTTTGCTTTCTCTGGATCGGTTGTGTTCCTGTGGGTAGGTGTGCCCGAGAGGTTGTTGTTTGGTTTAAGTCATCATCTCGGTAAGGTTAGTGATCTTTTGCTGGATTTTCTAATTTTATCTTCTGTTTTCTGGGTTTGGTAGAGTTGTAGGTTGAGTGCTCTGCAGGTGTTTCTCTGATTCTTCTTTGAACTATCATTTGGGTGTAGTTTGGTTTCTTTAGTTTCTTTCCTTTGTTCTGGTTATGGTTTCTCTTTGTCTCCTCCTGCTTGCTCGCTCTTTCCTAAGTTGTGGTTTCCTTCTGGTCTTGTTTCTATTTCTTGTTTTTGGGCTCTCTTTTCTTTCCTTTCTTTTTTATTTCTTTTTTTCTCTGATTCTGTTTGATTTCCTCCATGCCTCCCCTTACCTGCTTAGATTTGAGATCTACTACTTTTCTTCACCTAATCATAATAATATCTCAGTATGTCTCTGCCAATTTAATTGGTACCCTAATTTTCAAAAATTCCAAGTTTTTTAGGTATAAATATAGCTTCATTAGAATACCAGAATCAAAGGAAAAATTTTGGGTTATGTCTTCCTCTGCAAACTCATCAATCAAACAATCCGTTTTATCTTTTGATATTGTGAACAATTTAGTGGCGAATATGAAAAAAAAAATTAAACATTGAGAGTGCAATCGAACCTGTGGTTTATTTAGATAAACATATGGTCTTAGAGAAAGAAAATGAGGACTTTAATTTGTGTATGCTAGGCAGAATATGTTGTCCTGTAACTATTTCTACTAGCAGAGTGAGGAATTTGGTGAGAGACTTCTGGCCGATGTTTAGAGAAGTTTCAATCAAGAAATTTGGTGCAAGGGTTAATGTTCATCTTTATAGATTTGGTTCACAAATTGATATTATGAGAATCAAAGATGATGGACCATGGGTTTTGAATGGTTATTTGGGAAGTTCGATAGAAATTAGGGTCAAGGTTTCGTGTTTGGAGCGTCTATTAATATGGATTATGAGCTGTTTATAGTCTTCCTAAGTAGAATTACAAATCAGTTTCTCACTACGGCATCTTATAGGGCGATGGCAACAGCTATTGAGGAACTATGTGGTTTTGCTGAACCGACAGGGCTCTCTATGGATCACAAAACAGTTAATATGCTGATCAAGATTAATGTAACGGGTTATCTTCCAAGGAGGGTGCTCGTTAGGGATCAGGAAGATGAAGCATGGATCTCAGTTAACTATAATGTCTTGCCTTGGAGGATTTGTGGGATTTGTAGAGTTTTGGATCATCATGTGGAACCATGTGTAAAAGGAGAATGTAATGATTGTTGAAAATTAGGTTAATAATGATGGGGAAGTGGATGTAATGATAGTCGAAAATCAGGTTTATAATGCTATGAGGAATGACAATCAGGTGGAAGTCGAACCAATCTTAACAACCTTAAGTGGTCATGAAGATATGAGTGACTTTAGAGTGAGCAAAAACACTATCTCAAAGCTTCAATCGGAAGCGGCTCAGGACTCAATTGATGATAATAATTTTAGTCTGGGGGTAGTAGAGGAAGGATCAAGGGAGTGTGTTCAAATTGTAATAAGGGACAAGGTTAGCAATGAACTTGATCTTGTTGCTGATCAGTTAGTTGTGATTGCGGAAATATATGAGGAGGATAGGAGAATGGTGGAATCGAGAAAGAGAATTAAAGGTAAAGGTAAAGCCAAAGTTTCTGAGATAACTCTAAAAGATAAGGATTTATCTATGGTAGGAGGTTCTCAAAGGGGGTCGTCTTCGTGTGGGCAGCTAGTTATAAGTGAGGGTAGGGCGGTAGTGAATATTGTTGAAGTGGTTGGAAGGTTGGAAGAGGCTAATGAACATCAACTACAAGAAGGATCTCTTCTAGACTTCTCTATCAATTTAAAGGAACCAGAGAGGAAGAAGCGAAAATATAAGAGAAAAGTTCCCTTGGAAGGAGAAGTAACAGTGAAAAAATCGAAGAGTATCAAAGGGGGTGGTGCAGTTTGTTCTACGGTTGGAGTTCTAGCAACTAATGGTGAGGAGTTTCTTGATTATATTAACCTAAATTCTAAGTCTTTGTCTGTTTTGTTTTCCAAAATTAGTGAGTCTAATTTTTCTTCTACTCGTCTTAATTCCTTATTTCCAGTTTCTTCTATTAAATCTCTTGAAGATGACAACATTATTCTTGCTAATCCTCAGTTGATTAGTAATCTTGTCGAGTCTGGTGATGACCCATTTGATATGTTAAACGATTACATAATAGATATTACTGCAATTACTCCTCTAACTATTTCTGCTAAACAGTGCAATGAGATGGTGATGGTAGCTCCAAACATCAGAAAGGTACATGCTAAAACTATTATTTACTTCAACTACAATTTGGGAGTGTTAAGTGAAAATCATGAAATTCAAATTCATAAATATGTCTGGATGATTCTGTATTCTGAAAAATTGGGCTTTTATCGTGCTGATAAGAATTGGTGTCTTAGTATGCTTGACTATGTTAAGGAAAATGAGTGTATGCATATGAAAATTATCTTGTTTCAGAAATCGTTTTGGACTGGTAGTATAGAAAAGTTGGATGATTCTGATAATTTTCATGGTTATGATATGGAGTGCTTATGGTCTGCTTGTCTTTTTGAGATGAATCATGTTTATACTGTGGATATTGAAGTCCTGAACTTAAACAATTATGTTTGGTATAAGGAATGCATTAAGTTTGGTAGTATAAAAGTTATGTCTTGGAATTGTCAGGGGTGTGGGAAAAAGTATCCTAGAGAGCATTTCAGGAATCTGATTCGATCGATACAACCGGATATTATATTTCTTAGTGAAACTAAAAACTCTAGCAGAAATGTTAGGAGCCTTTTTAGATCGGTCAATTATGATAATGTGCAAATTATGAATCTTATAGGCATATCGGGGGGGAATAGAAATGGCTTGGGTGGATACAGTGCAACTTAAGGTTACTCAGACATCGACCTACTTCATTAATGCATGTATAACAGATCAGTTCAGTGTTAAAGATTGGTTAATTAGCTGCTTATATGGTAGTCCTAAAAACATGAGTGTTACTTGGAATTTTCTATCTCATATGTCCTCTGTCATTAATATTCCTTGGATGGTAATAGGGGATTTGAATATTAATTTGCATCAAAATGAAATCGGGGGTGTGGGTAAAGTTAATAGAGGGGAAATAGATCAATCGGTTAGTGCTGTGAATGAGGCGGGTCTTATAGATTTAGGGTTCTGGGGTTATCCTTTCACTTGGTCTAATCACAGATGTGATTATGAGTTGATAGAAAAGAGATTAGATAGAGGTTTAGCGAATAATGAATGAATTGGCCTCTTTCCGGATGCTAAGGTTTCTCATTTGAGTCTGATATCTTCAGATCATGGGCCGATTATTCTGAGTACTAAACTTGATAGGAAAGACGGGGCTAAACCATTTAAATGCTTTGGAACTTGGCTTGATGAAAATTCGTGTATAGAGGTGGTTAAGGATTCCTGGTTAACTCATCATTTTGGTTCTTCTCCTTTTCAAGTTGTTAAAAAATTAGATGTTTGCAAAAGAAACTTAATTCTGTGGAATAAAAACATTTTTGGTAATGTGCATTTAAAATTAGATCAGGCGATTCGCAATCTTGAAAATTGTAATAATAACACTCAGGTTAGAAATAAGTCTGAAAATTTGAACCATTTAAATATGGAGGTTGAAAAATGGTACAATATTACTGAGTCTTTTTTGAAAATAAAAAGTGGTGATCAATTTTTGAATCTAGGCGACAAAAATACTAGGTACTTTCATGGTCTTTTGAGAACTAGGGCTCTGAGAAATAGAATCATGGCCATTAAGAATGATAATGGGGTTTGGTTGGAAAGTAGGATCCAAATTAGGGAAGTGTTGTTTCAACACTTCTCTAAAATGGCGACTACCACTAATAATGAAATTAATAGTGAGGTTTTGGTTAACATCCCTAGTATGGTTACTGATGATGATAATCTGGAACTTATGAAAATTCCTCAGTATGAGGAGATCAAAAATATAGTCTTTCAAATGACACCTTATTCTTCTCCGGGGCCTGATGGTTTTCTGGCAGTTTTCTTTCAAAAAAATTGGGATTTGGTTTCTCTTGACATTGTTTCAATGGTTCAAAAATTCTTCATCTCGGGGTTTCTTCTGAAGGAGATAAACAATACCTTCATCTCCTTGATTCCCAAAAACAAAATACCGGATGAAGCGAGTCACTACAGGCCTATAAGTTTATGCAATTCGACTTACAAAATTATTTCTAAACTAATGGCCAGTAGAATAAAACCTATTTTACAAAAACTGATTTCTCCGTTTCAATCTGCTTACGTTCCTAGCAGACAAATTTCGGACAACATAATATTAGCTCATGAATTGATTCACACAATGAAAAAAAAAAAGGGAAATAAAGGGTATATTGGTTTAAAGATTGACATGTCAAAAGCTTTCGATAGGGTTGAGTGGGGGTTTCTTCAAGCTGTTCTTAGGAAAATGGGGTTTGGTCAGGCTTGGTGTAATCTTATTCACCAGTGCATCAGAACCACCTCGACTACTGTCTTATTAAATGGTTCTCCAGGGAAGATGTTCTTTCCTTCTAGAGGAATTAGGCAAGGAGATCATTTATCTCCTTACCTGTTCATTCTTTGTATGGAAAGTTTGTCCTGTTTTTTATTGAGTGCTCAAAAAAAAGGGTTAATACATGGTATTAAGATTACTAAAGATTGTCCTCCTATCAATCATTTACTTTTTGCAGATGATTGTCTGATTTTTGATGATGCTAATCTTATTGAGAATAAAAACATTCTTAAAATATTTAATACTTTTAGTGAAGGGTCATGCCAACTTATAAATTTCCAAAAATCTGGGTTGTTCTTTAGTAGTAGATTTCCTAATAAATTTCAGCGTCTCATAATCAAAATCCTTAAAGTCCAAAAAATTAAATTAGATGACAAATACCTGGGAGCACCTCTATTTACCAACACTTCTAAAATTTCGTGTTTTCAACCTATAGTGGGTAGAGTTGCTGGTAGACTTAAAGGTTGGAAAAATAGGAATGTTTCGCCTATAGGTAGAGGAGTTCTTATAAAATCTACTCTTGAATCGATTCTGAATTATCAAATGAACTGTTTTAGGTTACCTAAGTTTACTTTAAACAAAATAATGGCTCTGCAGAGGGATTTTTTAGGGGGGAAAAGGAAGGAAATCGAGAGGGCTTTATCCGAAGGCTTGGTCTGGTGTTAACAAAAGCAAAAAAAAGGGTGGGTTAGGTTTCCGTAATCTTAATCTTATGAATGAAGCGATGATAAATAAAAATAGGTTGGAGATTGATTTCTTACCCTAAGTCTTTGTGGGCTACTATTTTCAAGTTGAAGTATTTCCTTAATGGTGATATCTTAGATGTTAACTATAAAGCGAAACCTACGGACTCTTGGCTTTGGAAAGGGATTTCCAAAAGCTTTAAGAACCTTAGGAAGGGGAGATTTTGGGAAGTTAATAATGGTTCTGTTATTGATATCTGGAATCACAAATGGATTCCAGGCGAAGAAAATCTGTTGGTTCCTATTGATGAAGATGCTAGACTGAATTTTGTTAAGGTCAGGGATCTTTTTAATGAGGAAGCTACTAACTGGGATCCGAACAAACTAAAATTGTGTTTTGCTAATGTTATCATTCAAAAAATTGTTGTTATTCGCTTCGATATTAACTCTCCTGATAGACTGAGATGGAGTTATACTACTAACAGGGACTTCTCTGTGGCCTGTGGGGTATCGGTATAATTACTTGTCTGACAATGTGGATTCTAATTGTCTGATTCATTCTATTACGGCTACTGTGAATTGGTCTAGGCATTGGAATATGAATGTGATGCCTGGGATTAAAGTTTTCGTTTGGAAATGTCTGCGTGACATTCTTCCTTTAGGTGAAAATATCAACAGGATTATCAAAAAATATTGATAAATGATGTACTTTATGCAACTGTGAAATAGAGAATGTTGATCATCTTTTCATGAAATGTGACTTTGTTAATAATGTTTGGAAGTGCTTGCCATACAATCCAAGTAGAGTTAAAAATATAAAAATCATACCTTTCAAGTTAAGTTCAAAAATTGGTTTCAAAACAAGAGTTACTTTAGTCATGATGATGTTAACTGGGAAAATATATGTGCTACTACTATTTGGTATGTTTGGAAAGCCAGGTGTGAGAGAGTGTTTTAGGAAAAAAAAATCTCCAAGGTCTGTAGCTAGCCAGATTGAAACTCATATTATGGGAGCAAAAAATTTAACTAAAAATAGGAAGAAGATTACAGTGGTGTCTAGTGAGAATGGAAGAGACAATGCTTACTTTAAAATGGTCAGAAATGAAAGGAATTCTGAAAGTTACTTAATTTTGTGTGTCACTGATTTGGTGCAACTTCAGAGGGGCCAGGTGTGGTGGAGCAACAACAGGAGTGACGGAAAACGGGGAAAAGACCATGTTAACTGTGATGAGGTGGTTAATTAATTTAAATTGTTATAAGGTCACGATTATATGGCAGGGAGGGGTTTTTTATAGTGATGCAGGTGCTGGGACCAAAAATCTGAATCTTGAATCTTACTCAAGGGATGCAGATTTTTGGAAAAATATATAAAACTTTTATTTCCTTTAAAGTTGTGGTCTGTAATATTATGAAAGACAATATAATGATTAGTAAGATGTATAAGCTGAGAGTTCTTTTTGGTAGAGATTGGAAGTGGTCAAAAAAGGAAGTGAGAAACATGAAGAACTAGTTTGAAGTCTTGGCCAGGTCTGAGGTGAATCCAAAGTCTAGTTCTAGTTCTACAGGGTTTTTTTATAGGCTGAAGGAAGTCCAATCTGTTAATATAAATGGAATTGGTGAAATTGGGGAGATGGTTATCAATGATTATTGCACTGAGGTTAGGGATCAGGGTAACCTTGACAATGTTAATCAGGATCTGTTAACCTGGGATGGAGGTAATAATCATACCATAAATATCGCAAGGGATGGCGCGGAAAGGGGTTTTTGCAGAAATTCAGTATTTGAAGTAGGTGGTATGAGCCGAGTGTCTGGATCAATGAATTTTCTGAATACCACTATTGTAACAACTAGGTATAAATCTCAAGATTATAGTCAACTTGGGTATGTAACCGGTTCCACTAACTCTATTATCAATAAAATGCAGTTTCTCTTTGCAAAAAAAAAATATTAATGTCCAAAAGATCAAATTGTTTATCAATTAAAAACAAAATGATAAAGAAAAAAATTTATCTGCACCCCAAATTATTTATCAAAAAGAAAAAAAATTAAACCAATGATGATTGGAACTTGTCAGCAAAAAAATTCGGATAAGACGGGATAATAAGACTTTCTAAAGGGGAAAAAAACAAAGAAAAGGTTTTTTTTTGTCTTGGAGATCCATATCCCTAGGGTTTTTTTGAAGAAAAAAAAATCTTCATGGTCGGTGAAAGTGAATATATCCGAAAATGATTAGTGCAACGATGAAAACAAACGAAGTTTACATCGTGTGAGAGGGGTGGTGGGCCCGTTTCTTCCCTTCCCCATCCCAATATTAAGAATGCACAGTTGGGACACTGTGATTCCCTTACCATGTTATTCTTCGGTCAACCTAGCATCGTTCGAACATATTACTAGATTATTTCTAAAACTTGCACTCCACACAAATCCAACAAGGAAAAAGGTGAAAATAATTGAAAAACAAATAAAAGTCTTACTTGCTTCCCAAACATATTTCTCTTCATGACTTTCTTGTTAAACCTACTAACTCCCATGTGACCATATCCTTAAATATCATGTGCCTAATGAGTCTGGGTATAGATTTAAGCCAGAAATTCAAGTCACAATGAAGAAAATACATGCTTTAGTTCTACCATTTTCGTCTCAAGGTCATGTCATACCACTCATGAATCTCTCAAACTACTTATCTAAAAATGGCTTCAAAATCATGTTCGTCAATACAAAGTCCAATCATGAAACTGTTGTAGCTTCCTTGACAAAACAAAGTAACAACAAAGATAATGGAATTCGTAGGATACCAGAAGCAGACGAAAGATATTTTGAACACCTTTTTGATTCCATATCAACTTCAATGTCGAATTATCTAGAGGTGTTGATAAGAGAAATAAATGAGTAAAGCAATGATGATGATAAGATTACCTGTGTCATAGCTGATGAGAATATGGGATGGGTTGTAAAAGTTTCAAAGAAGATGAATATCCCAGTTGCAGCATTTTGGACTGCTTCTGTATGGCTCAGGACCATACACTAGCAGTTGATCGAAACATAAATACTCGATCCGGAAGGTAAGAACAAGAAACATTTTATTATCATTTCTAGTTTTTATGAAAAATTCTACATGGAATTCTTAAAAAATTTCGAAACTTTTGCAGTAGTTCCGATGAAACAACAAATAATCAATTTTTATCTTGACATACCTGCTATGGACACAGACCTCTTCCCATGGACTCAAATCGTGGATTTGTGTTCTTCAATGAGCTTTTTTCGATCTATTAGGTCAAATACTCAAGACATAAAATACGTTGATTTGTTTCTTTGCAATTCAGTTTATGAGCTAGAAAAACCAAATTTTCCATTTAACCAGAACCTCCATTATGTTGGTCCACTCGCTTGCAGCTGATCAACAAGCACAGCTAGTGTGAACTTCTTGCCTGAGGATTCAACTTGTCTGATTTGGATCGATCAACAACCTGCTCGTTCTGTCATTTATATTGCTTTTACATACTAGTAGTTATGTCAAATTCATTAGAAAAACAAGGGTTGTTTGATTTTTGGTACTCGGTTTTTGACCAAAACCTGGGTTTGGTCTAACATTTGTCCAGCCTTTGCGTTTGGTCTAAAGACCAACATTGACCGTGACTCCGTTGAGTGGTGACGTGTTTAACTTTTGACTTAATTTATTTTTTTGTGGTCCTCAAATTATAAATTATTTTCTTGTTACACCCCCAACTCACTCTCACCTAAATAATTTATGGCCCTCGATATTGGTGATATAACAACAACATCAAAATCTGCATCTTCCTTTACTTTCCATCACCAAGCAATTTATGAATCAACAGAGCATGTATCATCAATTCACAACCAACATGACTATCTTCATCATTATGTTCTCCATCAGCATCTCAATCATAGTTCCACCTAAATCAGCCACAAAATCCTTTTTGTTCACATCATATACAAACCCTAAATTCTTTTTCAGATTCACCTTCTTATCAGACCATTGAACTAAGAAGTTCAAGTTATAGATTTCACGGGTATGATATGAGCCGATGATGATTTTAGGTAAGTAATTAATGGTGGCAATTGATGAAGAAGACGAGATCTAGAAATTATCTTCCATGGAAATATCAAGGGTTTGGGTATGAAATTGAATTCAAGATGGACAAAAATAATTGAAGTTATGGTAACTCATAGGGAAGAAGGTAATCATCGAATAGGGTGTTTTTTTTTTTTGACTTAAAAGGTTAAAAATTTATTGAAAAATGGAAAAAGAGAATTACAGAAGAAGAAAGCACCGATCAAGTGCCACCAAAGGAAAATAGACTAAGACTTACAAGCCCTAACAACAACTAACAAAGGCATATATCTCTTTGGCCCAGCTCTAAAGAGCTTAAAAACAATACATACAAGTAAATGTCTCAGTCTATTTCTTCCTAACATGGGTTCGTTTCCCTCTACCAAACGTATCATTGTTTGTAACCCCAAGCCAATTGAGTTTAGTGAGTTCTTTTTCAGGGTTTAGCTTGGATTTCCTTTCTACTATGCCACTGAATACATTCTTTATGTCGGATTTCTTTCCTCCAACACCTAGCAAAGCACTAACATTCACAAGATTGTTAACCGTTTTCTTCTTAGTCATAGGTCTCCTTCTAGGTAGTTCTTCTAGAGTTCACATCTTCTCAACTGCCATACCTTCATCTGCTTCATACTTAGACTCTTCACTAGAACAAGCGGATGCAAAAGAGGATTTCGATAAACAACACACCATAAATCACGCTAAATGGGTTGCTTTTTCCGGGAAATGAGAGGCATTGACTTGGTCTCTCACCGAAGAAGAATATAATCTAAATCTTGCCGAATTTATTAAACATTGGTCTAGCCCCGAATATCCTGAGGATATTGTAACGTATGTGGTGAAGCAATGGTTGGAACCGCACAAAGAGCGCTTCATTTATGCTTTTACCAACCACCATAAACACTTTGGGAATCAAGCAACAAGTTTGGTAAAATCGGCTCACCACCGGTTGAAGAAAAATCTCTTTGGATGTGTCGATAATTTTGTAGTGGTGTTTAACACTATGGAGGTTTACTTCAACCGCGAGTTTGATAGAATTAAAGAGAAGTTTCAAAAAATCCGCATCATGAAGTACAAAAAATTGTAGACAAAGGTGGTAACATCAAGAAAATGGAGGATCTTCGGTTTCTCAAGGGACTCCACTATAATGTTTCACATGCTTGCATTAAGAGGTTAATGGTTGAGGTGTATTAGATCGACATATGGGGAACCAAGACGGACGATGTATGTGTTTGCAACATGATGAAGTCTATGAGTCTCCCTTGTCGCTACATGATAGCTAAGTATGAACATGGCGTAATCCCTTTAAGCGATATAGATCCACATTGGCAACACTTAAGTTTTTTTTCCTCCTCCAAGGGGCGATGTCGGAGAATAGTTTAGTGGCAATGAAATGGGAAGAATCGTTATCGAGAGGTACCGGAACATGAACAAACTCGAAAGGCAAATCTTTTGGGATGACATGCGGCCAATAGTTCATCCTCAGACATCAGAGAATGTGCAAGAACCAAATAAAGGAAATGGAAAAGGTAGGCAAAGAACAAAAGAAACCAAAAAACAAGTTAAAGACTATGCAAAGGTGTTGGGTAATAGGATTACTGAAATGACCCCTTTTACTAGAGATCCTCCGGGGCATGAGCATGCCGCGGCGAAGTACCAAAAATCTTCTAAGAAAAGGGGTAGGAATAATTAAAAAGGGCGAGACAAGTGAACGAGATATGAAGAAAAAATGACCGATGTTACCATCTCAACCTACTCCAATTGATGATACACCACCTCTTTTTGATAAAAGGTTCATGGAAGTACTACACCAAATCCAGCTTTTTGCAACGTTTCATTTTTCTGGTTTGCAACGTATATATACGTGGCATACATTTATCCGTTGCTGACATCAGAAGATACGTTGCACTAATCCTAATCATTAAAAAGAAAAAAAGAACCTAGGACGCGCTTGTCTTTATTAATATAGTTGAGGGCTTAAAGGTCTTTTGAAATCGTATTATCCTCTCATTTCTTTTATTTTTATTTTATTTCTTCTATTTTTATTTTATTTACCTTATTTTCTTTATCTCTCTCCGTCTGTCATCGATTTCTTCTCCTATCCCATTTTTTCTTTCTCCTCTAACCCGAGAAGGAGATTTGCGAAATCAAAACTCAAGCTTGCAGAAATCAAAACCCAATTATCCCAAACCTAAATCTCATAAATCAATACTCACCTTTCGGAAATCAAATCTAATCTTACAACAACTCACCCAAACCCTAGTAATCGCGTTCTTCTCTTAAGTTAAATGATTTTGTACGGTGTGTTTGGTTCCACCCTGAAATTTCTTTCTCAAGTGATGAACTAATGGATTGATCCTGCAGGGTACAACTCTAATCTTATTACTTTTTTGTTGTTGCTATTATTGTTTGTTTTTGACCTAATTCTATTATGTGCAGATTTTGTACTTTTTATCTTTGTTTACTGTAATTGGTAGAGTTTTAAAGTATGGGTTTCCTTTTGATTTCGGTTTAGGGATGTGGTGTTGATGGTTTTGTTGGTGAAAGTGGTGGTTCTGCCGTTGTTTGCATGTGGGTGGCTATTGGTGTTGTTGGTGGTAGCTTCAGAGATGGTAGCTGACCGAGCTTGTTGGTGGTGCTGTTGTAATCATCAACTTATCCACTTCCTTTATAGCACCCCATTATAAAGTATTGTTATCTCTGATGCTCTTAAGTAAGATCTTGTTCCTGATTTTCATATGATCTTAGAGTTTTGTTTGATGTGTTTCAGATTTGTATCTAAATTGTTACTTTATTTGTAATTTAGAGTTTTCAGACTTTAACCTGGACACATGCCAATTGTTACTCTAAATTGTTACTCTATTTCAGATTTGTTGGTAGCTAGCCATCTTATTTGATGACTTGCCACCTATTTATGTTAACTCTTGTAAGACAACTTACTGGTATGTAAAATGTTTATGCAAGGCTTATTTTTGCTTTACGGCGACGTTAACTACTTTGTCCCGAGAACCACCCAAGAGTCTTCAGAGCTAGTTCAAAGATCAATGGTGCCTGCTTCACTATTTCCTATGGCATTTCAGGTTTCACCAGCAGATAATATGAACTCTCTGCCCTAAAAGCATATTTAAGAAAGGTAAAAATATTAAAGAAGTATGTGACTACTCAAAGAGCTACGAAGGTGTATCGCGTGGATGAGGGAAGTGATGTAAGGTGCTCTGTTAGGAGTGATGATGGTGAGTATGAACTCATTTATATTAAATTGTTTTTTTAGAAGCTATTAGAAACTAGTCCTAAGAACAACCACCACCAGGGATACTTGTAGAGATTATAGTCATTGGTGGTGGTATGTGGATTTTTGATGAAGGGAGTGGTGATTATATAAGGGTTTTTGTGTGTAGTAGTTTTGGTAAAAATAGGTATCAAAGGTTTCAAGTCATACTAGTTCATTACAGATCTAAGTTTTGGTGAGAAAAAAAAACCTTTTTTGAAGAGAGTTGTACTGCCTTCTCTTTTTCCCAGGAGTATTGTATTGTCTAACGAGCATTTGTATCCAAATTTCTTTTCAGCAAAGCTACAGATGTACTGGGAATATTAGGTAGAGTGGCTGCTAATGCTTTGGACTTGACAGATTTCTTTTTTTGTCAAGTAAAGCAAGAGTTGGGACCCTACGGAACTATAAAGTCTCCTTCACATGAGTAAGTTTTTCCTAATAAGCAGTCAAAATATGGGGTCGAGCCTGTTTGTCTTTAATTTTGTTGTTTGCATGTGTTAAACCATCGACTCACAGGTGTATAATGTCTCATTTGTTTAGTGGTGTTTCTTTTATCATGTGAGTTTCTAATGGTCAGTCATACAATGCATTATTTGTGTAGAGGGAAGAGTCCAAGAAGTTTGCTGAACAATCTGGAACATATCGTCACTGATAACGCAAGCAGGTACTAAGGCCGATGTCAACCGTACAATGTGTACATTGTATACAGTTCACAAGTCTCCAGCACTTGGAGGCTTTCAAGCTGTTACATCAGTTGTTCATGTTCCATCTCTAGCTTTACCAGCATCACATAATCAGTTGCATGCCAATGGAGTGTAGTCTTCCTCAGATTCTAGGGGATCAATTGGCACTTCTTCTGGACCTGTTTCTTCTTCCTCCAATTTTCCTCGAAAAGATGGGCGACCTTTCAGATCAGATGGAAGACCGAATGGATCAATTTATCCATCCCACGTTCAAGGTACTGCCTTTTTTTTGGGTGTTTTGTTCTATTTTGAAATGTAATGAAGTTCAGCATATCAAATAATTCTGAAATTGGTAAAAAAAACCTTAGAGATGCAGTTGAGAAATGTAGTTAGTGGTAGGATAATTGTTAGCTCTGTTTCAGAAACAGATATCCATGATTCAACAAAAAAAAAAAAAGCTTGTTAGATGGTACCTTTTCAGTCTTTGACCTGTGTCCATTCTTTACTAAGTTTTAAATAGTGGGATGATGAATTTTTGTCATTTTATTTCAAATATCAATGTTGTTTTGTTTCAGCAAAAGAAGCATATGTTAGTCAAGGCGGGAATAGGCTATGATCACAGTTGGAGAACATCACATATCCGGTGGTTTGGCTTCCTCAACTCTCAAGGATTGCGATATTGGTATAGAATGAAACTCTGGCAGTTTAGTTCTCGGGGATGCCCTTAAAGCTGGTAAGAATGGGTTCACATGACATCCCGATTTTGTACTAGAGCCCAAATTTGAAAATATTGATTCAGTTGCTACCTTATAAAGCTGTAATAAGCTAAATGAATATTCTTCATTTTGTGCTTTTTCATTTTCGGAGTGTTGCTGCAGTACTCTTTGGATCCAGTAAGGACATCATCGCATAAGAGAAGTTATTAGTGATTTGAGTGCATCGCATCCTATGTTCTTTTTCTTGTTTCTTTCATGGCAGGTTAATCCATTTTCAATAATTCATTGTGTACAGTTGTTGCCCATAAAGTAGACTATGCACAAGGTTCTGGTTTTTTGCTGTTATAGTGAATGGCCAAGAACGAACAACATTTTTGTTGTTATAAAGGTCATTCAATCTGTTTTTTCAATTGAGGGTGCACATTTTTTCAGTTAGCAGTTTATATCTTTGGTTTGTTACAAGGATGTTTTATATTACATATATGTATGCCAATACTGACTTAAGATTTTACATTTTAATTCCAGGTTTGTTGGTGATAGTGCTCGCCATGTTCGTGCATTATTCCACGATGCTAAGAAAAAGGTCAGTTGTTGATGGCTGAACGTAATTAGTCACTTAATACTGAACACCCTCTTGGGAATCACCTGAGGTTCTCATTTCTACAAGTTAAATAGTAGTGGGTGCTTTCCTTCTAGTTTCCCAACACCGTAATTATCATGTCTGTTTCAATGTCTATGTTGTCCTAAACGGTGTTGAGTTTATTGTCTAGACGGTGTTGAGTTTTATTGTCTCTGGATTCATGCTCACAATCTACTTATTGGTGACTGTAATCATGTTTTTAGCGACTACAAATCTCTGAAATCATACTTTCACCATCCATGGTTTACATATCTTAAGGAACGAACCCGATTTTCGGCGCGTACCTATTGCATCTATCTCCCTCGCTTAAACATTATGTTGTTATTAATTTTCTTTTTCCAGTTTTAGATTGTCATTGATGTTTCTGCCAATTTTGTAGCAGTAAGATTTTCAGTTCATAATACTACTATTAAGATGGCTTGCAAATTCTAGTCTTGTGACATGTTCCCCGTCCATATGATTTATGTTTTAACTTCTTTTTAGGTTCGCTTATACTATAATTCGTCTTAGTTCAGTTATGTCATTGTGCTGATATATTCACTGTGTATTCAGGTAAGTGACAAAGCTGGTGGCTATACAAATAGTCCTGTTGTGACATGTCTTAGAAGTGGTCTTAATCGAGCATTTCATGTCCTACAAAAACCAGAACATGCTCCTTTGGTGGAAGATGTTCCGCATAAACATCTCCGCAAAAAGGTAAGCTTTTAGAATTTTTTCACTTTGTTCTATAGTTTATTGTTTCTGTGTTTGTCCTCTAGTATATCTTTATTCTTTTATAATTGCTCTGAATGTGCAGATTAGTGTAGTGAGTTAGGAGCCAGTTATTTCAGTTGCTCGGTCGAGGAAAAAGAATCGAGGTACCTACCATCTATGTTTGAAACTTGGGAAAGTCATATAGTGTGCCAACATCATACACACTCCCACGATTTCTTGTCGATCTAATCATTAAAGCTAGGACTAAGCTATTTGGAGCAAACAACCTATAGTAATATTAGCTTTATAGCTAGCAATTTACTTATGTTTCGGTATAGAATTTCGCGATTGTGTATGTTCTTGTAATGTGTTGCAAGGTTGAGTGATTGTCTTATCAGGTCAGGGTTATATATCATTTGTAATACTGGAATTTGGAAAATATCAATGTAATATTTTTTTTTAATTCTGATAACCTATTTTGCAACGTATATATATGTTGCTTAAATTATTTTATACGTTGCATTAATTCTAACTAAAGCAACGGATGAAGCAACACATGAAACGTTGCTTTAATTGATTTCAGCAACGTTTACATACGTTGCCCAGAATTTGTGACGCCGTGTGGGCAACGTACATAAGCGTTGCTTAAATTATTAGCAACAAAAATAGACGTTGCAAAATTTGGATTTTGGTGTAGTGAAGAGCTACCAACTTACATTCGAGATTATGTGATATCCACCAATGATGTCCCTCCGGATGGAAATTACGGTTTCCACGTTGTCGTACAATAACTAGGGCCTTTCACTCAAGGTGCCAAGTTATATAATGATAATCAAATCACTTATGTCCGTCAAAGGTTGTTGATGAATCCAAGGGAGAAACCCAAATTTTACAAGACAATGTTGTCTGATGATGATAATAGTGTGAATATGCAGTATGTTAGGTATCAAAGACGTCTCTACAGGGGAAATCCAATCACAAGGGATCATTGGATGGGAATGCCGATATGTGTCCACTTAATCGCCGAGGCTTTCAATTGCGTGGTTCATTGAGTCGAGCAACTTAGACGTAGGAGAGTGGTAATATGTTACCGCCATATTCCATAAGATCAACCACATGTAGGGGTATGCTTCATAATTTTCTGAGTCTCTTTATCCACTGCCTTCGCCATTGCTTTCTCAGCACGGGCTTGTTGCTGTGTGTTTATTACACGAGGATGAGAAAAAATTTCATACCATTCCAAATAACCCTCTTCAGCAGCATTTGGCTCATCATAACAATCTTCTAACTCTTCAACTAGAATAAGATAATCCTCATGGTTGTTTCATTGGTCCACTGATGGAGCAAGATCATATTTTGGAACAAAATTCTTTTCGATGTTCTTAGTTCCCCTCTTCTTCACCTTGAATTTGAATTTTTCCTCTTCTGGGATACTTTGGACACATGATAATTGTCTCAATACTCTTCGAGGATTATACATTGTACATCCACCAGGATAAAATAAAGGTCCATTATAAGCCGAAATAGGTGAGAAATCAACAACCTCAACATCTTCCTATTCTTCATCTGATTGAAGCTTGTATGGATGGAAAACCACATCTTCAACTGTTGCATTATCCAATGTCTCTCTCAATCTCAACAACCTGTTTTTATTACCCTTCTTCTGGGAGTCCAAAAATTCATATTTACCTAATTTGTAGACTTCCCATAAGGCCAAAGAGTGTGACCATAAGACAATTTTAGTTTAGGGAAGTGGTCGTACACCCAAACCTATGAGAAGAAACCACAAATATGATTAGTAAATATATCTTCATTAGTATCAAAATGCATTCATTCACTTAGAAAATATATCTTGAAACACACAAAGGATAATTTAACGGGGTACCTGAACAAGGGTGTATAAGCTTCCAAAATATAAACTCTTAAGCTTCGAAGCTTTTCAGAGCTCCGCTTGGACGAACGATAGAACCGCAATTCCCCAACAATAGTTGTTAACCTCATGAAGGGGGTCCAATAGCTGGAGGTAATGGGAATTTACCACGTAACCTGAAGTGTCGGGGAAGAAAATGGTTCCTAGTTGATATAACAAATAAGCAGTCACATGGTGTTTAATCTTCTCCTATGTCATGACCAACTTTCCTTGAGCAACCAAATCTTTCGTCCCTCCAAACTCATCAAACAAGACTTTCAACTTGATATTTTTCAATTTCTTCTTGTAAGACCGGTCTTGGTTGAACTCGTTATACTCATCACCTTCATCAGGCTCTTTTGCAGCTCGTCTAAACTCACATTGTGCCTTGTCAGCGCTTCATCCTAGACACCTTTACACCAACTTTTCGAGAAGTTCATAACTCATGGAGAGATCGTACCCATCTCGAACACTTATTCCAGTAATTGGTAGGCCTGTGATTCTCTTGCAATCATCTGAAGTTATTACCATCTCGCCAAACGGTAGATGAAAGGTATCCGTCTCTGGATAAACCCTCTCGGCAAATGCAGAAACAGTGACAGCATTAAATATTTGGTGCGCATGTTGTATCGCGTTCCATATCACACAATTAAATACCGCCAACCTAACCTCATCACACTCATTCCCTATATTCCATTTCTTGTTCTTTTGACGTTTCAAAATACGAACAACATTATTATGATCCTACAAATACAACATCATATCTTATATACTAATATATACCCAAAAATATATGTCAAAATATAATAAAATGACTAAGAAATATTGATGTATAAGATTAAATACCTTTGTAGCAAAGATCTTGGTAGCCCATGAGTTTTTGTAGCCAAGAAATACCTCCCCTCCATATCTTGGAGTACCATATGTTGGGTTCTTTGGCGTCAAACACAAATCATCATCAGGAATGTATGCATATCTAGCACAAGGATTTTTAGGCGTCTTTCTAGGTTTTTTTTACTATTTTTAATTGTTGATGTCCCTCTTCCTCTTCATCCTCTTCCTCCTATGATTCGTCATCTTCATTATCTCCATCCTTATCTCCATCTTCTTCACTGTCATCATTGTCATCTCCTTGTTCCTCTCCATCTTCCTTATCTCCACCTTGACTATGTTCTTGAGTACCCATCTCTTCCACAATCTCTTGATGAACTTGTTGGATTACATTGTCAACATTATCTCTATTGACATTATCTTGGATGACAACACCCGGTGATGACCCACCTCCATACTTAGCATTTTTGGTTCCACGCTTATTGAAACCTAAGTGTAGTTTGCCTCGAGGAGTGGGAGTTCTCAGTTCTTCCAGTGTAGGTTGGTTTGATTTTGTTCCTCTGCCCTAATCATGAAAACAAAAGATATTAGCTTAACCGATAAATGATTGACGAAATCATAATTACATTCCAGGAAGAGTTTGGGTTGGTACGACTTTTTTTAAACAACCTTAGAACTCCAAATTATATGAAATTAGGGAAGAGATCGGTTTGTCATTTTTCTTGCGAACAAACCGAACTCAACATGTATGCAATTAGCAATGAGTTCCGTTATTAGAGAACAAACCGAACTCAATATGTATCCAAATTATAGGAAATTAGGTATGAGTTCGGTTAGTAGATTATTTTCCAAAAAATTGCGAAACAACTGAACAGAATTCACGAGTTCGGTTAAATGAGCATTCAACATATTGGTAAAATTAGAACAGTTCGGTTGCATTTTTTTTAATGCTTTGAGTTCGATTACGAAATAGTTTTAAATTTTTTTTCGAACTAGCCGAAAAGATTGGACTAAGTTCGGTTAACTGAGAACTCAAAATAGTGACTAAATTAGGAGAGTTCGGTTGCAAGGGAAATTCTTTTCGTTTTGTAAAATGGGCAGAGTTCGGTTAGGAGATGGTTTTTGAAAAAAATGCGAAACAACCGAACTCTAAGTTCGGTTACATAGTGTTAATTCCTATTCAACCGAACTGTTCTTCGTGTTATTCCTTTCACGAAGTTCGGTTAACAAACTAGGGTTTCTGTGAAACGCCTCCTAACCAAACCCAACACTGTAACTTACATTCGGACCCTATTTTGATGATTTATATTCAATTAAACGAATCAAAATCACATTAAAAATAATGGGTTTGGTTCAAAATACCTGCGGATCTTTCCCATTACAGTTTCAGGGCCGATTTGGTCTTCACCTTCCGGTTCCACTTCCTTGTCAATCTCCAATTCACTTGGCTGAGTTGCTAGATGTCCTGATGGGGGACCTTTTCCTAGGTTTCTTTTGGTTTGCTTACGAAGAACCATTCTTATACTCGATTGATTAATCGACGATGAAAATTTTATGAATCGACGATTAATCGACGAAAACGATGTTGAAATGGGGAAGAAGAGAAAAACAAGAGGGAGTAGAACAGTTTACTCAAAAATGTGTTTTTTTTTTTTTTTGTGCGGCTAGGTTAGATGTTTTTGTTTTTGTATTAGATTAAGTTAATTGCGGTTATTAGGTTAGGGTTTATTTCAATTAGGGTAAGGGGCAAATTAGTAATCTCAGGATTTTTAGGACATCCTTTAACATTGTAGGATGGGGTTCATTAAAAAAAACATGTCCCCCCAAAAATTGACGGTCCCCAAAATACGGTTCTATTTTAACCAGTGTTAATAACTATCCAACTAGACTTTTGATCAAGTGAAATTTGGAGATATGCTTATTCCACCCAGTTCGTCTTTTGCATTGTTTAGACCCACTGAACAAAATTAACTATCCAACTTCTCCGGTTATCAAAATTCTCCTTGTGAAAACTACTACTAGGTTCATTTCTTATATTTTTTTCACCTTGAAACCCACGGTCGAAAAACTTCACACACGCACCTATTTTTTGGGTAATAAATTCCCTCACACCCATGTTTTCTAAAATCAAAATGATTCCATTTTTAGTTTTTAAATCTGTGATGTTATTTTAATTTTCAATGGTTTCTAAAATTCCATCTTTTTTTCATGAAGTTATTATGATTCTGTTGCGTTTCGATTTGGTTTTCCTAAGGTTATTGAAAATAAACCTTATTTGTTTGATAGTGTAATTATGATTTGGTTACGGATGGTAATGGTCCAGGTAGTCCTGGTAGGTGTACGGATGTATGTGTAGTGTCCTGAATTTGTGATTTGATTTATAAGGAAGATGGTAAGTAACAAGAAGATGATGTTGTTATGGCCAAGAGAAGTTCAAAGAGAAGAAAACGAAGATGATGTTGTTATGACTACATAACATGTCATGCAGTCGAGAAAATGTCATGTTTGTTATGTAATCGAGAAAATGTATAGATAATGCATTATCCGACATCTTTTTTATTAGCTGTGAAATAGAAAATTCTTTTATGCATCGAAAAAATGGATGCATAACCTGATATGCATCTGAAAATATGGTTGCATAATGCATTACGCGTCAATTTTTTTTGTAGGCATTAAAATCAACAAAAAAAGTGGCTACATAACTTGTTATGCAGTCGAGGAAATGGTTGCATAATTCGTTATGCGTCTGTTTTTTCTGTTGGATTCAGGCATATACAACGTTTTAGTGGCTGCACAACCAAAATAATAGATGCATGAACAAATATATGGTTGCATAACGTGTTATGTATCTTTTGTGTTGTATGCATATTGTGTGTTATGCATCTTTTTTGGAGGCTGGATAACAAATATGCAGTCAGTTTTCGAAAATTTTGCCCAAAATGATGATCACCTCCAATTTTTCGTGAAAAACAAAAATTTGATATTGTTGTTTGTACTCGTTGTGTAGATCCTTTAAAAACTTTTCAACGGGATAAAACTTGTAAAATTCCAAAGCGTGGTTTTTTTAGATATGTTATATTAAGTTTCTTTACCAATCATACCCCTAAAAAAATAGGATACCGAGTTATGTAGCGATTTTTAATAATTTCGGATAATTTTGGGTGTCACGGAATCTGAAAAATATCTTAGGACAACAAGAATAATATGTTTTTGGGTCTTAGACTAGTTTCCCTACTCTACATTCGTTTGTTGTTGTTTTTATGTCTGTGTAGACCCATTGTGAAAAAATTCTCTAGTTAATTTTAATGAAAATTTTTGCTCAAGTGAAATTTTATCAAAGACTGGTTCTATATGAACCACGGCAAAACCGCATAAACACAGATATGGTGGGCCCAAGGTAGTCAATATCGCTTGTACAGGCCGATATTACAGGTTTTTATCGGATATCGGAAAATACCTATACGATATCGAAAATATCGGCGATACAAATACGAAATGATATTATCGGTTGTACAGGCCGGTACAACCGATATATAGGTTTTACTTGTACACCGATAATATCGGTTTCGTGAATAAATTTTTCATCAACATGCCTAATATATTTATAATATAAAATCAATGACTATATGGTAGGATGTAAGATAGAAACCATATTTCGATTGCAAGGCAGAGAAATATAAAAGATAAATATGAAGGATAACAAAAAATATCCAATGGCATATGTGTGGAGATAAATGTCAAAATCCACCTAGGATACACATCCATTTTCTCTAAAATCATTCTCCAACCCTGATGTCTTAAACCAATGTATAGATGACTTTGGGTAGACATTGTCAAGGTGAATGTCTAGACATTCACCTTGACAATGTCTACCATTCTCGTCAGCTTTTACTTAATTGAATTGACTTTAATATATTAACTAACTATTTTTAGCTCTAATAAAATCTTAATTATAGAAAATAAAATTTATACTAATTAATAGAAGATGTTACATGCAACACTGTTGGAGATGGATTTTTTTCCTCTCCCTAATTTTAAGGAAAAATAGATTGAGGATGTCTTATTTGTGTTGCCACATAGGAAACACACACAATGACCATCGGAGAAGCTCTAATAAACCACCTTGTATTTTGGAAACTTGATATATGTGTATGATTCTTATTATTTTTTACTATGGTTTTATAATTATTTAAAATTCTATATTAAATGATGTATCGCGTGTAAAAACAGATATTATCGTTTGTATAGGTGTATAGGACCCGACCAATACGATAACGATACGCGATATTAACTACTTTAGATGGGCCCGACCTCCAGGTAAAGAAAATAGGGGGTCCCATTTATGAGTATTTGCGTGTGTGCGGTTTTGCCGTGGTTTACCACAGTTTACCAAGAGTTTCTGTTTTATCAAAGCCTTTCAGCAGAACCAATGTACTTTTTTTCTTTCTCTTGGAGTGGCTGTACAAAGATATATCTAATGTTTCTATTCCAAGTTCCAACAACCTCAAATAGAAAATTCTAAACTCAATTTAACATATGATTGAATGAAACTAAAAAGGACCATTATAGACAATGAAATATTACAAAAGTCTTTGCACAAGATCGTGTCCCTCTCTCTTTGACATCGAAGACTTGATGATATCACGATTTATGTTCTTTGGCTTTTGTGGAAAATACAAATTATCCCAAGAATCAGACGGTTAAATCAAAAGGCATTACCTACAAAAAGTAGACTCCAATTCTTAGGAGGTGGAAATAAAACATCATCTTTTCAGAAACTGCTCTTCTGCAAGGGCCATTTGGTTTGGGTGCTCCCTTGATGCAGCAAATACTCAAATATACACAACTTCAATTGACGACTCACGACTGGATTAAAACTTGGATAGCAGATCCAAAATTTCTACAATTCAAAGAAAAGATTGCCACTATAACTTGGTTTTTATATGGAAATACAATAGTTCTTCAAAAAACAAACCCAAATCCCATAAGGCTGATTGAAAAAATCAAGAATTATATAAACGAGGCAAGTACCATAGACGGATCTTTATCTAAAAAAGGAAATGCGATAATTAGATTTTCTTGTACGGACTTCAATTCGGACTGAATAATATTTGTTGACGTCTCTTTTAAAAAGGAGGATTTA
>JAJJWX010002485.1:0-16770 GCA_023529315.1 Papaver bracteatum
TCTTCAATACCAAGGTATATGAAAACTATAAGGAATTTTAATTTGATTTAATGCCTCGGATCGATACAAATTCGCCATCCACCATCTTTTTCTTACTAAGAAAGCAGGGCAAGCAACGAAGGGATGTTGCTAGGTCTTATTAATCTCTTTTCATGTAAATCATTTACTTGACCTTGCAAATATCATGTTCTCAGAGGACTTAACTCAGAATAATGTGCTTGATTAGGTAGAGAGGCTCCTTGAATAAAATCAAGACAGTGTTGAATATCCCTTAATGGTGGTAAAGTAGTTGGTAATTCATCTGGAAATAAAACACTATAGTGAGATAACAAAGGTTGAACTTTGTCGTAACTCAATCATAGGTTTAGATTCTTCATGGGAATTTAAAGAATGTTTTTGTTGTAGAGAATGAACAATAGTGGCTACAATAGCATTGGTTTTATCTTCCACAACATTCTCGAATATCTGTAGATGATTTAGATGGACAAAATTTTTGTTTTCCCATTATGATTCAAAGTATAAGTATTATCAAACCATTGTGTACGCTTTGAAGATCATCCGGAGTTCACTCAAGAAGAAGATGTGTTGCAATCATATCAATAACATCGCAAAGAATCAATCTTCATAACCTTCAAACTTGAAAGTTACATAGCATCGTGAGTAATATCTTGAGTAGTTGATTTATCAAGCCATCCTACAGAATAAGGCGCTGGATGAACATGCACTGGAAGACCAAGCTTTTTAACCACGTGAGTAGCAACATAATTTTTGACACTCCCCCATCAATAATCATGTAATTTTACCACCAATATAGCACTTTGATCTAAAAATACCGTTCAATTGAGAAGGACATGGTTGTGTAAGAAGAAGTGGACGAATCATACCACCAAATCCATCTTCATCTTGAGTTTTCATGAATCTTCTTCATCGAAGTTCATTAAAATCATCATTGACTTCAGTAATGAACTGAATATCTCTAATAAAAGCATTAATTTTCCGAAATTCACTAGATGTGTGTCCAGGTTGTATACATTTATTGCACTTGTCTCCTCGAGACTTGGCATAAGCATTATTTTTTGTTGTTGTTGTGGAAATTGTTGGTGATTTCGTTTAGAAAAACGATTTCTAGAAGTAGTAGCAGATTCGATTTTGTTGAACTTGAGTTTGTTGAACAACTTGAATCTCCATTGAGTTGGCAAAATAGGTAGTATTCAAAGGAGGAGGCGTAAGGTGTAGGGGCTGGTTTACGATAAGCATGACTACTATCATCTTGATATGAAGACTTTGAATAATACATTGATTAACTTCTTGAGAAAAATTTGGAGAAGAAGTATTAGGTCTGTAATTACCTTGGTAACGACTTTGTCTAGGTTGGGGAATCTTAGTTGAACTTAAGGAGTCGGCGTTCAATTTTAATCGTGATGTTGAATAGATTCAACCATGGTGAATAATTGATCAACCATTCCTTGTTGAATCAAAGTATTCAAAACATCCACAAACCTTGCTACTAGTTGTTCTTCCGACTCATGCAGTTCATTACGAGCAAGAAGATTATAAAAATTCTCGCATGACATACTCCTCAACTCACCGTGCTCCTTGTTTTGTTGAAGTCTAATAAATAATTGATGTTTGTAATCTTTTGGAAGAAATTTAGCCGCAGTAACTTCAGACAATGCGATCCCAAATATTTAATAGGAGGCTTAGAATTGTTCACTCTGTCATCACATAATCTTTCCTACCAAGCAGCAGAGACATCCTTTAAGTTTATATGCAACAACCAACTTTAGAATGATCTTATCTCCATACATTGAAATAAAGCCTCAACTTCATAAACCAATCTAAAAGCTCTTCAATTCAAACTACCATTAAAACTTGGGACATCAGACCTTCAATTTGTATTGGTAGAGAACTGTAAGGGTTTTGGGAAGACTTAAGACTTTTGTCTTCAATCCAAAAAAAATTCTTGATGTTCTTATTCATTATCTTCATCCTCACTGTCATGAGTTTGAATAATAGAACTCTTCTTTGGGGTACAACCGATAAATCCTCCGTGTTGTAGAGTTCTTTTAATTTTTTTTGCATAATGTCATCAGGAATATCATCTTTGTGCACAAACGAATTCTTTTTAGATGATGATGGTTTCTTTGCTTCAGCCAGAAGTTTTATAGTTTCTTCATCTTCAATCTTAAGAGTAGTAACAAATTTATCTAGAATCAGATGAATATCTTCAAACTTCTTTTCAGTACTGTTAAACTATTCAAAGCAATTTTTTTCTAGCTTTGATAAGTTATCTGAAACCGTAGTAATGTTGGTGTTAATTGTATCTATACCAGCATTAGAAGAATTACTAGCAATCATACTTGCGATGAATAAGATTGGTAAGTTTGGTGATATAACAATAAAGCTTCTTGAGAAACGGAAGCAGCCATAGAACTTTATATATATATATATATTGATAATAGGGTTGTGGAAGCGATGAAAACAGGATCTAGTATAAGTTGAAAACCTAAACTAAGCGGATGATACCAATTGATGTGATATAAGAGGAAGAAAGCAATGCAGAGATTGCTCTAGTTTAAGAAAGAAAAGAGAAGAAGAAGAAGATAGTTTGATAATATTCTATTGATAATAAGATGTGTTTTAAACAAGAATAAGACTAGCCTTTATATAGGCTTCAGCAAACAACTAAACTAGGAAACGTGAAACAATAAGTAAAACTAAAAGAGTTCTAAAACTGAAAGTAGATTGGGGTATACCAGTTAATGGGGGTATACCCAAATTTAAATGGACATGTGCAGTTATTATGGAGGCCAAAATGTGGTAAAGTTATTTTTAATACCCCTACACTAATAAACCTAAAACTAAACCCCTAAACTTAAAACTAAAAACTGATTAATCTTCCTCTAATCCTTTTTTCTTTAATCCCTCTCCTCTTCTTTTTCATTCCCAAAACCTAAAATCAACCAAAATTTTGATTTTGATTTTCTACAAAAAGTGGTAGATTCTAAACAATCGTAGCAAGAGAGATTCAACAAGTAACATTAGAAGACCCAAATCGGAAGCAAAAGGTAAGGAAAAAGTTGTAAGTAGCAAACCCAAAAATCCAATCCGCGGAGAATGTTGAAAAAAACTGGGCGGCCCGAAAAAGAAGATTGTAAGTGATTTATAAACTCAAACCCATTATTGTCTTGCGTTATATGATTGCTAGATTAGTTAGAAACCAAAACTTATAATTTTCATGTTTTGGTCGGCAAGGTCGATAGTTGAACAACATGCCGACCATTAAACAGCCGCATATTCTAAAGGGATGAATAACTCGCCGACTTTTTATCGAGCCACATGGCGATCGGCTGGACAATAACTGTACGGGCGGTATACTAACAAACACCTTGTCGACTGAATTTGTAGCCGGCATTGTATTGTACTTGGACCTTGCCGATCGTAGGCATCTGAAACTTGATATTTTTTAAGTTATATCCAGATCATTATTTAATACAACCATGCCAAACTGTGTTTTGGCTTCTGCCAGGTGAATGGTTATTACCATCTTAAGAGCCACATATTGGTCGGCAGTTTATATATTTTATACCTTGCCGACCAGTGGATGACCAAAATGTGTAAAAATATACTCGGCGTGTTCTTCAACCGAGACTATGCCGGCGGTCGTAAGGTCAGCAGCTTATTCAAAGTTGACCCTGCCGGCCAAACTACGACCGGCACCTTATTCAAACCATGACCTTGCCGGCCTTGTGCATTTTCAAAACCAATTTTTTTTGATCGAAATCGAAATCATAAGAGGGATGAAAGGTTTAATTTAGTGAATTCATAATTTCAAAATTTTAATCTAAACTCAATTAATTAACCTAATCGAAATTTTTAGTGTTAATTAACCAAAGGCATATTAGCCATTTAGAAAATACAAGGTTAAGGGTGGCTTGGTTTTACTTCATAATGACCTTATTTTTTTCTTATTGGGTATACCCCAATTAATCTGGTATACCCCAATCTCGCCAAAGTTCTAAAATAAAGAAATACATGAATTAGGAAAACTTAGAAGCCAAGCTTCTATGTTGAATCTTCTCGAACATGTATATGCCCCAGATCAAGATAGATTATACAATAAAATACCTATAATATTTACTTTTGTCAACAAAACCACAACAAAAATATTTGCTTTTTCCGAAAACTGTGAAAATAACCAGACTACCGTTATCGGAATAAGTGTAATAAAATTTCGAAAACTGTGAAATCACCATTTTATCCTTATTGGAAATAGGTGCAATAAATATTATGGAGACTGTCAAAATGACCAGACTACCCTTATTGAAAACAAATAAAGTAAATATTACAGACTGTGAAAATGACCATATTACCCTTATTGGAAAAAAGTGCAACAAATATAATGGAGACTATGAAAATGACCATACTACCCTTATCGAAGATAAATAAAGTAAATATTACATAATTAAGATCATCCACAAGAGAGAATACTTCACTTAATTATTTCAACAGATGACGGCTTTGGACAAGTCACCAAAACCATAATTAGGTTAAAAAACTGAATTTGTCACCGTAACTCTTAAGGGAGTTTACCTTTTTTAATTGGCCACTTTGATAACACAATATTATTCGTGAACGTCCATATCATTCAAAGCTGCAATGGAATGCACCGTAAATGGATAAACCAAACATCAAAAAATTTCCTTTGGGAAGAATCAAGACACACATAAATTTCTCCAATATAGCACCCTAATTATCGGCTTGCTGTATCCAGTATCCTTAAATGTTCGTATGGCCTGGTACTTTTGTGCCCCAAATCCTCCTTCATATATAAGAATATACGATCTAATTATTTCACCAAATGGTATTTTTTTTTTTAAGACTAAATTAACACTAAAGCAAACGACCATTTACTTTGTCAGCCATGAGTCCAACCCCGTTTCGAATGGTTACTTTGGTAATCCAATCTTACGGGTAAACACAAAAATAAACATTATAGGGTCATATACTTAGTAAGTAAACACTATGGGAAAATTAGTAATCTACAACTGTAGATTGACAACTCGTAAATTAAAAGTTGTAAAAGGTGGCATGTTTTACAACCTTTTCCAAACAAAAGTTGTCAAAGTAAAATATGTCCAACTCTTAGGACCAATGAGTTCCTAAGAGTAGTGACGAGAATCAGAACCACAACTTGTTGTGTGAAAAGGGTTGTAGAGAGAAGTGACCACCTTTAGAATTTACAACTCATATCTTAAAGGTAGTGAATAACTGTATAACAACACACATAAGAGTTGTTGAAGATAAAAAAAAAATTGATTTTGAAAAATGTTCTTTGAGAGATTCGAACCCAAGCCTAACGTGTGTTAGCATAAGTCATCAACCATCCATCCGGTTTCTCAATATTGTCATTTTTGTGCTTTTTTTTTCTGATCAATATTCACAACCTTTACAAGGGTTGAAAAATAAAAAATTGACTTTGAAAAAAAAATGAGGCTAAGGTGAATCGAACCTTAACCTCCTCTGTCTAATACTTGGATTCCAACCACCCTTCCACATTAAATGTCTGCTTATATTTTACATTTACTTTTATAAAAAAGTGATAAGGAAAAAAAATATTGAAGGAAAAAAAAATGGACGGTTATGATGGGAGATGGAAAAGATAAGAAGAAAAGGATAAATACACCATCTACAACCCCCTTAAGAGTCGTCATAGAGGTATAAAAACTTCTGCTAAATTTTATCACTTTTGCAAAAAAATTCCAACTTCTGCTAAATATTTCGACTGCTAAATTTTATTCACTTAAAAAAAACTTCTCACTTCGCTAAAAAATTGTCATCACTATTGACAACCTTTATTAGAGTCATCGTAGAGGTATAAACTGCTCAACTTTAAATTTTATTTATATTCCAAGGAATCTTACCTGTAAATGGATGGATTCATCGTTCTTACGAAGTTTCCGAATTATAGTAGTCCACTTACGGCCAGGTTTCGATCTCGGAACCAGGATTTGCATACAATATGCTAGAATATGGTTTGTTTAATATTTTGGGGAATATTCCGAAGGAATCTTACCTATAAATGGTTGGATTCATCGTTCTTACGAAGTTTTCGACTTATATTAGTCCACTCACGGCCAGGTTTCGATCTCAGAGCCAGGGTTTGCATACAATATGCCAGAATATGGTTTGTTTAATGTGTCAGGGAATATCCCGAAGGAATCTTACCTGTAAATGGATGCATTCATCGTTCTTACGAAGTTTCCGACTTATAGTAGTCCACTCATGGCCAGGTTTCGATCTCGGAACCATGGTTTGCATACAATATGCCAAAATATGGTTTGTTTGATGTTCCGGGGAATATTCCTAAGGAATCTTACCTGTAAATGGATGGATTCATCGTTCTTATGAAGTTTCCGACTTATAGTAGTCCACTCACGGCCAGGTTTCGATCTCAGATCCAGGGTATGCATACAATATGCCAGAATAGGGTTTGTTTAATGTTTCGGGACATATTCCAAAAGAATGTTACATGTAAATGGATGGATTCATCGTTCTTACGAAGTTTCCGACTTATAATAGTCCACTCACGGCCAGGTTTCGATCTCGGAGCCAGGTTTTGCATACAATATTCCAGAATGTGGTTTGTTTGATGTTCCGGGGAATATTCCGAAGGAATCATACCTGTACATGGATGGATTCATCGTTCTTACGAAGTTTCCGACTTATAGTAGTCCACTCACGTCCAAGTTTCGATCTCAGAGCCAAGGTTTGCATACAATATGCCATAATAGGGTTTGTTTGATGTTCCGGGGAATATTCCGAAGGAATCTTACCTATAAATGGATGGATTCATCGTTCTTACAAAGTTTCCGACTTATAGTAGTCCACTCACGGCCAGGTTTCGATCTCGGAGCCAGGGTATGCATACAATATGCCAGAATAAGGTTTTTTTTAAGGTTTCAGGTAATATTCCAAAGGAATCTTGCATGTAAATGGATGAATTCATCGTTTTTACGAAGTTTATGACTTATAATAGTCCACTCACGGCCAGGTTTCGATCTCAGAGATAGGGTTTGCATACAATATGCCAGAATATAGTTTGTTTGATGTTCCGGGGAATATTCCGAAGGAATCATACCTGTAAATGGATGGATTCATCGTTCTTACGAATTTTCCGACTTATAGTAGTCCACTCATGGCCAGGTTTCGATCTCGGAGCCAGGGTTTGCATAATATATGCCAGAATAGGGTTTATTTGATGTTCCGGGGAATATTCCGAAGGAATCTTACCTGTAAATGGATGGATTCATCGTTCTTATGAAGTTTCCGACTTATAGTAGTCCACTCACGGCCATGTTTCGATCTCGGAGCCAGGGTATGCATACAATATGCCAGAATAGGGTTTATTTAAGGTTTCAGGTAATATTCCAAAGGAATCTTACATGTAAATGGATGAATTCATTGTTCTTACGAAGTTTCTGACTTATAATAGTCCACTCACGGCCAGGTTTAGATCTCAGAGCCAGGGTTTGCATACAATATGCCAGAATAGGGTTTGTTTGATGTTCCAGGGAATATTCCGAAGGAATCATACATGTAAATGGATGAATTCATTGTTCTTACGAATTTTCCGACTTATAGTAGTCCACTCACGGCGTGTTTCGATCCGAGCCGGGGTTTGCATACAATATGCCGAATAGGGTTTGTTTGATGTTCGTGAATATTCGAAGGAATATTACCTGTAAATGGATGGATTCATCGTTCTTTAAGTTTCCGACTTATAGTAGTCCACTCACGGCCAGGTTTCGATCTCGGAGCCA
This sequence comes from Papaver bracteatum, assembly GCA_023529315.1. Taxonomy (NCBI): domain Eukaryota; kingdom Viridiplantae; phylum Streptophyta; class Magnoliopsida; order Ranunculales; family Papaveraceae; genus Papaver; species Papaver bracteatum. The sequence goes on from JAJJWX010002485.1 coordinate 7,824, forward strand.
GGGTATGCATACAATATGCCAGAATAGGGTTTGTTTAAGGTTTCAGGTAATATTCCAAAGGAATCTTACATGTAAATGGATGAATTCATCGTTCTTACGAAGTTTATGACTTATAATAGTCCACTCACGGCCAGGTTTCGATCTCAGGGCCAGGGTTTGCATACAATATGCCAGAATATGGTTTGTTTGATGTTCCGGGGAATATTCCGAAGGAATCATACCTGTAAATGGATGGATTCATCGTTCTTACGAATTTTCCGACTTATAGTAGTCCACTCACGGCCAGGTTTCGATCTCGGAGCCAGGGTTTGCATAAAATATGCCAGAATAGGGTTTGTTTGATGTTCCGGGGAATATTCCGAAGGAATCTTACCTGTAAACGGATGGATTCATCGTTCTTACGAAGTTTCCGACTTATAGTAGTCCACTCACGGCCAGGTTTCGATCTCGGAGCCAGGGTATGCATACAATATGCCAGAATAGGGTTTGTTTAAGGTTTCAAGTAATATTCCAAAGGAATCTTACATGTAAATGGATGAATTCATTCTTCTTACGAAGTTTCTGACTTATAGTAGTCCTCAACTCAACAATCTCATTAACCCTGTCTTCTCTTACATAATCTGTAAAATCATTCCCTTATTCAGTTAAACACAATCCATATAACTCTTTGTATATCAACACACATACATCATCCATAAATTCATAAACTTATTAACTGAAATTAATAGCTTTTGTAAGTTATTAAGAAGACGGTTACCTCAAAGCTTCTCTGAACTTGAATCAATCGAACCAACACCACCACCAGCTCTCAATTAAACATTAACTCAAATTGGGGAAGAACATGAAACCCTAATTCTTTATATCTTCATGAACAGCTCTGTAATATCCAATTAACTCCATCCCGTTCCTCAATCGACTAAACCCACTCCTTAATTCATCTTATTCATCACTAATCGAGCTTCAGTTCATCTTGAGAAACCTGACTCATTGATTCATCTTCAAATCAACTTCAGAACTAAAATTAAACGTCAACCCTTTTGTCATTCATCTAACATAAACTCAATTCATCTCTCAAATCACCTAACAACTCGAATTATATTCCATCAATTCATCTTTCAGGAACCCTAACTCCAATTATATTCAATCCGTCGTTTCTTCTTCATCTAACGATAAAACAACCTTAACACCATCACCAGTAATCATTCCCCAATGTTTCCCTTAAGTTTCTTCTAATTGATCTCGAATCATTTAAAATCAGGAATGAAGAGAAGAAGATGAAAGAGGAAGAAGAAGAAGAAAGAAAAAGAAAGAAGATAAGAGAATGAATTCTCTTCGACACGTAAAGCGTGATAAAACCAAATGGTTTTACTACGGGGTCCTAGAAATGGTTAAGGGGAATCCAAGGCGGTTTTAGATGTAAAATGGTTATTTCGCCCCATGACAATTTCGACGTTATCTTCTTCGTCTAATATCCGAATGACACATTCGAGTAGTCTATTCTGCATAACTTTTCGAGATGAACCTAACGATATTAGTTTCGTATCTAAATCGTTGTTATATTAATTCCTATTAATTAATGTTCGTGCTAAACTAATCGAGTCATTATCGGCTAAATAGTCTCTTGACCGGTCTAATAGCGTTGACGAGCTTGAGGGTCACTACAATAATAGTCCATTCACGGTCAGGTTTCGATCTCAGAGCCAGGGTTTGCATACAATATGCCAAAATATGGTTTGTTTGATGTTCTGGGAAATATTCCGAAGGAATCTTACCTGTAAATGTATGGATTCATCGTTCTTACGAAGTTTCAGACTTATTGTAGTTCGAATCAACACTGAGCTTCTTGGTTAGATTTCTGTGATGTATCATGCTAAGTTTGAAGTCAGAACCCTCTCCGAGCTTCTTGGTTCACAGTTTCTATGACGTTATACCACATTTGAAGTTCGAATCAATACTGAGCTTCATATTTATCGATTTTGATGATGTATCCAGCTAAGTTTGAAGTCAGAACCATCTTGAATTTCGTGGTCCATCTCTAGTAATCTTATAACCTGAGTTTACTAGTGTGAACTAAAGCTACTTCATAACCTGTATGACTTGTAAAAATTACTTCATGACCTATGCGATTAGTCGAAATTCAAATCGGAAGCACAAAGAGAAAGCACAAAAACACAAGGAAACACACCAATTATCGAATTCATTTTTTATTTTCCCGATTCATTCTTATACATTTTTTGGATTTTTTTATATCAAAATGTCGATAACAATGTCCTAAATTTATTAATATTTTTTTTGGATTTTTGTTTCATGTAGAAGGTTGATAACAAAACCGAATACAGCACAAAGAGAAACACACATGTTTATCAATCCGTATGACCATCCCAAATACAATATCACCCATCAGATTTTTTCTTAATCCATATGGATTGATCAAACAAAACGTGGTCCGTCAGATCTTTCCTTCGGATTCATTAATTTTTTTTTATCTCAACCACTCGAACTCTAATTTTTTATTCTACCCGTTTTTATCTTTCTTCCTCTCCCAAGAACACATATCTTCTCCTCCTCCACGGATGACCACCGCTGAAATATTTTTTGTGAGAGAATAAGAAAGATATCGAGTTAGAGAGTAATCGGTAAAGATTAGTTCACTCATTTTTCCCATTCTCCACAAACACTATTTCATCAAAGTGATGAATTACGGCAGAGTACCGATTAGGGTTTCTATTTATGAAGAGAAGAAGATCTATTCAATAATCAGCTAGAGGTTAAATCAAAGATGACAGAGATCTAGAAGATGAAGATGATGCTACTAATAATCAGCTAGAGGTTGAATCGAGATTTGGATTTCTGAAATCAACAAGAACATGCAAGAAATGGGTTGAGCCGATGATTCTGATGCTGTGTTAGATGGTGGTGAAGATTGGGTTATACTCAGATTGAGATATGGAGTTGATTCTGTGGTTGTATGGAAGAATTGGTGAAGATTAATGGTAATTTAGGGTTTGTAAAGGATGAATTTGGATTTGAGGTAATTTATATCGTTTTTATTCACGAAGCAAACAGATAAAAACTAATATTTGACTTTGTTAGGGCTTTCTAAGTTCTTAGTTGGGTTAAGGAAAGGAAAATGTTCAATTTATTTTTAATTAACATTTTCAGGACTAAAATTTCTGTGGGTATTCTCAAAATTTTCAATTTATATGCCAATTGAATTTTCTTCATGGTGTTTGAATTCCAAGCTTCTCGCTCATCTGCAGAATCAGGTTCATGGAGTTATAAGTTATTCTATCCCAACTGTCGACCAGCAACATCATTACTTTGAGGTACTGTTGGATTATCAATGGGGTGGTCTCGGTGGTGGCAATAATTTCAGGCGGCGATTCAATTGTGGGTCTTGAGTCGATGGAAGTGATGGCTATGATAACTGGTTATACTATGAACTGAAATAAGATGGCAGCGAGAGCTTGAACTGGTAGCTGGTGGTATTTGTAAGAGTTTTGAATATTTGTGTCTTCCAGTTCCCTTCTCTACTACTTCGCCATGGAGAGCTGGCAGTGATCGTGTATGCATGAAAGAAATATGGAATGAATCTATGAAACTCGAGTTGGTGGCCGACGATTTTGCAGAGATGGGTTTTACCCATTCTCGGCATTGAATGATCTACAGCATCTAATGAACATGGTCAGAGATGGTTTGATTTTTGTGACTGCAGTACTCACTGTTATGAAATGCTGGGTTCAATATTCTCGGGCTGGTGTTGGTTTTGGTAGTGATCGGTTGGCAGCAAAGTTGAGTTTTACAGTTGGAGTTGAACTGGAATCCAGGGAGAAAAGCAACCAGTGGTGACAACACTTGCTACCACAATTTCAAGGCCATTTATTCTAACTTGCATTTCAGTAGTGTAGTTTCTTTTGTTGTTTCTATTATCATGTGCTAACATCCATAGTAATTGTTACCAGATTGCATTAGCTTAGGGAGCAAATGAATTTAAGGATGGTTACATCTTTTAAGGCGGAAGCAAATGAATTTAAGGAATTCACTTTCTGTAGAGTGCAACGTATGACTTGAGAATAATGACAACACTTGCTACCAGAATTTGGACATCTTCATAAACCTCCACTTTATTAGAGTAGGAAGTAACTACTAGGAATATTCCTTTCTTGACACTGTGGTTCATGGCATTGGTTATTGAGCAAGGATGTTGTGGTTAATACTAGATTCTAAATATTCCTTTCTTGTGACATTCATATGTACGACCCGCAAGCTGCTTATGATATGCGATTCTACAGATCAGCAATGGATGACTCTGCACAGGACCAAGGATTGCCACAACAAAAGGTATTTGAAGTCTTTCCTTTACCCATAACATGATATCCTTAAAATTTTGGTTAAGTTTTTGGACTGCGCTAGTGCATTAAAATGATGAAGTTTCTTTGATTTGTAGGCCCTGGATTCGCATGTAGCAAATAAAATCCCTGCATCCACCGTGGAAATGATGCAACAACAACCTGTCCCACAAGTTCAACATGTTTCCCATTACCCAAATTTCATGTCGTATCGCCAGTTTATCTCGCCCATGTATGTACCTCCTATGGTGCCTAGTTATTCCAGTAACCCTACCTATGCACATCCTCCAAATGGTGACTATTTCACTGATACGAGGAACAACTCACACATGGCTGCCATCGATCTGAATACGGAACCAACAATTTAAACCCATTCCTGCCGGTAATCATCCTTCAGGGTTTGAAAATTTTGCGAATCCAGACGGATATCCTATGAATTCCCAGGGTCCAATCGGGGTTGGTAGTGGACTTGAGGATTCATCCAGGCTCAAGTACAAAGAAGCAAGCAGCATTTATATTAAAAATCCCCAGGTATTTGTTCTTTTCTTTCAATGTGGTTAGTTTTTTGTTATGACGTTCACTACTCAGCTTGCATTAGCTTAGTTATTTGTTGGACTGAACAATGAGCAACTATTTTAAGGAGTGGCATTGTAGTTCAATATAGAATGGGGAATGAGTGCCATAGGATTCGCGTGTCCCTAAGTTGATCAAACCAATGGTATATATGGAAAAGGGATTTATAAACCCCTGGGATTATAAGTCATGATCATAATTTTTCAGAGATCTTTTGCTGGTATGCTCATTCAGGAAGGAGGGGTTGTGTGTGATCCTGTTTTTATCATAGCCTTGCTTGAAATTATTGGAATTTTTTACTCACTAGCATTATTGGTAGCATAGTTTTAATCTCGGAAGGGTTGACATAAAGATTGTGGTATCACTATCGATTCTTAATTTTGCCTCTCTTTTTCAACTATTTCACCAAAAGAATGCTTATTAAGAGAAAGGAAACTTGTATTAATTTTCCTAATCCTATTTTGATAAATATTATAGGCGGATACTTCTGAAATTTGGATTCAGACCCCAAGGGAGATTCCAGGAATGCAGTCAAATCCCTACTTCAACATGCAAGGGCAAGCACCACATGGGCCATACATGCAGTCCCACACCGGACATGCTTCTTACAATGGCGCTACACCACAAGATGCACATGTGCAATGTCCTGAATTGTATCATCCGGCACCACAACCTTCCCCGATAGGAAACCCCCCATCACATGGTTTCTGGGATGGGGGGTAATGTGCCTGGGGCAGCTCCTGGAGGTCAAGTTGGCAAGGGCTAGAAAGGTTTTACGATAATAGAAGTGTTATAAGCTTTTTTTTTTTGGTGTTGAAGTTCTGTAAAATTGCTTATAATTGGAAATCTAATATTCTTTTTACAGATTTAATTTTGTATTTAAATTCTCAATTTTTTTTTTTCAAATCGAATATGTACCACAACTCATAATCCTAGTTGTCAAGGAATTCACATACAACTCTAATCATAGTTGTCAAGGAATTCACATACAACCGTAACCAAAGTTGTCAATGAAATCACATACAACTCTAAGCATAGTTGTAAACGAATTCACATACAACTCTTCCCAAAGTTGTCAACTAATTCATATATAACTATAACCATAGTTGTCAACGAATTCACATACAACGTTAACCAGAGTTGCAAACCAATTTTCCATAACCCCAACAAGTGTAGTGTATGAGTTATTTTCACAACCCAAGTAAGAGTTGTGTTAGGAATAAATAATTTTTTTCGAAAGACATTCACAACTGAAAAAAGCGTGGTATACAATGGAACGACAACCTTGTTTACGACTAGTATTGACGAGTTGCAAAGAATTGAAGACTTTCTACAACCCCCCCCTTGTGCAACCCATGGATATCCGTCGTCGTATATCATATGACAACTCTTTTCTGGAGTAGTTGATCGATGTTTTTCCCATAGTGAAATGTCATATATTATCATTTCAATGGCATATTGATCAATGCATGGACGACCGAGTAGTCTACTGAAATAACCCTTACATAGCGGAGGTAGACTCTTTAAAGGGTTTGGTAATTTTGATAAGTGGGTGAAGTCTATGTGAACACTTGTGAAGTTAGGGTTAGATGTCAGTTTTCGGCTGAGGGCTTTCTTGGACTCTTTATGGGCCTGAAGTTTCTCACTTTTTTAGGGCATTCATCCCCTTGTTGGGGTGAGGGATATTCATTGTAGGTGAATCACTTAGCCTGTAGGGTTTCTTACATATCCAATGTAAGAAGCATTTTCCTTTGGTGTTTGTATTGTGTACTTACTATTTTCAATAATAAACTTTTATTTACCGAGCAAAAAAAAAATGTATAGGAAGCAGGTCATAGGCCAATGTTATAAAATCAAAATGTGTTTCACATTTTAGTCAGGACGACGTAAATTAATGACCGTCAACAACAAAAATTCCATAAGTCACAATGAACACGGAATATAAGCGGGAGCGCATCATTCAACCGAAAATTGTCAAACAAAACCTTTATTTTTGATTAAGTTGATTTGAACCATGTAACTAAAAACAGACCAAAATTATGCATTTACATTCAATCGGTTACAATGCCAAATTTATGCTCAAGCTCTACCGACCTAATATGAACATGAGTAGAGTTTTGTCCTTATACGGCTATCATCATGGCTCATTAACTTCTTAAGAGACAGCAAGCGAGATAAGTTGGCCGAACTCACATCATCAAAACAGACCTGAAAAAATACCATTCACAGCCAAAGTTAACTTAGCCAATCCAATTTATATGTTCACACTTATGTCGGCATACTTTAATGACTTGGATTAACATGCTAAGTCATTACAACGTTTGAAAACCGGCCCGGATATTAAACCCAAAAAATTACCGAGTCAAGGGTTATTGGTTCAACCAGTGATTCAATCGGGTTCACGGGTCATTTGGAATTTTAGCTAAGTGTACAGGTGACAAACATCCAAGTCAAGAGGGCAAAGTGCAGGAATCAATTTAAATTTGACGGTCAAAGTTTCTTTTTTTGACTTGAAATGGCAAATTTGATTAAAAAGATCCAAGTCACTAAGAGGGGTGACAAAGAATCACAAAAGAAAAACATACAGATTACATGGATGTGTTAATAATAACATCCCAATTGCAAACCAAATTAGATAAACTAAAACAAAGAGAACACATCTGTGTTTATAGCCCACACGAATTTAAGACATTTTCACCTGAATAATCAATTGATCCACATTCCTAGTCATATTATTACAACCTGTTTCTTTCTCTCCACAAAATCCACCGGATAGCAAAAGGTAGATAGCCCAAATTTTTCTTAAGCATTTTTGTTGGAATATTTTCAACCGCGCTCTGAAAAGGGGTCCTAGGGGCAACGCCCCGGAAGAATTTTTTGGATATGCAATTGTTTGGACAAGGTTGAAAACGTTTCCGGAAAATTCTAAATTCAACAAGATGAAGTTGGTCATTTGATGAAGAGACGAACATCTCTTTGTGAAGAGAAACCCGTTGGTGAAAAGACATGTCTTTTCCCAACGATCAAAAACTCCTATAAGTAGCATCTCCCAAACCCATTTCGAAATCATCTCTTGGAAAACCCTTTCTCTGTTTTCTCTCTTCTTCTAAAGCATCATCGAACCTTCTTTTCATGTGTTCTTGATTGGGTCAAGGGGTGCAAACCTTGAATCCAATTTCCGGTTGTAGGGCTTTCATTGTATCCGAAGGCGGTATTTCCACATACCTGTTGCAATTGCCAACTCGTTGGAAGGGTAGAAATATTTGTCTAAAAGAAATCACGTGCAGCCTTGAAAGCTTTTGAGTACAACCACAGTCTCCGTTTTGTGTTTCATCTCCATTGCAGCCCGGTAATTTTTTCCAACATTTTCTTGCCTTTCGCTTTTCCATTCCCATAAAGTTCTCTTCATCACAAGAATGTACCCATTTGATACCAAAACTCTTTAAGAAATAAGACCATACCCTCTCATAGGTAGTCTGGCAATGTAAAAAAAGATGGGCATTTGTCTCGTATCTTTGATTGTAGTAAGCACTTTGCATCTGAACAAGTCCTCGCATTATGAAGATAGTCCAAAGTTGGTGCACCATTGTAGCGTAGAGTCCAAGCCAAAAAATGCCACTTTCAAAGGGACTTTTGGATTCTAAAGCTGTTGTCAGGAAAACATAAAAAGCCATCATTTTCCAAAGCATAATAAGTGTTTGCAACGGTCAAAGTTTCTCATTTTACTAACTTCATATTTGAACCTCTAATGCTAACTATTTACATTTCCACCACTAAATCCCTAACTCTTAGCATAATGTCCACTCATTTCTCAACTTCGCATCTCATCTATCTATCCTCTCTAACTTTACAATCAGTGCTTCCACCTCACACTCCATGGCGGCAACCTTCATCTCCACTTGGTTTAAATGTCACAAAACACAACTATTAACAACAACATTATGAAGATCGACTTCTCTCTGTAATAATCAAGATGTCCCATCAGGGATTTTGTGATTTTTTTTAGTTTTGTTGATACAATATGT
>JAJJWX010002486.1:600000-1069464 GCA_023529315.1 Papaver bracteatum
GTGCAGTGCAAGGAGGAGTAGCTGTTGCAGTGGTTGGTGGTCTGTCATGGAGTTATGGAGTTACTGATGTATGGTGATGCTGAGGTGGTAATGGAAATGCAGTACAAGGAATTGATGGAGATGAGTTGGAAGTGCAGTTGGTGGTACCAGAGAGAAGCTGGAGGAATTGAAAAGCTGCAGGGACTTATGCAGTTATGAAATATGTAGCAGGTATATGGATTTGATCTGAGTTGAGGAGTTGGATCTGCTAATGGTAAAGATGCAAGGATCATGGAACTGTGTTGTTATGCATTGAATAAGGGTCAGTGTTTGGTGTTATATGTGAAGCTATAAGAACTTGAAGTTGTTGCAAGTGATGGGCTGTGAAGTAAATGGAGCTGGTTGTGTTAAGCTTATGGCATTGATCTGTGACTGAACTGCAGGTTAGAGAGCATTGCAAGTTCAGGGAAATGGTTGCAGCTGGTCAGATGGAAGTAAAGAATGGCTCATGGGTCAAAATCTGACTTGACAGAGTTAGTGATGCTGCTGTTACTAGAGAAGGGAGGTGAAATTTCAGGTAGAGCAACTGCCAGAAGCTGGTTTGGTGAAGTTGGTGCTTGAGTGCAACTGGGTTTGGAACTGGTGCTGTTGATTACAAAGATGGTGGTACTTGCCATTGGGTTGATATTGGCTGGAGTCCAAAGTTGCAGGCTGTGCAAGGAACTGAAATTGCAGGCATATAGAAGTTCAAAACTACAGGGAATGAATTTTGAAGCTGCAAAAACAGTGCGAAAACGGAGCGAAAATGGCGAGCCGGTGAGCATAGCTCCGGTAGTCGGATTTTGGAACCAAAAGTGGGGATCGTCAAGATTCAGTGAATCATGAGGCGGGTATGAGTCGGATGCAAGAATTGATGGCTGGAAGTATGAGCTACGCGTCACGCTTTTGGGTGCGTTTTCGCAAGGGATAGAGAGTTGGATTTAGATGAGTTATGTAAATGTTTGAAATGCAGGAAAGCAAAGCTGAGCTGCTGGGAGTATGCACTAGCTAGTGACAGTTTCTGAGGAGAAAAGAAATCGGAAAAAGTTTTCGGCGACCGATCAGATTCGGTGATGATGACGTCAAAGACTCCGGCGACAGTTTTGGACCCGAAAATTCCAGAGATATATTTTTCACACATGGGCTTGGTGGACTAGTAGATGGACGTGGACTTGAAGATTTTGAAGACTTTGACCTATTTTTGGAAAGCAAAGGGCTATAAAAAGAGAGTTTCTACAACAAAGACAAAACGGTTTTTTTTTATTCTATTCTTGGAGCTCTTGCAGAGAACTACTTCTAGGGTTTGCTCTCTTTTATGTTTCATAGGCTTCCCTTGAATATTTTTATGATGAACTCCATGAATATGAGTAGCTAAATACAATAATTGGTTATGGGATAAAAAGTTGATTTCTTCAAGCATGATTATTTGATTCTATGAATTAGTTTTGTCTCAATTTTATCGTTTATGATTCATCGTTTCTATTATCATATGATTTGAATGCTAGTTTAGTTGAGTCCGGAATCAATTGGATTTGTTTTCATCTCTATAGCTATATTAGGGTTTTCAATACGTAAAAGTTGTTTGTCCCTGATTTCTAGTAGCAACTTGTGGTTAATACTTGTAGTGATACATCTTTTTAATCGCAGATGAATCATAACCTTTGTTAAAACGAATTAGTGCTTTTACACGTTTGTTTGCATCGATTAGTCTTATTTCATAGAACTTATTGCTCTTAGGGAGTTAAATCTAATTGTTCTTTTACACTTTAGGTTGCTTTTTAAGAAGATTTCACAATAGCATCTTTTAATGTTGTTTGTGATAAAATCAGGAAATAAACGGGATACTCTTGCGATCAAGATATCTTAGGGCTTTTGATAATTGAGAGATTAAATACCAATTCTAATCATAGATGAAAAATACATGTTTATGAATGATACTATCCCTTAACCAATATCTTCTCCTTATTGATTATTCCAACTATTTACTTTGCTTTATTTAGTATTATTACTTAGATAAAAACAAAAACACACCTTGGGTTATTTGGTTACATAAGAATCTGAAAATTGCATAACAACAATCGCCTCTCTGTGGATACGAACTCTTTCTTATCGAATACTATATTTATATTAGTTAAGTGAGGAAGTGAATTATTTTTGACGCATACGACACGCATCAAATTTTGGCGCCGTTGCCGGGGAGGCATTCGGCTTGTTATCTAGTTTTTAGTTTCTTTTTAATATTTCTGTTCGCATACTGTTTTTTGTTTCTTGTATTGTTTCTTACTTGTTTGTGAGAAGTATGTTTCAGGTACCTTACCGAAATACAAACAAGAAGAAGCAATGGGTGACGTTGCAAATCGTACACTCAAGGACTTGGCTTCTCATAAGCTGGATACACAGCAGGGTTGCATTCAAACCAACTCTACTTTTGAGATAAAGCCGGGATTGCTTAGAGAATTACCAAAGTTCCATGGCATGGTGAATGAAGATCCAAACAAGCATCGTATGGATTTCCACACCATTGTCATGGCCGTGCTTCCAGCGGGTACTAATGCGGATGGTGCAATGTTGAAAGTTTTTCGATTCTCTTTGGTGGATAGCGCTAAGGATTGGTTATATTATTTGCCTCCCGAAAGTGTCACAACATGGAATGGGATGAAGAAACTCTTTCTAGAGAGATATTTTCTAGCATCAAAGGCTACTCAAATTCGCAAGGAGATTTGCGGAATGAAGCAACATATGGGAGAATCTTTATATGATTGTTGGGAACGATACAAGAGATTGGTGGCAAGATGTCCTCATCACCAATTCAGTGACGCGCTGATTATTCAATACTTCTATGAAGGACTACAATCGAGTGATAGGAATCTTATTGACGCTGCAAGTGGTGGTGCACTTATGAACAAGACGGTGACACAAGCTCGAGAGTTAATTGAGAGTATGGCAGCAAATTCTCAACAATTTTCAATTCGTAGGTCGGAACCATCTATCAAGGAAGTTAATCAAGTTGGAGAGATTGTTGAATTACGTCAACATATGAATAATATGATGGCAATGATGCAACAAATTGCAGCAGTGGTTGTAAAACCATCACGCCCAACTTATGAGAACGTAGAGCATGTCAATTCTATATTCTCAACCCAGCCGAATGGTATTTACTCCAACACTTACGAGCAAGTTGCAAGCGCAAGTTCTGTTTCCAGCAATCCGAATGAGTTCCAACAACAAGCGCAACAACCACAACAAGGGCATAATCTAGAATTGGAGAAGATGGTTACTTTGGTGGAGGCTCTAATGTCCGTGGTACAACAAAATCAACAACTAGCGATCTTAAATCAGCAGAAAACGGATAATGCAATTAAAGAGTTGCAATCACAAGTTGGTCTACCGCAACAACAACAATTCCAGCAACAACAACAACAACCACCTGAAAATCAAGGGTCCAATATGGAAGAGTTGCTAAAATCTTTTATGCAAAGAACGGAGGGTGTGGTCCAGGATTTGCAAACACAAGTAGGTTCAATGGCCAAGGAGATCAATCAGTTGCATGCACAAAATGGTGAGAAACTCCCTTCCCAACCTCTTAACTCAAGTGAGGGTGTCAATGCTATTAAGTTGGGAAGTGGTACACAATTTGTGCAACCCGAAGTTACATCTTCGGGTGAAGAAGAAGCGCCAAAGGAACCAATTTTGGAGGAAAAGAACGCAGATTTTCCCAAAACTCCCGAGGTAACTAAATCAAACTCTAAACTTCTTGTTTCTACTTATGTTCCTCCTCTACCTTTTCCTGGCAGGTTCGCTAAAGCTAATGAGAAGGTAGAACAAGATAGGGATATTTGGGATGTTTTTAAGAAGGTCCAAGTGAATATTCCACTCATTGAAGTAATTAGGCAATCTCCTCGCTATGCAAAGTGTGTAAAGGAATTGTGCACTAACAAGCACAAGCTAACCGATAATGAGGTAATGAGTGTGGGAGAGAACGCTTCGGCGTATCTTAAAAAGAAACTCCCGCCTAAATTGAAAGATCCCGGTAGTTTCACTATTCCATGCACAATTGGTAAAACACGGTTTACAAAAGCTATGCTATATTTAGGAGCTTCCATTAATGTTATGCCTACTTCCATTTTTGATGCTTTAAATCTTGGTCCTCTTAAGGAAACCGGCATAGTTATTCAACTTTCCGATAGATCTAATGTTTACCCTAAAGGGATTGTTGAGGATGTTTTGGTGCAGGTAAAAGGACTAATATTTCCAGTGGATTTCTATGTTCTAGACATGGGTAATGTGAATTCATCCTCGTCTACACCGTTACTATTGGGTAGACCATTTTTGAGTACCGCTAGAACGAAGATTGATGTCTATAATGGCACCTTAACTATGGAGTTTGATGAAGAAGTCATTCACTTCAACATCTTTGAGGCGAGGAAACACTCAAGTAACATACAATCCGATTTCCATAATATGTTGGACGCCGGCTAAGGCGTAACAAAAGAGGAGCACGTCGGGCTGACAACTTTAAACCAAGCGCTAAGTGGGAGGCAACCCACCGGTTTTGTATCTTTACCCTTATCTTTTTATTTTTATGCATTTGCTTTTATTTTTATTTTCTTTGTTTTTGCATATCATTTGCAGAATTTCCCATATTGAACTTTCTTTGGATGATTCAATTTTACATTGAGGACAATGTAAAGTTTAAGTGTGGGGGAGCATTTATATGTTTGTATAGTTGGTTTTAGTGTGTTTTATGCATTTAAAAAAAATAAAAAAAATCAGAAAAAAATCAGAAAAATAGAAAACCAAGAAAAAGATTTGTGCTTTTTGAACTCCGAAATCTAGAAACTTGTGCCTTTAGGATGACACCATTAGTGGATGGAACCATTTTGATTTCAGGAGTTGAGAACCAATTAACTAAACAGGACGAACATAGCTCATAATCATAAATACCATGATAGTTGTTACCATATCTCGGAATTTCACCATATCGCATTCTATTTTTATTTTTCCATGTTTATCTATTGTTCTCTAAGTGTTTTGGTGGGTCACTAAATATCGACGTGTTATTGCTGCTGTTACTAAAAAAAAGAAAAGAAAAAAAAAAGAAAAAAAAATATATGAAAAGAAAAAAAAAGAGACCGATCAATTAGACCAAAACGGAATAAAATGACACTTGGGAATAGCAGTATGTGTGAAACGTAGTCCCTGTCTCCGTCGCCTAAACAAGCGTGGAATGCAGGATCCAAGGCAACTATCATGTACGTGCTGACAAGAATCATGCGCTTGGATCCAGTTTGATCCAATCATGTTGTCTAAAAAAAAATTAAACAAGAAAAAAAGAAAAAAAAGAAAAAAAAAGAAAAAAAGAAAAGAAAAAAAAGTATTATTTTGGTTGAATAAACTCACTCCTGGTTCCCTTGTATATGCTAGTGAGTTGATGTAGCATTCAAACCAAGTAGCTCAATCCAATAGGAATAGGTTCATCTTGGGAGTGACCTTCAGACAGATATGGGAAACATCGAACACTTGTGAACATTCGCCAACATCTACATCTATATCCATATTCTTAATCTTTTCATTGTGATTGTGGTTTGTTAGTTTCCGAGTATTGTGGCTTGTTCGACTATCTAATTAGAGCTTTATTTACTAATATATGAATTGAATTTGCAAGGTACCTCCTCCTGTAGTCATTTTGGATTCGTTCATTGATTTGTCACAAATAGACGGAGTTGGAAATATAGGTTTTGTAGGTATATCTCTAGTAAACCTTCACGAGACTATAACTCGTCTGCTAGGGACACTTAGGGGTTTAAAGGCTTGTTATTTATGCTAAAATTAACCGTAGCCTCGACGTCACGGAGTTGTATGTATTTGTTTTTAGTTTTGTTTTGTTTGATTTGCTCGAGGGCTAGCAAAGTCGAAGTGTGGGGGAATTTGATAGGTGTCTAAAACACCTTATTTTATATTTAGTATTTATGGTTTCTTTGCTATTTTTCGTGTGAATTATGTATCTTATGTGTGAATTTGAGTTATTAGGTGCTTTGGAGTCGTTTGGAGCAAAAGAAGGAGGAACTACTCATTTAGAGAGAAAAGGACAAAGTCGTCATTTCATGGGCTAACACTATCCGGAGTACTAAACAAAGACCAGCAATGGTTGAGGGGTTGCCAATGTGGATATCCCTTATCATAAGTGACCAAGTACCAATAACAACCCCAAACCACTAACCCTAGATTCGAGAGACGTTTTCTCTCAATCATTTTACACTGAAATTGAGAGAGCTAGCCATAGTGGCTGTTGTAAGAAAGGAGTCGAGAGAGGGAGGAATTAAGAGCAGACCTGGGTTATGTTGGTTGAGAACATGAAGGAGAATTGTTGTTGTTGATTAATCAAGAAGCCGATACCTCCGAGATGGACAGAGAGTTTGGGAAAAATCTGCAGTATTTGGTTTTGGTGAATTCAGGTTTGCAGCCAAGAAACTACAGGGAAGAAAGGGAGCTCTGTCATCCATCTGAGGGTATTGAATGAATGTGTGTTACATATGATTTTAGACAGTGAATTCGAAGCGGAGAATCACACGGAACTCGATTTGGGTTCACTTCAGCTGGAGAAATAGGGAGAAAGAATTGAGATGCTGCCATTGATTGAAGACGATTGGTAGCTGATTCAGTTGTGTTTCAAATTCTTATGAGTGATTAGGAGAATGGGTTGTGCTATAATTGTGTTTGCAGGGAATGGAAAATGATACAAAGAGAAGGAAGTTAACAGCTAAGCTTTGCTCTGCAGTGCCTGTAACCTGTTCGATATAAAGCATGAGCCACACAGTTCTTTCCAACCCCAAATGAGTCAGCTACTGCTATAAGCCTGATGGGTGTAGTCGAAGAGGAGTTAGGTTAGTACAGAGAATGGAGAGAATTATTATTGCTTTTGGAATTACAGGGTTTACAAGGGTGGTGACTATTGCTGCCAAGCATAGATTAGTCATGATGTGTTGTGAGTTCCAGGCAAGAGTTGTTGTTTCCATTGGATTGAAATGGGTTGAGTATGAATCAGGGAAGAGTTGGTGTGGTGAAATGGCTATATGTATTGTGCACTGAGAATGGTGTTACAGGATTCAGTGAAGTGCAAGGAGGAGTAGCTGTTGCAGTGGTTGGTGGTCTGTCATGGAGTTATGGAGTTACTGATGTATGGTGATTCTGAGGTGGTAATGGAAATGCAGTACAAGGAATTGATGGAGATGAGTTGGAAGTGCAGTTGGTGGTACCAGAGAGAAGCTGGAGGAATTGAAAAGCTGCAGGGACTTGTGCAGTTATGAAATGTGTAGCAGGTATATGGAATTGATCTGAGTTGAGGAGTTGGAGCTGCTAATGGTAAAGATGCAAGGATCATGGAACTGTGTTGTTATGCATTGAATAAGGGTCAGTGTTTGGTGTTATATGTGAAGCTATAAGAACTTGAAGATGTTGCAAGTGATGGGCTGTGAAGTAAATGGAGCTGGTTGTGTTAAGCTTATGGCATTGATCTGTGACTGAACTGCAGGTTAGAGAGCATTGCAAGTTCAGGGAAATAGTTACAGCTGGTCAGATGGAAGTAAAGAATGGCTCATGGGTCAAAATCTGACTTGACAGAGTTAGTGATGCTGCTGTTACTAGATAAGGGAGGTGAAATTGCAGGTAGAGCAACTGCCAGAAGCTGGTTTGGTGAAGTTGGTGCTTGAGTGCAACTGGGTTTGGAACTGGTGCTGTTGATTACAAAGATGGTGGAACTTGCCATTGGGTTGATATTGGCTGGAGTCTAAAGTTGCTGGCTGTGCAAGGAACTGAAATTTCAGGCATATAGAAGTTCAAAACTACAGGGAATGAATTTTGAAGCTGCAAAAACAGTGCGAAAACGGAGCGAAAATGGCGAGCCGGTGAGCATAGCTCCGGTAGTCGGATTTTGGAACCAAAAGTGGGGATCGTCAAGATTCAGTGAATCATGAGGCGGGTATGAGTCGGATGCAAGAATTGATGGCTGGAAGTATGAGCTACGCGTCACGCTTTTGGGTGCGTTTTCGCAAGGGATAGAGAGTTGGATTTAGATGAGTTATGTAAATGTTTGAAATGCAGGAAAGCAAAGCTGAGCTGCTGGGAGTATGCACTAGCTAGTGACAGTTTCTGAGGAGAAAAGAGATCGGAAAAAGTTTTCCGGCGACCGGATTCCGGCGCTGACGTCAGCACTCCGGCGACCAGTTTTGGACCCGAAAATTCCAGAGATATATTTTTCACACATGGGCTTGGTGGACTAGTAGATGGACGTGGACTTGAAGATTTTGAAGACTTTGACCTATTTTTGGAAAGCAAAGGGCTATAAAAAGGGAGTTTCTACAACAAAGACAAAACGGTTTTTTTTTATTCTATTCTTGGAGCTCTTGCAGAGAACTACTTCTAGGGTTTGTTCTCTTTTATGTTTCATAGGCTTCCCTTGAATATTTTTATGATGAACTCCATGAATATGAGTAGCTAAATACAATAATTGGTTATGGGATAAAAAGTTGATTTCTTCAAGCATGATTATTTGATTCTCTGAATTAGTTTTGTCTCAATTTTATCGTTTATGATTCATCGTTTCTATTATCATATGATTTGAATGCTAGTTTAGTTGAGTCCGGAATCAATTGGATTTGTTTTCATCTCTATAGCTATATTAGGGTTTTCAATACGTAAAAGTTGTTTGTCCCTGATTTCTAGTAGCAACTTGTGGTTAATACTTGTAGTGATACATCTTTTTAATCGCATATGAATCATAACCTTTGTTAAAACGAATTAGTGCTTTTACACGTTTGTTTGCATCGATTAGTATTATTTCATAGAACTTATTGCTCTTAGGGAGTTAAATCTAATTGTGCTTTTACACTTTAGGTTGCTTTTTAAGAAGATTTCACAATAGCATCTTTTAATGTTGTTTGTGATAAAATCAGGAAATAAACGGGATACTCTTGCGATCAAGATATCTTAGGGCTTTTGATAATTGAGAGATTAAATACCAATTCTAATCATAGATGAAAAATACATGTTTATGAATGATACTATCCCTTAACCAATATCTTCTCCTTATTGATTATTCCAACTATTTACTTTGCTTTATTTAGTATTATTACTTAGATAAAAACAAAAACACACCTTGGGTTATTTGGTTACATAAGAATCTGAAAATTGCATAACAACAATCGCCTCTCTGTGGATACGAACTCTTTCTTATCGAATACTATATTTATATTAGTTGAGTGAGGAAGTGAATTATTTTTGACGCATACGACATGCATCAGTGGTGGTCGGAGGTGGTTGGTGGCGGTGGTGGTCGGAGGTGGCTCTGGTGGTCAGAGGTGACTGATTATATTTTAATAATTTTTGGCCTAAATTTAAATTTTATTTAATTAAGGGCTTCACAATATATAAGAGGGTATGGATATCTTTTAATAACTCGGGGCCTAGATTTAAACTTCTTTTAATTAATGGCCTCATATTATGGGTTATCCATGGGTGGGGCCTTAGCCTAATTTTCCCTATAGTTTATTGTTATGAATCTTAGTATATAGAGTTAGGAATCATTATAAACCAATTTTGTTTCATTTGGAGTTAAATTGAGTGAGTTATGATGATTTTGGTGATGAACATGAAATCTGGAAATTTCTTGTTGTTGCAGTGAGTAGGCATGTTCGTGGTCATTTATAGGTATGATAGAGATGAATTTAGCTTCAGAGCAAAACTATGAAGTTGTAGATGGAGATGCTATATTTCCATAGAGCCAATAAGTACTTAATTTGGTTATGAAACGAGTGATTTATAGATCCCCGAAGTTAGACCCTCGTGTTGTTTACAAGGGTGCCAGAGGTTGAAGATGAAGTGAGTGACTCAGTGAGTCAGTCCGAGTCAGGTGAATTGACTCAGCGATCCAATGAGTCAGGCAGAGTCAGATAATTCGGGTCGTGGACCGGGTTTACGGGTCGGGTCGTGGGTTGACCCGATGGGTTCTAAAATGGTAGTGGGCCGGATTTGCGTGCCGGGCCGGATCAGGCACATGGACTTGGACTTAGGGCCAAAAACATTATTTTGTATTTTTGGACCACTTATGGTCCGAATTAGCTTCCGGTTCCTTCTGCAAAGTTGTAAGGTTTTTCGAGGGATTTCTGATGATACCCAATTTGACTCTATTTGGATAAGTAGATATTGTTTTATACCACAATTCTTATTACCAAGTTATAGAACCATTAGCTAATTCACTTAGCATATAACAAGAGACTTGTATGAAATTATGTTATGAGCCTTGTGTGAGTCTTTTGGCTAATTATTTGAGTGTTTGTGTGATTAACAGTTACTCTTTATTTAACATCGACCGATTCAAGAATGAACTAGTGGATTATGGATCTCAAGGTATGCGAGGCTTGTCATCAAAAGAGGTGGGAATCGATAACGAACACTCTTGTATTCATTATTGTTTTTTACAAAGCTAGATTTTGTGAAATCTATGCATATATTTGTTACTATATGATAGTGTATGCATGTATTATCTGTGTGTAATGCAAATTAGTTTTCTTTTACATTTTGGGATGGGACTGGATCTTTAGAAACAACTAATATTTGTGTTTCGGGAGAATTTACATATCTTCAAAATGTGATTCCTTCCATTAACTGGAAAGTGGTTACAATATTTACTTATTGTTAGCATGTAAGGAAACCTTTTCCTTTTGATTAGTGTGTGATGGGGTTTCCCAAAAGTTATATCTATATTTATGCACTAAAGGAGTGAAAATTGCTACCAACTAATAAAGTATTAGGTATGTACTCGTGTTACCGAATATTACTTTCCATATTTCTGTACGGGCAACGCATGTCTCATACATGAATGTTTATTGTAATTTTAAATTACTTTCAAGAGCTATTATATTATGTTTTTGTGTTTACAGAGAATGATGTTGAGAATATTATATATGATTGTCGGATTTACACGTGGGCGAATTGTGGGCTCTTCACTGTGTAAGAACTTCGATCGGATATAATGTTGTTACCTTTAGATCTCTTTGAATACTTGCTATGTAGAGTGCACGTAGAATGAGGTATTGGTAAGGTACATACCGTTTATGACTTGAGGACGAAAACCTCATGGGCGATTTAATGATCATTGAAGAATCCGCAACAGTCATTCCTTGCTACTCGAAAGGAAGACGTCGCTCAACTACTATTTATGTTGTGAATGTGTACCGGTTTATTGGTTGGTAGAAATTTATATTTCCTGTATTACTATTATTTTAATATGATTTTATATGTTTTCCGTGTTTTATCGGTTTTCAGTAAAACCTGCATTGTCTTTAAATCATTTTAATGATTACTTGAAAGTTAGTTGTTATTACTACTGGGCACCCCTTTTAGGGATGATGTGCTCACCCATTCCCACTTTCAGTTTCAGAGGCAGATCAAGATGTGCACGTGGTGATGAAGGCTTCGAGGAGTTGGTTAGCTTCCGCTATGTTTATTTTGTGTTTATATTCTATTTGTAAACCAACTCATTATTAAATATGTATCACTTGACTTGAGAGGAGTTCTTGTATTTATTTCAGAGAGGGTTTAGATTCGGGTTAATCTTTGTTTAGAACTTCTTTCTTAGTGTTTTAATTAGATGTTTTAGATTGTTAGTGCCTCATTTTATAGCTAATATCTTGGATTAGTCAGCTACTAGCTTAGGGGGCGTTACATGTAGCAACAATCCCAAATACCCTGTGAATTTTTAGCATTATTTATAATGCATGATTTGCCTAGTATTTCCTGTGTTGTTCCCGCAGAACTATCATTATTGGTGCGACATGACCACTGAGCGTTGCTCTTAGAAGAGTAACACGAATCTCTAAGTGTCAATGGTGAGGCATGCACGAAATACCCGTACAATCTATATCTCTCGGTGTGTTATATTAGCCCGATTGAGCATATTTAATTTCCTAAGGGAAATCTGGACTGTCCATATCAGTCTCAGAAACGATCACGGCCACGCAGGTTGACCGCATGATTTAACCAGCCTAGACGAGCCCTAGGAGGAGCAGGCTATCACTGTGATGACCACTGGCGTGCCTATTATGCCCTAACCGGTCGAATGTTACACTTTATTTCCCAGCATTCCAAAACGCCAGCCCCAAAATAGGGTGGCCGCGCGGCTTTGGAAGAAGCTCGAATGAGCAAGACTGCTTAAGACAGTCTTAAAATGATCGTGATTGTCCAACTTCACTATCCTGATTGGACGGCTTATATCGCACCATGAAAGATGGAGGAGGCGCTAGCACACACATTAGCGGACCCGCTCTATCCCTACCTGATCGGTTTTCTGACGACGTGGACATGTAACCACGATCGCATGCCCGAAACATGGATGGTATGATGCTTTGCAAGCATCACGAAAATTCCACTATGTCTTAAATTGATCACGACCATCCAACTTCGACAACATGTTTGGATGGCTTAGATTGCGCCTAAGACCATTAGAGAAATGCACACACATTCACTATTGGCCCAACGTGGGCCCCACACGATCGTTTCCTCCAAAATAGGAGCATAACTTGCCAAACAGTTTGGCCAAAATCATGTGTACGTGCTGTTTTCAAAACCCTAATTAGGGTTCACGGCGCTGCATAACTGTCGCAGTTCAATCACAACCATCCATCTTCGGAACCTTGGATGAAGGGTATATATATATAGACTTAAAAGGTCCCAAGAATGTCAACATGATCACCGTGGGCCCACCTTTTGCATGGAGCTGGTTGGCCTCGGCAGGATAGGACTCGGTGACCTCGAAATGTGCGCCCGAAAGTGGCATGCTGAGCGGCTTCCAAATCCTTTGCGGCAATGGATTTCTGCCGCAAATCGATCTCGACCAC
The DNA here is from genome assembly GCA_023529315.1 of Papaver bracteatum. NCBI lineage: Eukaryota > Viridiplantae > Streptophyta > Magnoliopsida > Ranunculales > Papaveraceae > Papaver > Papaver bracteatum. The sequence continues at coordinate 612,912 of JAJJWX010002486.1, forward strand.
TCACCTTTGCCGGTCAAATTATGTGGCGTAGATCGCACCTTCTTGAGACAAATAAGTATGATCATATACATTGGCATGCCATCGACACGCATGCCTGGTCGGCCCCACCAAAACTTGTGCCCAAACTCGGATTCGGTCAAGCATAGGAGTGATGCTCGTGCACTTCCTAAAACCCTAAAAATCCATCAACGGTCGCAGATGATGGTCTTAAACCATCTTATCCGTCTAATTTCGCTATCTTGGTCGGGCAACCTAGGTTGAAAACTAGACGACTAGTGAGGCATCCTGATTACCATCCTCCACTCTTCCACAGTGAGTGATCGTCCATGAGATAGCTCTCCCATGCAGCCTCCGAACGATCACTCGAAGATGGTTGGACGTGATGCTATTTTAAGACGCTTGGTCCGCAACTTATTTGGTCAGGCTTTAAAATATCTATGCTTCATACATGCTGGTTGTTTGCGATGTATTACATGCGTTGAGCATACACGATATTTCATAAATATCAAATCCTTAGTTATTTTAGCATCACATGATACTTTCTACAGTGGGTCCCACGATCCACTCATTCGAGACATCAAACATGTCACAAACTGGGGGTTACTTACTAAGGTATTGGTCTGGCGGTTTACAGCGTGCTGCATGCAACACGCCCATTTATAAGAACGTGTCAGGATACATGGACGGTTAAGAGGATGAAGAAAGTGGGCCAAGACGTGATTGTGCAATCACTCACACGGCCCCACTACTCCATCACTCAACTTCCTCCACTTCCTACGGGATGAGGGTTTTGCGCTCAATGACTTGTATAAATAGGTCCTTTACCTATTTCCAAAACACAAGACAAGCACAGAAACACAAAGTGTTGACATTCGTATCCATAAAACACCAGAGATGATTGCTTACATTATTGAAAACTAGTTCGATATTCTGATACAATTCATAAACATCCAACACCTTCACAATCTCAACACCTTCTTCTCTTCCCTCCCTAAGATCAACCACATCTCCTTAACTTTGTGACCGAAGCAAGTCTGGAATGGCCATTTCTTGGTTTAGGACAGAATTGGACAGATTGATCTCTTGAATCAAAAGCACTCCCGTGTAGTGCATTTGTTTAGGGTTTAGATTCATTTCTCATCCACACACCCAAAATTATCAAAACCAGCAGAAATAGTTTTCACCCATAAACACATACATAGCAATAAGATAAAAGCATTCAAGCACAGGCTATGTAAACCGAAAACTATCACAAGAAAAATTACCAATCAAATAATGTTATTCATAATAGACCAATACAATCAATGAAAGAAATCAAAAATTGATGTATATTATTCTTGCAACCTAGTCCTTCATGTCAGAGCTGAATGAAGGTGGATTACTTCTCTTCAGCTTTTGAATTTCTTCAAGTAGAAAACCTTGTTGCTTGACCAGAATCTCTTGCAGATGAGGAATTTTCGTGAAGGATTTTGCAAGAGCATGTAATTCTATCTTTGATTGAACACAAAAGTGTGTCAATGCCTCAATACACTGATCTTTCTTCAGAGTATTCTCTCTTTCCTTCTTGCTAAGCCGGTCTCCCTTTCTGATTTTACCCTTAATATCAAGAGACAGTCCAAACTTAGTCTTAAGATGATCTTTCTGATCTTGTATCTTCTCTAGAGAACCCATTTGATCCAGACCCATAGTTCGGACAAGGAATGATCAAAATAGGAGAAGAATCTTTTTATATTTTTCATACTACCAAAAATATAATATTTCTAAAAATATGAATATATCAAATATCTTCAAATACTATATATTATTTCCATAATCTACACAAGGTGCCTTGATTTTTCTTCTTCCTCACTCAAAGATTTGGCACACGTGGTGAGGAAAGAATTCTAATACCGATCAAGTGGCATTGGTATGAGAATTTCTCTCATTATGGAATTTTGAACAACCAGAGTGTTCTTGATCTAGTAGTATGAAAAGATATCCTTTTGTTACCTCGAACTAACGAAGTATCTTGGGATAGACTGGAATTGCGTGTGCAACTCTTAGCAATTCTGTTTTTTGAGACATTGTTTGCATCTTGTCTTAGTTTTCCCTTCACCATTAGGTGATTTAATAATATCGGAAGACATGTCCGTTCTTTAAATGGGTAAATCACTAATGGAGGAGGAAGAAATAAGATTGACAACTAATTCAATATCAGATGTTTCCTCTTCATTAGAATCGTATGAATCAGAGGTATCATGTTGTCCACCAATGTCTTGCTACCAGTGTATTTCTTAAGAACTCGATCATGTGGGCGAGAAGATCGATAGGTATCCTTAACTAATATCTTATTTCTTTTCTTTAAGAGATCTCAAAACTATCTAGTAATTAACGACAATGATTGTTCAATTTCATCATCTGAATTTTATGCAATCTGTTCATCTGAATCATCCATCAGTCTATTCTTATTTATTGGAGCTTTTGGAATTCTTGCAGCTTTGAAAGCGATACATTCACTTTGAATAGACTATGATTCATGATTAAAGATCTTTAAATTTTGAACGAGTGTGCTTCGTGAGAGAGTTGATAGATCGTTTGCTTCTTAGAATCGTATCTAGATGGCAACGATCTGAGAATCTTGCATATTATATCTTTTTCAGAAATAGTATTTCCTAATGCGAAAGAGGCATTAATTATCTCAGAGAGTTTAATATGAAACTCTTCAAAAGTGTCTTTGTCATCCATTCGAAGGTTTTCCCAATCGGAAGTGAGAGTTTGAAGTCTATCTTTTTTCTCTAATGAATTTCCTTCGAATACGATCTGAAGATTATCCCAAGCTTCTTTCGAAGTTTGACATGTTGATACATGATGTTGTAGATCACGGCTTACATCATGTATTATAGAATTCAAACCATCTGAATTTTGCTTTGCAAGAGCCTTTTCTTCGTTCGAAAACTCTACTAAGCGTTTAAACTTAGTTTCTGAATTTTCTATCTTTGCACGAATATAACCATCAACGACCAATAGCCAAGTATTAAAGTCTCGGGATTGAAGAAAATATCTCATAGAAGATTTCTACCATAGATAGTTTGTTCCGTCAAATCTTGGAGGTACGTTAAATGAAGTCGATTCATGAGAAATCGAGTTCATTCTTATAGGTTAGATCACACCAAACACAGATTCGTGTTTTCCTTCTCTGATACCAATTGAAAAGGCGAGGGTACCCAAATATACCTCAAGCTAAAACTTTTCGTACCTATAAGTCCTTTCTCCGAAAGTGATTGTCTATGGACTGAGTCGAGACAATATAACTAATCGGTTGACACTTCGTGTGATCGTCTATGGATACGAGATCGAGACACTACAACAATGAAGCATGTTACATGATAAAAATGTTCGGACTCAACCAAACACAATAGGATTCACTTATCAAGTAAATAGGAATTAACGTTTATGTGATTTACTTTAATTATAATAAAATAATTATAATGCGGAAATATAAAGTAAATGACACAACAAGATTTTGTTAATGAGAAAACCGTAAATGCAGAAAAACCCCGGGACCTTGTCCAGAATTGAATACTCTCAGGATTAAGCCGCTACACAAAATTACACGTAACTTCGTATAGTTGACACCAAGAAACTAAACCTATAGTTCACCTAGTTTCGTCTGTATTCCCACGCCTCCAACTTATAAATAAGTCACGTACTTGGAACAATTCCTTTGGCTCGTATTCCAAACAGTAAAGGAACAACAAATTTGTTTGGTATCAACTCTATTCAACCAAGTGATATGAGTCGGACAAAGGATCTTCCGTTTATCTTAACATAAACTCCTTCGTCAGGTCCTTAGATCTATCTTATATTCAATTACCGAAGTAATTGTTTAAGATTAAGCCAATAACACTCTTAATCCAAAAAATTATATTGATGCCGATCTACTCAATTAATCAATCTAATCTACCACAAGGGTAAAACGATTATTAATTGGATCCTATTTTACCGAAAAAAAGTACTTTGCACACCAAAGATTATAAACCCAAGTCATATCTTCAATATCTCCTTTGTCTTCAAATCTTCTTAAATCTTCAATAAACGCCTTCACATAATCACTTGAATCTCTTGTGGTTAATCACGCATAGAATGGAGTCTGTTAACAATGGATTATCACAAGATCATCTTTAGAACTAATAACAGTCTAAAGATCCCTGTCGAAACTCTGAACTAGTTTGAGTGAATCTTATATCATAAGAGAAGATTCTCAAGCATAAACAAACTATGTGCAATCAAATTTCAACCACCGTTAGTCAATCAAATCAATGAAAACAAAATATAAACCGCAATTATCTAGTTTCCCACCAACGGTACACGCTACAGCTTCTCAATCCCATCGAAGACTTTAAACTGAGCGGTCGTAAGAGATTTCGCCTAATTAGGTTACTCTTCTCTCCGAATAGGAGGCTACACCAGTAACAACAACAAAAGAGGAAGTCTATTGTTACGAATGATTAGTTTGCTAGAAAGGAAAACTTCAAGTATTTATAGACAAGGAAGTTTGGACACTAATGAATTTCCAAAAACGAAAATATTCTCAAGATATTCATTAAAGCACAAAATCGGTTTCCATAATTCCTATAAATGTTCTGTCTAAAAATAATAGTCGAAATCTCTCGAAAAATCTAATTAATAAATGCACATCACTAATTATTATTTTTTCATACAAAATGAAGTTAATTACCTCAATTAAAAGATTCTTAACTTACTTATGTTTCGATCCTGGGATTCTCTTCTCTTAGCTATTAAGGAATAATTTTGAACATTAAAATAAATAAACATTCACAATACGTGTTCAAAGTATGTCGACATCCTTACTTTGTATGTTATGTTTCACACTTACAACCTTGAAACCGATTTTCCACACTTCCACACAAGTTTAGAATTGGTTCATTTGACTTTCAAGAACTATGCGATTGATCAAACAAACATTCAATCACAATCATGGGTTTAACGGTTCTACCAAAACAAGTTTCGGTTCTACCTTCCATGTGAGTATTGTGCATAGTCACACTAGATTTTCAGAATCTGGTTGACTAGGTACTAGGATCGGTTCCCCACATATATATGGTATCTAACTTATATGGGTTGCACATGTCCATAGGATCAGTTCCCCATTGCCTTTTTTTTAGGAAGTTCCCCTTTGCCTAAAAACGTTTTGCACATGTCCAAAGGATCGGTTCCCCTTTCTGCTATAAACCTTGTTGCACCCCATACAAGGATTGGTTCCCCTTTTTAATGTACTACACCTCTTACTAGGATCGGTTCCCCTTTCCCATATTTGGTCAGACATAAAATCACAAACCTGATCATACAATCTCAGGTGATTACTTAAGATCGGTTTCACTAATAAAAGTCATACCAATACATAAGTCGGGCCTTTGTGAATAGTTCTACCAAGAACACAAACAAGTTATGAGCGGTTATACTCAATCACACATATTGGTTGTTTATATGATATGCAATGAATAACAAAACCAATAACACCTGCCAATTTCCTTTTCGGTTCAAAACAAGTTTATGAACTTACTTCCTTAGAACACATGTAAAACATTGTTTCCTAGGATGAAATCCTCACCTCATACCCATACATAATCACAATAGCATTCAAATGATTATGACGATGTCTTATCTATAAAGTTTAATGGTTAAGCAATAAACCTCGTATTATATTCCTTAATACTATGTCTATCTAGAGTTCAAATATGCTTCGCAGTTTTGTTTTCAATATACATGACTTGAAAGATACGTTAGGAATGAAACAGTTCAAGTCAAATATCACTAACCTCAAGTGGAAGGATGATTGTTGTAGTTGTATCTCCTTGCTTCTTCACATCTTCAAGACTTCACAATACTTGTAATATCTCATATCCTAATACTTTCAAGCTAACCCATACGAAGTTGACTCTAGTATATAATCAAGCGACTCTTAACATGAGTTTTGATTCACTAAAATATGACAACCAAACTTGACATACCAACGCTTGGTGGGTTCAACCGAGCTATGCTCTAACAAATTCCTTTCTTGTTGCTCAGTATGAAGGGGATATACTCAAACTAAATGACGAGCATAGTTGCAATTCTGTAATGGTCCATATTTTGGACTTTCTAATAACCAAGAATCTATCATTTAATTGCCTTGGGTATATCGCAGAAAGTGCAATTTTATTCCAACATTGAGTAGTAATTAAAACAAATGCAACATTGATTAGTTTTTCCTTCACAGTACTCCCCCTTTCGTCAATGATTACAGTTTTCTGACAATCAGACAGTCATGAAATATGGGGGAAGGTCCTGGCAGTTAAAGGGGATTAATAATGTCAAAATGTGGGGGTGATTCTAAATCATTAATGAGAACTATTGATCGCTGTCGTATGCGTCAAAAATAATTACACTTTCTTACTACTCAAAATATAAATATAGCAAGGGCAAGAAAGGATCGATCCCACAGAGAGGTCTTGGTTGTCTCGTTGTTTCGGTTTCCTATATAAAATACCAGGAGTTTTCTGATTTTTATATACTAGAATAAAATAAAAGCAAGTAAATAAATAAGCAAACAAATCAAATAAAAAAGATATTGGTTAAGGATTCATCTTCATTCACTAACATGCTTTCAAAACAATAATTAGAATTGATATTTAATCTCAATTTTTATCAAAAGCCCTAGAATATCTTGATCGCAAGAATATCCCGCTAATCTCCTTTTGTCATCAACAAACACATTAAAAGATGCGAGTATGAGTTCTATCTAAACGAACAACCTAACGTGTAAAAGCACTAATCAAGTTTAATTCCCTAGATGCATTAAGTTCTATGAAATCAGGCCAATCAAAGCAATCGAACGTGGAAAACGCACTAATTCAATTTAACAAAGGTTACGATTCACATACGATCATAAGAATATATCACTACAAACCATAATCATATTTATGCCACTTGCATTCAAGGAGTATCACTTTTACGTATAATAAACCCTAAACTAGCAATAGAGATGAAAACAAACTCAACCGATTCGCGACTCGATCAAACAAGCATTCAAATCCTATAACAATATTAATTGTGAATCATAATCGATAAAATATGGAGACAAAACTAATTTATCATATCAAAAACCATATTATGTGAAATCCAATTATTCCATAACCAATAATAAAATTAAGTACTCATATTCAAGGAGTTCATAACAAGAAGAAGAAGAAGTTCTATCATATTCACAAACCCTAGAAAACAAAAGTAGTAGAAGAGATGATATCCTTATCCAATTATAGGATACTTAACCTCCTCAAAATCCACCAAAAACCCTAATTTTCACGTGCATAGAAAGCCCAAAACGCATCTCTCCTTTCTCTTTTCGCGCAGGCCCAATAAGGCCCAACAGAAAACCTAATCCAAATTGGTTTCACCATTTTGCTCATAACTTCTTCATACGAACTCGGAATGACCTCATTCTTTTTGCGTTCTTTTCGCGTTTGAATTATCTTCGAGATGGTAATAAGAATTCCTTGAGTGAAATGAGTTAAAATTGGTCTTTGGCCCTTCTTCATCAATAACACTTTACTTGTTTGCTCCTTTTAGCATTTTGTAGCTCCTAATGGCTAATTTCTCCTTCTTTTGCTCCAAACGACTCCAAAGCACCTAATACACTCAAAAGTAAGCATAAGATACATAATTCACACTAAAACTCGCAAAGAAAGCATAAATACTAGATATAAAATTAGGTGTTTATCACACCTATCAACTATGTGATACTTCAAAATGGATACAGTAGTAAGGAAATTATCCAAACGCAGGATGATAGTGAGATCAACCGTGGATCCCGGAGCTTTGGATGCAAAGTCCGATTAGAAATAAAAGTAATTTTGGATTTCCTTGAATATATACTTATGGCCAAAGTATAGCATGTTGAAAAAAAAAAACACATAGTTAGAGATTATGGTACGTCTCGATAAATAAATCGACGACGTAGAACCATAACGCAATTGCTATCTAATGCATGCATCTAAAATAAATAGTGTTTGAGAATTATATTAAGTCGACAAAGGATATAATTTCTAGAGAGAGCTTATAATTGCATCATAGAGGGGAGTGGGATTAAAGCCTACAGGTAACGAATCATATTAAGGGAAACCCAACCTAGTTGACTGGAAATCCCAAGATTTAGGTTCAATGAGACAACAAAAATTAAGAATGATTCACAAGAAGCACTAGGGAACATAATTCTATATATGTTTCTACCCATTCTTATAATGAAACAGTGCAGTCTGTCGTGTAGTTAAGGATAAGTATTGCTTTTAATGATTTACAATATTTGGAAATTCCAAATAGGGTATGGCAGGATACTCTTAATAAGAAATCACCTATGTGAAGTGAGAAGTGTGGCCACTTCCGTGAGAACCTTTGATAGACTAGGTTCATATAAAAGAGCTTCACGAATTCCAGAAATTGTTCAGGGCCGAAACGAACACAACCATGAGAACCAACTTGGTAAGGAAATTAATTGTGTGACAGTTGTTGTCTTGGTTTACATTAAATGACTGACAGTTCAAAGCCTTTGGCACACTGACCCATTAGTAAACCCGATAGCTATTCACTAAGGAATGTTCAAGGCAAAAGCTACCTATCCCCATGCAATTTATTTCCGTTTGAACTCTCTTTAGTGTCTGTCTGCATTTTGTTTTGCACTGTTAGTCAACGAATTTTCATTCATGAGGGGGATTGTTGGAAAATTAAATGGAATTTTCGTATGAATGGAAAATCCCTTGTTTAGTACCTACTGGAGCTGGGTTAATTTCTTGAGTTAATTGGATTTGGCCCAATTAGAGTTTGGTCTGTTTAGTTAGGGTATTTCCTATTTGGAAACCTAAGGAACCGTTACCGAAAATGTGAAAGGACATAGCCTTTCATAAGAAACCCTTGGAAATAACTTCATGAATCATCGTGATGTTTCAGCGAAGGGGTATGATTGACTTCTATAAATACCCTGCACATACTTAGAAAAGATCATCTATTAGAACCTAATTATCATCAAAAAAATTTTAAAGAGAGAGTTCATCAATTTAAGTTTTGGTTCACCGTTTCTCGAAGTTTGTAGTGCTACTACATCGAGAAGTTAGTCATTATATCCTGGGAGACAGACATCGATAATCCGTAAGCACCAATGCGGGGTGAATCTGTCTTAAGGCTAGAGGATATAATCCTTGCCTCGACTTTGGTTTGTCTAATTGGGTTTGCATCCTTCTTCCCTCTTCTATTCTTTTTGCAGTTTATACACAAGATTGCCAACACAAACTAAAACAACAGTCAACTAATGCTAGTATGTTCTACTTTAAGCAAAAAGTAAAAATGAAACAATGCAACTAGTTAACAAAAGTGACTGAAAAGCTACAGAATGAAGACAACTCAAACTTAAATGTAAAATCTACAGGAAAAAATTCCTAAATGAGATGCAAAGGCTATAGAACAAAGATTTTGTAAACCAAATTTAAGTCCTAGATTCTACAGTAGAAAACTAAAGGACGAAAAATTAACTTAAAGCTATATACAGGTTTACAATCTAATTGCTAAACACATACCACTAAGATACACAAATTCAAAAATACCAAAGTAAGAATATGTACAAATCCTAACTACAAACTAGCTAAACAGAACCTAAAAATATAATACACCATTTTCTAACTCCCCGGCAGCGGCGCCAAAAACTTGGTAGGTCGGGAAAGTTACCTACAATTAACTGCAAGTGCACAACTTCTATTGTAACAGGGAAAATACAGGTCGATACCACGGGGAGTTGTTAGGATGTGAAACTAGACTTCTAAGTTCTACTCCTACTAATTTAACAAACGAAAAGGGTTCTTCTATACGGCAAGGATATGGATGATTATACTACAAAGACAAGATTAAAATAAATACAATGGTAAACAAGGGTTTCGAATCCGCTGCCTAAATGCATAGAAATCCTAGATTTAATAAACTAGTTCTCTTTTCAATCAAGGAGCTATAAAGGTTCTAGCCTCAAACTACCTTGAAGATGTGATTAATCACTTGCACAAATAGATGATTTAACTTAAATCCAAAAATATGTCAATTCCTATCATTACCTATCTGTTTAAGGCATAGATAATCACAAATTGAGTTGAATTAGTTTACATAGTGCTTGAAAACATACAAAGAATTATTCTAACTTGAAAAGGCGGGGGTCTAACAACCTCACCCAATATTTCGATTAGCAATCTGTATGGACAACTCCGAGTTATTTTCTAGAGAATCAACTAGACTCAATCAATAGAAAATTCTTAAAGAGTTATTATCTCAATCTCTCGATTTGATTTACTCAAGAAAATATGATTCGCGAGTCTAATCAAAGAGAGATAACTTGGATGGTACCAAAGACCAATATCTAAGTGTCAATTGATTTAAATCAACAACCAATAGGTCGGATATTTTAATCGATTGAACAACGCACAACCTGTATTATTTCAATTATATAACAAAATATAATGCGGAAAAGAAAAAACACAGACACCAGAATTTTGTTAACGAGGAAACCGTAAATGAAGGAAAACCCCAGGACCTAGTCCAGATTAAACATACACTATATTAAGCCGCTACAGATACTAGCCTACTCCAAATTAACTTCGGTCTGGACTGTAGTTGAACCCCAATCAATCTAACACTGATCCAAGGTACAATTATGCTCATATGCCTATGATCCCAGCAGGATACGACACACTTGATTCCCTTAAATGATCTCACCCATAACTAAGAGTTGTTACGACCCAAAGTCGAATACTTTAGCAAACAAATCTGTCTCACACATAAAAGTCTACACGATAGATAAATTTGTCTCCCACGAATAAAGCTATGACTTTTTTTCCATCTTTTGATAAATCAAGGTGAACATGAACCAATAAATAAAACTAGACTTATATTCCCAAAGAAAAGCTCAGTTTTATCAATCACCTCACAATAGTCTTAATCGACGCAGCGAAAAAAGATATTGTGGAATCACAAACGATAAGACGAAGATGTTTGTGATTACTTTTATATCTTGCCTATCGGAGATAGAAATCTCAAGCCAATTATTACAATTGTACTCGTACGATAGAAACAACAAGATCAGATCACACAACTACAAGAAAAGTAGTATCGGTCTGGCTTCACAATCCCAATGAAGTCTTTAAGTCGTTAACCTGGTTTTAGAAGAAGAAAACCAAAGGTTAAAGGAGAATCGACTCTAGCTTAGTAAACTAGTATCACACAGAATATGTAGGGATTAGGTTTCCCAGTTGTTAGAGTTATCCCTTATATAGTCTTTCAAATCAGGGTTTGCAATCAATGTTAGCTTAGTAACAAAGCATTCAATATTCACCGTTATATGAAAACGTGATTAGATACAGGCTAATATCTCTCAACCATTAGATCGAAAACTTAGCTTGCCATACACACATGTACTTGAGGATTTTGGGTTTGTGTAACCGTACCCAAACATGTACAATAGTTGGTTCAATATTAGTCAACCAAATGGTTCGCCTAATGATAACTTTCATATCAACCATATTCTTCTTCACCATAACTAGTCCAAATGACTCAAATGAACTAGTTAGAGGGTTGTTCAATTTCTATGAGATCTTATGTACTACACAAGACACAATTGAAGCAAAAATGATGTGATTCACTCGAATTGATTCATGAACTATAAAGCCACGGTTTGCAATAGCATTCCTTAGATAATTTAAGTAAGTTCACGAACATCGTTTTTAGACACAATCACTCAAGTTCGCGGACTGGGTTCACAGACTCACATAACCGGTTGGAGTTCACAAACTCCAGCAGAAATTCTCGGGTTCGAGAACTTCCATGAGTTCGCGGACTGAAACCGAGCTACAACTCTAGCGAAAATTCTCGGGTTCAAGACTGCGCACATTCGCGGACTGCGTTCGCAGACTGGGTTGACTGCTCAAGTTCCAGTTTTTACTTGATCAACAAAGTTCGCAAACTTCGGTTCAAGTGTTAAGGACTTATACATATATGTGCTACCACAACAATGTTTATATCCCCCAATGGTTATATTGTTTAAACTCTCATTTCAATCATTGAAACATTCTCAGAGGACGCCATATAGTTGTTATTCACGAACTAGTTTTCGTTAGAGCAATTTCTAAAGTGATTGAAACATAACATGACTTTCGTCACTAGGCAAAGATGAACTTGGCTAAAGAAAAATCTTTACCAACACACATTTCGAGAAATAAATAAGCGAGATATACTCAGCTCGAAATGTCACATGTTCATATCTTTAGTCTATATAGTAAAACAACTTTTGTCTCAAGATAGGAGATAGAGTAGATAGACTTTTGAGTGATAGATAAGTTCAAGTCTCCACATACCTTTTAGTCGATGAAGATCCACTAGTTCCTTGAGTAGTCCTTCGTCTTGTATGATGATTCCCATGGAGTTCTTGAGCTCAACTACACTTTCTATCCTAGTCCGAGACCTTAGGTATAGTAGAGTAGAAATCAAGACTTTATAGTTTTGATCACTAACATTGACAAACATGCTTGAGTTAGCAACGCATGCGTGTTCGACCGAGCAGTGCTCTAACAATCTCCCCCTTTGTCAATTTTAGTGGCAAAACTATTAATACATATGGAATACAAAATATATATAAATAAATTTTGTAGCTCCTATTCCACATGTCTAATCTTCAACAATACTCGAAATTTTTGTCACTTCCAAGTAGTCCAGTGATCCCAAAGGTTGTAAGTTTAGCATCATCGTTGTTGAAAATCCGTATCTATAACAATGAGATAAGCATCGGTTCTCAATCATTGTTATACAATGTCATAGTATTATTACACAGCACCAAAGTCCAATTGCATCACAACTTCAACAACAATACTATGGTGATACTTCACTCCCCCTTAGTCAATACTCCATCTCACATGGAAACCACTCCCCCCTTACATAATGATCCGAAAACCATATGTATTTGTAGTGTGAACTACAATTAATTCTCCCCCTTTTTGTCAATAAAATTGGCAAAGGTACAAGAACGGGATCCTAATGAAATTTTCGTAAGAGACATTTCATGACCAAAGGTAAATATGTATCATCTTTTTTAGATGCAATCATAAAGCCGAAGCTAAATGCATTCATCAAGGAGTTTATAAAGACGCAAGATAAGCCCTCTAATATTCTACAGTCGCACTCCCCATAAAGATTTGGCAATTAAGCACAAGTTCAAAAGAACTCTCCCCCATGTTATGTCATTCCCTAAGGAACAACAAGAGCGACCTTAATTTTAAAAGAAAAGAAGGATTTCTTTAGACTCAACAAATTGCATACAAGTATGAATTTGGAATCCAACAAGAAATATTCAATCAAATTAACCAAAGCGAACCAAGATTAATTTGACTAAATATGTTCAACACAAGTAAACTTATGGAGACTTAAAAAATTAATTAAATTAATCACAAGAGAACTTGCAAATAATCTAATTGTCATACTCAACCAAACTAATTACAAGAGTAATCAATTTAATTGGCCATACTCCACATAGGAATAAATTACATAATGCTAACGAAATAACCATACTAGATGATTGATTTAGTTCATTTGGGCTCAACACAAGATATTATGGAACCCAAACTAAGATTATCATAACATGACAACCTTAACCGTACATGTACTCAACATAAGAAAACTTATGGAATACAAACTAAATAACCACACAAGTTGATTAATTTAGTTCTTAATGCTCAACATATAGCATCTCATAGAACAAACAACCATGCCAATAAGGAATCGACTTAGTCATATCGTGCTCAATATAAGACACACAATGGAGCCTTCACGGTAATACATAATAATATGAATCAATAAATCTCTATACCGCGGATAACACAAGGATTCATTCTATGTTTCATCACCATTTGCATAATGACACACAATAGACATAATCCTTGAATCACAAAAGATTTTAACCTATCTTACATCAACAATTGACAATATAGGCTTAAATTTTGTGTTTGTCAAAAGTCTATTCATCCTTTTATCAATATATGCATATCAATTCGCAAACGACTTTACTTTTGACAAAATATGGGACGATCAAGTTCACGGACGTAAACACACATATCTCATCAAAATATTGCAATATATAAAATCAAAAAGATTAATATTGCAACCATCATCTTCCAAACAAACTTAGAATTTTTAAACCAATAATTCTAAAAATAAGAAGAAGATGAAAATATTGGATAGCTATGTGTAATCACAATAATGGCTATTCCAAAATACTAGTTATTCTTCTAAACAAAAGAATAACAATAGCAGATTTACTAGACATTAAGACCTTTGAAGAATTCATTATCGTCATCGAAATCCTTGTCGTCAACATCCATGGGAACATAAGGTTCATTGAGGGAGGAGTTTATATCGATGAACCTTCTTGGTTGTTGTTATCGAACCAGGGTCTTCTTGTTTTTGGGAGAAAACTACTTCTGCCGGTTTAGGTAATTTTGGGTGTGTGTGGATGAGAAGTGAGTTTAAACCTTCAACAAATGTGATGCACGATGAGCACTTTGATTCGAGAGATAATCTATACAATTCTGGCCTAAACCGAAGACACGTCCATTCCAGATTTGTTTCGGTCACAGGTGAAGGATGTGAGGTTGATATTAGGGAGGGAAGCGAAGAAGGTGTTGAGAGTATGAAGGTGAAGGCTATTTGATGACTTGTTAACAGAAGGTTGAGCAGGCTAGCAAATGTTGCAGGCAGGCTCTGGGTGTTGAATACGATGGTATTAACACTTGGTTTTCTGTTTTCTGTTGTCTGGACTTGTGTTGTTGAAAATAGGGCGGAGAACCTATTTATACAAGTCTTTTAGCCTAACCTTCGTATCTCGTGGGAAGTGGTGAAAGTGGAGTGATGGAGTAGTGTGTTGGTGTCACACGACCAGGCTTGCCCACCTCTCCCATCATCACTAACCGTCCATGACTTCCTGACACGTTCTTGTGATGGCGCGTTGTGCGCTGCACGATGTAAACCGCCAGACCAATACCCCAGTATGTATCCCCAATTTTGTGACATGATTGATGTCTCGAGTGTTTTGGAAAACATGTAGCATGTTGTTGTATCTTGGCAAGTCAGGCTCGGGAAGCTTGCTAGCTTGGTGACCTTCGACGGTTGAGATTTTGCATCTTGAGAGGAGGGGCAACCGTTGATCGTTGCACCAGAAACCCTAATTAGCGCTCCTTACTAGAATCGTTGTAGAATTCTAGTACGGACTCGTAATTTGATGATCCGCCCCTCCATTCCATACGGAAAAGAATTTCCTATCTCCCAACGCGGGAATATTTAGGTTTTAATCTAGTTCGGGAGGAGAAAACAGCTCGAAAGCAAAACCCAGGAAGGAAATTGATACTTGTGAAGTATCGTGTTGTTTGTAAGCGCATATTGTATGCATGCGGTGCATTAAATATGTTTAACATATTTGAAGCCTACAACCTTGATGAAAAGATTGCAAGTTGAAGTGACTCAACTAGCTATGTTCAGGCGTTGTTCGGAGGTCGCGTGAGCGGGACCCACCTTGGACGGTTATGCCATGGGGAAGTATGGAGGATGGTGATCACGGTGATACCTTGTTTTCCACCTAACTCCCTTCCTAGGCTATTCATCCAAGCATGCGAACTTGGACGGACGAGATTGATGGAGGAATAACCGTTGGATTAGGGTTTGGAAGGCTTGCGAGCTTCCTCTTTCTCCCTAACGGTTTTATGCCTTGGGAGGCGTGCATGGAGTGGCCTATTGTCCTAGTAGGTAGGCGGGACGCCATTCTACACGTTCATGCCTGCAGGACGTCCATCGAAGCAATCTGGGTCTCCCGTTCTAGCCTGCGATGATGGATGGTCGAGATTAGAAGTGGCTTCGCATGCCTTCTTTGTGCCACCGTATCTCAACGTTGGTGACTCCCATAGAGAAGCCGTTTGCACCAGCAGGGAGGTGGGTCGGTGGCGAGCATGTGCATGCTTGGTTTATGACCCTGGGCACAATCTAAGCCATCCAACTATGCCGGCGAAGTCGGATGGTCGTGATCATTTTGGATCTTCTCAACCTGCATAAGGCGTTAATCTAGCCTTGTTTGGGCAATCGTTTCTTGCACCACGGCTTTCCTATGAGGGAGTCGGTCATGTAGGTAGAAAGTGGGCCCGCAAATTGTGTACCATCACTTCACTACTTGTTTTAAGGTATAATCTAAGCCGTCCAACTATGCCGGTGAAGTTGGACGCTCACGATTAAAAGAAACCCTAGCCGTGCGTCATGCTCACTTTGAGCGCACGTTTTGGAAAGACCAACCGTGGTTGGTCTTGACCGTTCGGTCATGTGTGAAGGTAGGTCTGAGGTGATCATGGTAGCATGCTCATGACCCCCTGAATCTATATCTACACCCTCCATCTATGCTTGCGAAGTTGGACGGGTGAGATATATTTTTGGGTTTATTTTCAGCAAGTGAGACTAACATGGATAGTCTTTAACAGGGTGTAGTATAACCTACCGTCAACGGGGCTAGTATAACCTACCGTCAGGTAGCCTACGGGTGTTTGCACGTCGAACACAAGGCTTTAACAGAAAACCGGGATGGTTGCCACATGCTCCGTCGGGATGGTTGCCACATGCTCCGTTCTGGGTATGTTTTAATTCTCAGAGATGGTTGCACATGCTCCAATGAATTAATATGGCGAGAAGTATTCATCGCCTGAAGGCTTTATCCTTTGCAGGACGTCATCTTACAAAAATTGGCTTTTTACAATTTTAGCCTTTAAATAGAAATCCACCATCAACATTAAGTCCCCTGCCTAGCACATAATGGTTACACTATTGTGGGGTAGGCATGAGATGGTGACAGTTAAAGATAAAACTAACGATACAAAGTTAGATGTTACCATGAGAGATGGGTCGTCCTGTCCTTCGAGCATGTCACGTTCAAGAGACGTCCAGGCGAGCGTTCCCCTAGCATGATGTCGGTCTTGCTTACTTTGATGGACTGTTACGTCTTTTTCGTTCGTGGGGCTGCGCTACCGCTTGATCGAACGTGGGCTTGATGGACGGTTAAACGTGGGTCCACTGCGTGCCTACTTTGGTTGAACGTGGGACTCATCATGCTCCTGCTTGATCGAACGTGGGCTTGCTGTGCAGCTTCGGTTAAACGTGGGTCCACTGCGTGCCTACTTTGGTTGAACGTGGGACTCATCATGCGCCTGCTTGATCGAACGTGCTGCTTCGGTTAAACGTGGGTCCACTGCGTGCCTACTTTGGTTGAACGTGGGACTCATCATGCGCCTGCTTGATCGAACGTGGGCTTGCTGTGCCTGCTTCGGTTGAACATTCGAGTGTCATCCTTATTATTTCGACCAAACACTGAACCCGCTACATTGACCAAACGCTATTCTTGCTTCCTTGAATCGACACCAGCTTTGGTGACTGCTCGAACATGGGACCCACTTCGCGCTTGTTTTGCTCAAACATAAACGTGTTGAAGCAACTTCTGGAGCGATCAGGTCCTGTAGAGCGTTGAAGCATATTCTGGAGCGTCTCGGAGAGTTGGAGATGGCTTCTGAAGCGAACATGGAGGTAGCTCCTAGCGGTAATGTTGAAGAAGGCTGAAGCTAACATGCAGGAGGCTCCTGGTGAGCGTTGAAGCATGCTTCAGACTGACCATCTCTTGGATAATTCCTTGACTGATGTCGAAGGAATCTCATACCGAGCCTCAGTCCCCAAGTGTGATCTAAGTGGATCTATCTTGTATGCCCAATGGGTCTTTATACGCGGTGTTCGTTGATACGGTGAAGCTTTGGATGTTATCAGAAACAACGGTTTTTGGCAGCATCAGAAGAGAATGGCAGGGAGAGGCGTGATAGTTGCGTGTACGGACTTGACAGTCTTCATATAGTAGCGGAGCCAAATTAGAACCGATGGCTTTCTTGACATTTCTTCATGAAATAGAGAAGGGGAAGACAGTCCCCTGCCCACGAGTATGCAGATATTTCGACTTGATAGGTGTTGCCATGCTAGGTTCATGAGGATGTCTTTGAGATGGGCAGTGCTCCCAGTCACACTCCTTTGGTAACACAACTACTTCTTCTACGAGAGATAAATTCGAAAGCGTATCTCATCGATGCGAGTTTATCGATCCAGATATGGAATATCTTGGACGTGTTTCACCATTACGGCAGTTGTGCATAGGGTGCTGGGGTTGGAGTTGGAGTTGGTGATGTTGGACGCGCAGGACATTGCATCTCAGTGGCTTTCCTCTTGCTTCTTCAACTAAACTGCTTATGGAAGGCTGAAGATTGTATTGCCTGCTGGTGGGATGTATGCTTCCACAAACATCATGAGGCTCTTCATTACTGGCAGGCCTAGTTCTTTCCAGCAGGGTGGATGCTGTCGTTGATGAGTGTTCAATAGCTTCAAGAATTCTAGAGGATGACTAAAAGTGCATATTCTCCAACATAGCATGTTAGGCATGCACCATTGTATGATAGAGTGACTAGATATTGTTCGACATGACATGTGCACATCATTATCTTCTTGAGGCTGCTCCCTTGAGGTATTGACTCCAGTGGAAGATTGCCTCCATAAAGCGTTGATACGTTGTACTGGCATTCTTTAACCAAATGGTAGTATATCATACTAAAAATTTCCGAGAAAAGTTTGAAAAGCTATCTTACTTGCGTCATGCTCGTACATCCTTATCTGGTTGTAGACGCTGTAACCATCCATGAATGAGAACATTTCGTGTCCGCTGGTGGTGACGTTTACTAACATGTTGATGTTAGGAAGTGGAAAGTCATCCTCGAGGCGATTCAAGTCTCTGGAATTCATGCCACACCTGATCTCGCGTCTGAATTGCCTCGGAGGTTGTTTGACATCTTGCAGCTGTTGTGGAATGTATATCACTTCTTCTTGTGGATCTTTGTTGTTGCAGCATTCCAGTGGGAATGGAGAATGTACATCAGTCTCCCTCTTGGTGTGAATGTGGGTCGTTGCTTCACCAGATGAAGAAGAGTGCCTTGTTAGCAAAGATTTGTTGTGAGGAATATTCCTCAAGGATGTAATTTGGTCCTCCTCCTGGATTGACATCCTCACAAGGAATGGCATGCAATGAACTTTGTCTGGTTCTTCCCGTAGAGCTTCTCTTGGTTCAAATAACTCCACTCCATACATCGGTGCGTAATGAGACAGTGATGCAGGAATACAAACAACTTCTTTATCCAGCATGGCCTTCAGGTACTAGTGATATGTTGAAGGGACGACCCCGTATGTGCTGGTCTGGTTTCCTTCAAAGTATTTTATTGTGGTAGACTGTCGTATTATATTGTATGGGCGGACCTTGGATGTCTTGAGAGTCTTGAGGGTAATCACATTCGAAGAATATCTTGTGTCGATGAGGGACCTCCTGAACTCCGAACCCTTGATGCGTGCAGTCACTAGTGGAAACCAGCAGTTTCGAGACCGCTGAAGCAAGTCATTTAACTCGTTTGTATGACTTGCTTTGGGGGTCGAAGAAAGGGTCGCTGTTTGAGCGTCTTTTTCAACTGTGACGTGGCTGAGGGGGTCGGGGTTCAAAGACCGACATTAACTGTCAAGGTGTTATGACTGACCCTGGACGGTCCTTGATATATATTTTAATATAAAAAAAAATAGGCTCAGATTGCCTAACTGAATCTGTCTGGCCTGACTGAAACTGTCTAGCCTGACTGAAAACCAAATTAAACCCAAATGACAACCAAATTTAACCCATATAACAACCAAATGAAAGTCAAATTGGAACCAAATTATACTCAAATGAGAATCAGATTAAACTCAATTGGAAACCAAATTACATTCATTGATTCATGTTCAAATTACAAACAAAAAAAAATATTCAAATTACAACAAATAAAAGGTTCAGAGCAATACAACAATAAAAGTAACTAAGTTCTAAGATTCAGTTGTAGAATGATAGATTAATAATGGTGTACCTGCACTGAAAAAATAAGTTCCCCATCAGAGGTCATAATACTCAACTGAAAAATTCAGATAACTTTTATCTTATCATGAATCAACTAATAATCTGAAACATCAAAGAAACACATACCCTGATAGTGAGATAATCTTCATGTGTAGCATCCTTGTTAAAGCAGGAGACCAATAACTACAAACAAAAAATCAATAGATCATTTTCCAGTTCACAAACAAATGTCAAAACCTTCATTCTGCACCAACAATTTTGATCAAACAGTGCACTAACATAAGAAATAACCCGACGACGTCTAGAGACACTAAACACTTAAGGTCCTTAACAACCAAGAAGCTGAAATATGATGGCATCACAACATACAATATAACACACAGGATGGCAGACATTCAAATTTATATCAGTTCACAAAATTAAACCAATTATGGCAAAGTATAATAAGGTATGATATGAAAATACTGAACATCTCCAATGCTTACTACCTTACAGATGCAATTTTCATGAAAAAAACACCACACAACAGCTATTTAACACCTAACACAGCTCAGGAGTCGGTTAACACTAAGGAGATGTAACTGAGATGACGACAAGTCAGTTTTTGCAGGTTTAATGTTCAAGAGCTGGTAACTGAATTCCACGAACTGTAACTAACCCAAATGTTGAGTTAAAGCAACAAGTAATTAACAGAGAAACAACACACAACACTTATAAACAGAATCCTGGTTCCTGATGCTGGATTGAGCATCTCTTTTCAGATGAAAACTGTGAGCTGTAGTCAACTAGCAGAATCAGTCCTTCCACTATAATCAGTTCTATAACATGTATTAATCAGGAATGGCTAGCACAATCAAAAAATTCAGCAGTGTAAAGATGGTTATTTGCAGATGTTAGTGAACTGCTAAACTGAGAAGCACAATAGAAGATTTACTTTTCTAAACAGAATACATGACTAATCTTATTTTGCTAAGACAATGATGATGGTATGAAAATGCAGGTGAACAAAATAATAGAAGTTAAAAGAAAAACTACATCTACTTTTATTTAAAAAATTATATAAAAGATTGAGCTAAAATTAGAAAAGTAATGAAGAAACTTCAGCAAAGTAATGAATAGAATTGTGAATATACATACCTCGACAAAACATTATGATTCCATATATTTCACGATCCACATTCAGGTAGTTCCCTGACAGCATAAGAATTTGAATAAATGCTCAAATATCAATGTACATAAACAATGTAAAAAAAAAAAAATCAAACTATATAAGTACCGAATATCAATTTTTTACCTGAAAATATTCATCCAAATACTCATCATTTAACGGAGCATCTTCATTCCAAAACTCATCTTCTCCAAAAGTTGCCAAAATTGACAGAGCTTCACTTGCGGCTCCAGTAAAGACAAATGGATCTTCTAAAGCGTTCTTGTTAGGGTCTGGTCTTATTGGAGACTCCAAAACCAAATTCCAATGCTTCCTTGTCACATCTCGGCAATAAAAGACTTGCCTAGCTTGAGAAGCATGGATGATTGGCTCGTCGACCTCTCTTGAGTTTTTCATAAACTTCCTAAAGTTGAAAAACCTTAACTTTGTATCTGCATCGACATATGATCCGTTTACTTTGTCTGCCATTCGCACCCAATCACAGTTGAAAACAACTTCTATAAACATTCCATAGTCCACTTCAAATATGTCTTGCAGAATGCCATAGTAGGTAGTATCATCATCAACCAGGTTAGTATCTCTAGCACTTGCTCTGAAGATGGTAGAAGCATTCATGGTAACTCCACTGTTTTGTGTAACTAAGTGTTTTTCAGCTTCGGCTGTATAAAAAATATAGCCATTAACAAAATATGCATTGTACGAAACTGCCGAGAAGGAAGGACCAATTGCCAGCCTACGAAAATCTTTCATGGTAGTGCCTTCAAGTTCTTCAAGTTGGTCCTGTAGCCATGGAACGTAGTCTAAAGGCTTCATCCTTCCCGCACAAGTTTGGTTAAAATTATTAACATATGTATCGTATTTCCTGTCAAACAAAAACAAAGAAAATAAAGAAAGCAACAAGTGAGAAGGTTACTTTTCCTTCAAGTTCCTCAAGTTGGTCCTGTAGCCATTGAAATAGAAATCAACTTAGGATTTACTTACGCTTCCCATTCAGTATTTTCATCTGAATGTATCAATATCCACAAACGGATTTGTTCATACTGTAAATTGGTTAGTGAACATGGTTTTCCTTGCGAATCAACTGGGTATGGACCTTCGTAAGCATCACTGGGCATTGCTATCTTTCCACGACACTTAAAAGACTTTCGATTCGCCTCAGGAAGAATCTCTGCACAATGGCGCGCTCCTTCATTGACAGAATATTGTTTTGTAATAGACCCTTCTATATAATTTTTGTTACGACCAAGAACCTTGTAGTGCCTCATCATCCTGCACATGTAATCAGTTAACAAATATTTGTAAGCTTACTGAGTTCATAAAATAATAAACCAAAAGGATGCTAATGACTAAAGGATTGTACCTCTCGAAAGGGTACATCCACCTAAATTGAACAGGCCCCAATTGATGTGCTTCTTCCGCCAAGTGTACAACAACATGAGTCATACTAACAAAAAATGCCGGTGGGAAGTACATTTCAAACACGCATATCGACTCTACAACACGATCGTGCATTATACGAAGCTCATCACGATCAATAACCTTAAAGGTTAGGACTTTGAAAAATAATGATAAGTTTCTAACTGCCTCACGCAATGGCTTATGCTTCTTGAAACAATGCATCATAAAAATAGGCATTAAACCTTGTATAAGAATGTGATAATCATGCGACTTAAGACCCTTCAATTGGAACTCTTTCATGCATACTCTTTTCTTCCAATTACTGCTGTAACCAATGGGAACTTTAAGTGTTTTAAAAGTTTTACAGACAACTTCCCTTTCTTTCTTGGACATCCAATAAGGTGCGGGAGGGAGTATCTCTTTTCCATTCCTTTCCTTCAACCACAAGCTAGGATTTAACTTTAGCAGCTTCAAATCTCTGCGTGCTGGAGCCCCATCCTTGGACTTATCTTTATGGCACATAAATGTTCCAAACAAATTCTCTGCAAAATTCTTTTCCACATGCATGACATCCACATTGTGCCGTATTTGTAGAAACTAATAAGATTGATGAAGTTAGAATGACAAAGAACAAAACTTATTAAACTAAAGTAACTACAAGATATAATAGGTCAAGCTAAACTTACCTTCCAATATGGGAGAAAAAATAAGATTGACCTCTTCGACCAAGGAGAGTCAATTTTCGGCCGCTTTACCAACTTTCCAAATTCTTTATCAGCAGTTGCTGTCTTGTTGAACAATTCGACGCCACTCAAACGTCTTGGTGCAACCCTGAGATCATTTGATCCATTGAATTGATATGTTTTCCGTCTATAAGGGTGAGACTGATCTCTTAAAAACCTTCTATGACCCATATAAGCAAACTTTGAACCACATTTAAGCCACCTTGCCTCTGTATTTTCTCCACACACAGGACAACCGTACCTTCCAGAAGTTCGCAAACCAGAAACATGGGCATACGCAGGGAAGTCATGTATACACCACAATAACATCACTTTCATTGTAAAGTAAGTCTTCATATGAGCATCTTAAGTTACCTTTCCGAGTGACCATAACTCATTTAACTCGTCGATCAATGGCTGCAAATAAACATCAATGTTATGGTTGGGACCAAGTGGACCAGGAATTAGCAGTGTTAACATTGTGAAATCTTTTTCCGTGCATTCAGATGGTGGAAGGTTATAACAAACAAGCATAACAGGCCAAATACTATGTGTGCTCATCATTCCAAAAGGATTAAAACCATCCGTCGCTAGTCCTAGACGCACGTTTCTCTTTTCTGAAGCAAACTCAGGCCACTTCATATTAATAGACTTCCATTGTGCAGAATCCACCAGATGTCTCATGTGTGTAGCACTTTCTTCAACTTTAGCATACCACGTCATCAACTCAGCAATCCACGCTGTGCCATACATACGTTGCAACCTTTCTGTGACTGGAAAATACCTTAATTTCTTCACTGGAATATTTCTAGCAGTTGGACTACTCCCTTCTGGTGGTTTTTGCCATCTACTTTCACCACATTTAGGACATTTATCTTCATTAGCATAATCCTTGCGATAGAGAATACAATCGTTAATACAAGCATGAATAATTTGCATAGGAAATTCAAATGGTTTAATCATATTCTTAGCTTTACTACAAGTTGATGGTAACGTATTTCCAACCGGTAGAATTGTTTTCATATATCCCAATAACTCAGTCATGAAAACATCAGAACATTGATACCTAGATTGCATATTGAGCAACTCAACTGTTGTTGATAGTTTTGTATGTTCTTTGTCACATCCAGGAAATAAGGGTAGTACTGCATCCTCCAACCTCTTCATGCAATTGAGAGTAGCCCTATCTTGAACATTACCTCCAGAACCATCTTCAACGGCAGCACTTGACAGGTCATCAGAATTATTAAGGCATTCTTCAGGGTTATCAAGACCAGCTACATGTCCTAGTGAATCATTGAACAAGTCATATATTCTTGAATGAGATGCAGCATCATAATTCGCAACATTATTTGCAGGTAATGTGCGAGCATTAACATTATTCACCCCAGGTTGCTCTCCATGATGAATGCACGTCCGGTATGACACATCGAACCCATGATCTAGGATATGCCCATGTACAAAATCCAGAGATTTTGGTAAACTACCAAAGTTCTTACACTTCATGCAAGGACATCTAAATTCGTTGATACCTTCGCCAAGACTCTCTTTTGTAAATTGAATGAAAGATTCGACACCTATAATCCATCTAGGTGAACCCTTGGGTGCGGTCATCCATTCTTTATTTGGAGTAGTTACATGATGCTGAGACATCTGCAAAATAAAGAAAATACGTATATAAATCAGAACCCAGAATTCAGATGAAACTACATTAAAGTACAATGATCTACACTATAAAATGGATGTAGATATCATCAAAGAAGAACAAGGTTTAAGAATGCTTACACCCCCTCACGCAATGGCCAAACCTCTGCCCTAATGCTTGGATCAACACCCTGCACCGAAAACTACAAGTGAGAACTTATAGCAACAAATATGAATAACATAAGGGTATGCATCAAGGAAGCTTATAACATAAGCGTCTGCATCAATGAATCTTAAAATAATGAAGTCTATACGAAATGACTCACACCACTCCAAAATTTAATTATTGTGTAGTCTATACATGTATAGCTGCAGTATCGAGTGGTTGTGTCCATAACAGCATGCTATAGAGAGCAAAAGCTGGAATTTGTAGAGGAATAAAGTATTTCAAAAGTGGAGTGACCGTTTAAAACACTATTATCAAACTACCGGTCAGTATGCTCTACATAGAAATGCTATCCAACCGATTATGTACGACTTGTCTGGTGGTCCAGCACGCAAGAAATTTTCAACAGATCAATAATTGCAATCAACATTTTTATTCGAAAAATATAATAAACTCAAAGAGTTACCGGAAAGCTTTAAGTAATGCAATGTTAAAAAAGCAAAGCAGCATATGGAAGAAGTGAAATAACTCAATTACAACCGCTAATCATCTAAATTGGACTAAGAAAGAATGTATAATAACCGAGTAATTAACAATGAACAACAAAAACCCAAAATTCACATACAAATCTATGATAACAGAGTAATCAAATCCTACAACAAGTTACTACTCATCAAATTCATCACTTACTTGCTTATTTTGACCTAAAGCAGTTAGAAACTCGGAACCCTAACTTTTCAACTGAAGTTCAAATCAATTAGGCCAGACCCAAACAAATTTTGACTAAGAATGAATTTTTTACCATGATAGCTTGTTGAGATGGATATTTGAGTTCTAAAATCAAATCATCGTTCCTTTACTTCATAAATCCTTCTAACAAATTTGTCGCAGAACTAAAACCCTGACTAGTAATTATAATGAAAACTTAATTGATACCCATTGTGAACATGAACTGTTTGAAGCTAGTTGCCTAGGTCATTTTGTGTAGTCACCACTGACTTAACCTGAAACCTCATCTGTGATAGGTTGTGAAACCTGAAATAGTCCTCATCTGATCTATAAATCATTACGTTAACAAGCTTCCTAGATACCAATATCTGATACCACAACATTAGGTACATGTGGAACCATATAAAATTTATCTCTCAGAAGATCAATCAGTTTGTTGTTAGTCCTCAAATTTCCTAAATCTTATGATTTTTATCTGAAAACCTCGATCAAATTCGATAATCATGCATCTAGCCAAAGCAATATCAAATTCTATTGATAACAATCAAATACAGAACTGAACAGTTCCAAAACCCCAAATTTAACATCATATTCATAAGATAAATCAGTCAAAACTCAAATCCTAGGGTATACTAACCAAAACTTTCCAACTGGAATTCAAATTGGGCAAAACCCAGACAAATTTTAACTTAGAATTAAGAATTTACCTTACAAAATTATTGATCTGTTGAGTTCTGAAATCAAATCAATGTTTCTTCACTTCATAAAATCCTCTCAAGTTTGTCGCGTAATAAAGACCCTGACTACCTCATAATTTTTTGTGAATTACAATGCTGCATATCAATTCGATGATACAATTTTCCGATGATATTTGATATTGTCTGAGAAAGTTTTGCAGAATGAGAAAATAATGAGAGAGAGAGAGAGTAAGGAAAGAAAGAAAAGAGATAAGTTAGAGAATAATAGAGATCGAGATCGAGATTTGCTTTGCTTTTTTTTCTAGATAAGAAGTTTGTGGCCTAAAACGAGTCAGATCTATAACTGACTCAGCTGAATTGGCTGAATCGCTTTTCAGCTGCTTCATGGCAAGGAGATTGTGTATCTTCCAATTATCTGCCATTTCTATGAATTTGGATTATAAGTACACATCTGAAGTTTGTGCATCCAATAATATTATGTTTGTGATTCAAGCAATGCAAAGAATTTTTTGTAGAAGACTGAAAAATGAAATTGAAATCTTTGATAAAACTGAACAAGATTGATACTAATATATTCATTAGATAAAAGCAGGGCTCTTAAACCTGCTGAAGCTACATATCCATAGAAGTTGCAAGACACTTCTTTACATGTTTTGAATTTCTTCATCATCACAAAAAAAGAGAAGAGACTCAAAACCATACAAACTTGCAATTCTAACCCATACCTAGTTACATATACTGCCGAGTACGTTGCAAGATGCTTCTTTACATGTTTTGAATTTCTTCTTCATCACAAAAAAAAAGAGAAGAGACTCAAAACGATACAAACTTGCAAGTCTAACCCATACCTAGTTACATATACTTCCGAGTACGTAATATATAACCAAAAAACTTACATGTATACCATGTATATATATACCCAAAAAAATGTCCCACCTCCACATAAAACAAGAACTCCAAATCCATTAAACGCCAGCACCACCTGCGACAACTGGGAAAACAAACTGTTGTGGCCACATAACCTTGTCACCTATGGAAACATCTTTAAAAGTTCCATCACCTTCATAGAGATTCTCAGAAGGTAAACAGACTTCATCAATGAGGAACAAATGACATTCATCATCTATTGGAGGCCTATTGGTAAATATATAGCCTACTGCAACAGCTCTCTTTCTCATGTTCTTCAGAATTACTCGCTGAGATCCAGCTGGTTCACAACCACTACCATTCATACCCTGCAGAAGATATAAGCACACCCAAATAAGCAACAAGGTTTTACTGGTGTACATAAAAAGATGGTTTATGAAAATAGAAACAACACCATGTATACATAACACACTCTTGAATCCAAACTATTATCAACAATCAACACATCTATTATGGCTAATACAACTGATCAAAAGTAGATGAATACAAATATGTAAGTATATATGTGGCATCCTTGTCCAATATCATCTAACTGTATAACATACTTCAAATTATTTTTAAACAACCATATCCACCAAGTTATTCATCTAATCGCTCCCTAACATACAAATAAGAATTAAGCAAAATGACCACTACCTACTGAGATTTTAAGTAAAAATGAATATTTCCTTTTGCTAGACAAAAATTTTAGAACAATGTTTATGAGTTGCAAACTAAAAAACTAGTTATAGAATATTATTACCTGAGCATTAGAATTATTGGGGTTAGGATTGCAACTTAAACCAGCCATTAGTGTCTCAACAGTTTCTTCGAGAGTACGGATACGATCTTCTACAGCTCTAGTCTTCAGCACTTATTGTCTTAATTTCTCCCTAGGAAGTGTGGAAGCAAGCATTTCAGTCTTTGATATCCCACCTCCCATTCCTCGAACACATCCCCTATCATCAACTCCAAACACCTATTAAGAAGTAAACAAAATTTGTTAGCTATAACTAACAACATTTTTTGCAAACAACAATACAAATTAATGTGCATCCACCTTGGCAACTGCATCTTTGTCCAAGTGGGTTTCCTCTCTATACTGCTCGGTTTCATGCAACTCTATTACCTGTACTGCAATGTACATCAGATTATATGTATAAGTGGAAATCATAACTACAAGGAAAACCAACAAAGAAAATATATGTTAGTCAATATAAATCCAACAAAGAATACTGGACTTACGAGATATTGTCTGCATTTTACTTCGTAACAATCAGGTTCCATTACATCAAGTGCTTCTTGAGGGAGTTCTTGGTAAACATGTGTTTCCAAGTATACAACAGTTCTTGACACACTGCCAGTTGAACTTTGTTGTTCCATAATATGACGACGACGTGCAATGCCATCTCTTCCAGTAGTATGCAAAACCTTGAGTAGCTTCCTTGATTCCTTACCTATCTCCCTTAGTTTCTGATCTTCTTCTGAATCATGAAGTTTCACAAATTTCACCCAATCCTCACTCTTCACACCATGTGGTCTATTGTTCATTCTTTCAGCAACAGTAGCAAATTGGTCACACCATTTCCTTAAAATTGTCTTTCTGTTCTTCCATGACTTATTTGCCATCCTCAACGCCTTACACTTGATAATTTCAGGTACCTTGTACTCATTCTTGATGGCTCTCCAGATTTCTTCCTTGAGACCACATGGTACAGACCTCCAATCCTCAATACATAGTGGGACAATATTCCTGGCTATTGTTCCAACTATGGTAGCATATTTCTTAGAACCATCCTCTATTGGTTGTCCCAGAGCATTGAATTGAATGACCAAACGGTGATCATCTTCAGAAAACAAAACAAATGGAAGGTCAATTGGTAGAATTATATATATATTTATGACATAAAGGAAACTGAAATACAATGTCGTATGTTACCATTAATCCCGCTTTCCTCTGTATTGTCATCTTCAATATTTTCTTGATGAAAAGCCGCATGCCATCCATTTCCCTCAGCCTGATTCTCATTGCCCTGGATTGGATAATTATCACCATTTGACGAAGACACACGATGACTCCCTTCACTTGGACTTGCAACAGCATGACCACCATCAGTTGATGGAGACCCTTGTGAATTGAGCAAACCCAACGGCCAGTTTGCTGCACTTGAGTTAGGGGTAGTACTTGAAGACCTAGTATTTGCAGACCGGGAACGGCTACTTGCAGGATGTCTCGGCATAGTTACCTGAAAAATTATCAATTTCAAAAATTAACCACCAAAATACAGACCTAGCTAGGTTGGAATGAAAAACAACATCATTCTAAATCATAAAGTATACTTGAGAGCATTCAAGTCATTCAACAACATTACAATCTAAAACTTAACTATCCGGAGGAATCATGTTGCCAATAAGATATAAAACTGGTATGTAAAATACATTTAACACATGCCAAACTATAATGAAACTGGTATTCAAATGACTGGACCGATGGTGCTTAACAAAATTATAATTAGGACATCTAAATATTGATCTCAATAAAGAACTTAAACTTAAATCTTGAGTCTACAATGTGATGGGGTAGTTTTAGGTCTACAAACACTACTACAAAGTCACCTTGAAGTGCATAAAATTTCACATGACATCAGTAAAGGCTATATAGAATAGAAGGCATTAACACATGAGTACTATCTAAAACAATATAAGAGAAGCATTAACACATGGGTAACTATACTAAAACGGTTACAAACCTAAAACATAATTCTGTTCAAGCAACACAAAACCCAAAACATGATACACAAACCAAATCAACAAAATAACTTAACTAACCCTAATACATGATCCACATACTATATTTAAACTCATAAATTAACCAACTATCAAATCAGCTATACCTGATGAAAAACAGAACTGCAACTTAAGTTGTAACTACCTGAAATCAACCAAGAAAACAACAATTATTAAAACCCCTTGAACAAAATCGACCAGCAAAAGAAAAAGATAACTTTAATCTAAATCCAAATCCCTAACTGTACCTGATGAAGATTTGAACTACAACTGAAAATGGTGATATTTACCTGAAATCAAAAAATAAAACACTAATTGTTAAAACCCCGTGAAGGAAATCGATCATTTAAAAGAAAAGAGAGGAAAAAGAAAACTTCAATCAGAAACCCTAACTATACCTTGCTTGAACTACCACTGAAATTGTTAAGATTTACCTGAAATCAACAAACGAAATACTAAAAATTAAAACACCATGAACGAAATCGTTCATTAGAAGAAAAAATAGAAGAAAAAGATAACTTCAATCAAAAAACCCTAATTGTACCTTATATGAACTACAACTGAAATTGTTGAGATTTACCTGAAACAAATAAACAAAACACTAATTGTTAAAACCCATGAAGGAAATCGATAGTAACAGAAAAAGAGAAGGAAAAAAAAGAACTTCAATCGAAAAACCCAAATTGTAGATTTACCTGATGATTTTGAAAATCAAACCTAGTTGCTACACAAGATGTAAAAGTTTAATCTAAATGAGGTTTTCTAATATAAGGGGTTAATTAGGTTTCATTGATGGAGTTTGAGAGAAGAAGAAGATTTTAGGATGGCTAGTTTTTCTTCTATGAGTTTTTTTTTCCTCTGTGAGTGAACCAACGGAGAGAGAGAGAGGATGTGGGGAGATATATATCCATCGATACTAACAAGGTTAGAAAGTGAGGGAAACGGGTTAGAGATCCCGCCTAAACTAGAATCACTGATTCAACTAGTTATAGCCGTCTCAGTGTGGGTTAATAATTCGGGGACATGAGGGTAATTAAAATATTTATACAACGACTGTTTTTAGCCGTATGGGTTGTGCTCCGAAACATTATTATATCCTAGACCGTCTTGGGCGGTCCACGGTCCATGGACCACTTATGAGGGTCGCGGTGGTGGGTTGAGATTACCCCCTTTTCCACTAGTGAGTAACGTGTAGAGTCCTATTGTGACATTCTCCCGCCATCACGTCGTCTTTTGTAAATGCAATATTATTCACAGATGTCTCTGATGTGATGGAGTCCTCTGGTCGTGAAGGAGTCAGGTGCACCTCTAGGGCTATCTTGTTCATTGTAACAAACGTCTCCGCCTGATGATTCTTCGAGAGGTGTAAAAGTTCGCATAAAATTTTCACTAGAGAAACTGCTCCCTGATCCACCGGCCTCTGGCTCATGATGAGACTATTGACATTAATAGGATCATTGTGACGATCAGTCCCCAGTGTAGTAGTCTCCATGGAAGGACCGTTCACGTCTGACGTCGCTTCCTTGATTAGGTCTATGCAGGTCAGCGTCGCTGCAGTACCTTTCCAGGGTACGTTGAATGCGTTCCTTGCTGGCTCCAGGGGATGTTGTTCTGCCGCCGCTGTAGCTTTTCTCTTTTCGCCTTCGTTTACTACACTGATAGAAGGGCCAGTATTGTACTGCTTGTTGATGAGGCGCCTGTTTCCCCGATTATCTCGTGAATCGTCGCTCTGAACGATCCTGGTTATTTCCAATAATGTTGGTGCGGTAGTGGCTGAATGTTTGGCAGCTTCATGGAGCTCTCAGAACGTCTATAATCCCAAGTTTTCCAGCAAGGCGTGATACATGGGTATCATTCCGTTGATGCATAGTTCCACTAGCTGTCGTTCGGTGGCGTTTGGTTCATGGCAGTCCAATTCTTGTGTTCTGAACCTCTTGACCAAATCATTTGAATGTTCTTTGTTCCGTTGGGAGATTCTCCCCAGGCCGGTACCATCGTAAAGGTTAATTGAGGGGAGGTGTATCCCCTGGGAAGAGGAATCCGCTGCACGTATTGTGGATATGGAGGCTGGTGTCGATGCGCGTCCATCGGATTTTCTTTGCCACGATTTTGGAGGAGTCTCTCCAGATCTTCACGTGTAATAAAATTGGATGATCGGCTCCTTTCCCTGAGACCCTCCTGGTCCCTTTCTCTTGCGTGGTCAACAGCATAAGACTCTTCGTTCAGGTAGGCTTGCGTAACTGAGGCATCTGCTCCAGGTGTGATGAACATATCTCTTGTTGGCCCTTGAGGCTGTCTTGACTCTTGTGGTAATCGATCGGTTAATTTTTTTAGGAAGGTGAGTACCTCCTTCTGAGTGGTTGCCATGTCTTCCTGAGCTTTATCGAGGGTTTCTTGTCTCTCCATCAAGTCCACCATGGTGATAGAAGGTTGTCCTCCTCTGGGTCCTCCAGATCCTCGTCCTGAAGGGGAAGTAACAGTTGTTCTGGTGACGGACGGAAGTGTCATGCTTGAGGAAATTCCTGGATTTGCGGCCGATATGGCTCTTGTAATGGGAGGTATCACGCCTGTTTGAATGTCTGCTCCTGCTCCACTGGTACTGATGATAGAAGACGCGATTCCACGAGACACATTGGTTGCACTGGCGGGTTGCAATGTAACACCAGTAATTGGGATATCAGCGCCACTAGAAGCGTTATCGGTGCTAACTCCATCGTTGGTTGCTGCTCCAGACCTAAGATCCACCATTCTTGCAATCAGAGAGATTGAATTGGTATTGAAGAAATCGACTTCACAACCGAGAGATTAACCTCCCACTGTGGTCGCCAATTGTTTGTGGGAGAAAACTACTTCTGCCGGTTTAGGTAATTTTGGGTGTGTGTGGATGATAAGTGAGTTTAAACCTTCAACAAATGTGCTGCACGATGAGCACTTTGATTCGAGAGATAATCTATACAATTCTGGCCTAAACCGAAGACACGGCCGTTCTAGATTTGTTTCGGTCACATGTGAAGGATGTGAGGTTGATCTTAGGGAGGGAAGCGAAGAAGGTGTTGAGAGTATGAAGGTGAAGGCTATTTGATAACTTGTTAATAAAAGGTTGAGCAGGCTAGCAAATGTTGCAGGCAGGCTCTGGGTGTTGAATACGATGGTATTAACACTTGGTTTTCTGTTGTCTGGACTTGTGTTGTTGAAAATAGGGCGGAGAACCTATTTATACAAGTCTTTTAGCCTAACCTTCGTATCTCGTGGGAAGTGGAGAAAGTGGAGTGATGGAGTAGTGGAGTAGTGTGTTGGTGTCACACGACCAGGCTTGCCCACTTCTCCCATCATCACTAACCATCCATGACTTCCTGACACGTTCTTGTGATGGCGCGTTGTGCGCTGCACGCTGTAAACTGCCAGACCAATACCCCAGTATGTATCCCCAATTTTGTGACATGATTGATGTCTCGAGTGTTTTGGAAAACATTTAGCATGTTGTAATAGCTTGGCAAGTCAGTCTCGGGAAGCTTGCTAGCTTGGTGACCTTCGACGGTCGAGATTTTGCATCTTGAGAGGAGGGGCAACCGTTGATCGTTGCACTAGAAACCCTAATTAGCGCTCCTTACTAGAATCGTTGTAGAATTCTAGTACGGACTCGGATTTTGATGATCCGCCCCTCCATTCCATACGGAAAAGAATTTCCTATCTCCCAACGAGGGAATATTTAGGTTTTAAGCTAGTTCGGGAGGATAAAACAGCTCGAAAGCAAAACCCAGGAAGGAAATTGATACTTGTGAAGTATCGTGTTGTTTGCAGGCGCATATTGTATGCATGCGGTGCATTAAATATGTTTAACATATTTGAAGCCTACAACCTTGATGAAAATATTGCAAGTTGAAGTGACTCAACTAGCTATGTTCATGCGTTGTTCGGAGGTCGCATGAGCGGGACCCACCTTGGCCGGTTATGCCATGGGGAAGTGTGGAGGATGGTGATCACGGTGATACCTTGTTTGCAACCTAACTCCCTTCCTAGGCTATTCATCCAAGCATGCGAACTTGGACGGACGAGATTGATGGAGGAATAACCGTTGGATTAGGGTTTGGAAGGATTGCGAGCTTCCTCTTTCTCCTTAACGGTTTTATGCCTTGGGAGGCGTTCATGGAGTGGACGATTGGCCTAGTAGGTAGGAGGGACGCCATTCTACACGTTCATGCCTGCAGGACGTCCATCGGAGCAATCTGGGTCTCCCGTTCTAGCCTGCGATGATGGATGGTCGAGATTAGAAGTGGCCTCGCATGCCTTCTTTGTGCCACCGTATCTCAATGTTGGTGACTCCCATAGAGAAGCCGTTTGCACCAGCAGGGAGGTGGCTCGGTGGCGTGCATACGCATGCTTGGTTTATGACCCTGGGTGCAATCTAAGCCATCCAACTATGCCGGCGAAGTCTGATGGTCGTGATCGTTTTGGATCTTCTCAACCTGCATAAGGCGTTAATCTAGCCTTGTTTGGGCAATCGTTTCTTGCACCACGGCTTGCCTATGAGGGAGTCGGTCATGTAGGTAGAAAGTGGGCCCGCCAATGGTGTACCATCACTTCACTACTTGTTTTAGGGTATAATCTAAGCCGTCCAACTATGCCGGTGAAGTTGGACGCTCACGATTAAAAGAAACCCTAGTCGTGCGTCATGCTCACTTTGAGCGCACGTTTTGGAAGGACCAACCATGGTTGGTCTTGACCGTTTGGTCATGTGTGAAGGTGGGTCCGAGGTGATCATGGTAGCATGCTCAGGACCCCCTGAATCTATATCTACACCATCCATCTATGCTTGCGAATTTGGACGGGTGAGATATATTTTTGGGTTTGTTTTCAGCAAGTGAGACTAACATGGATAGTCTTGCACTCGTTCAACGGGGCTAGTATAACCTACCGTCAGGTAGCCTACGGGTGTTTGCACGTCGAACACAAGGATTTAATTAAAGCATTAATAGTAATGTTGTATACCTACAGAAAACCGGGATGGTTGCCACATGCTCCGTCGGGATGGTTGCCACATGCTCCGTTCTGGTTATGTTTTAATTCTCAGAGATGGTTGCACATGCTCCAATGAATTAATATGGCGAGAAGTATTCATCGCCTGAAGGCTTTATCCTTTGCAGGACGTCAGCTTACAAAAATTGGCTTTTTACAATTTGAGCCTTTAAATAGAAATCCACCATCAACACTTCTGAATCCCATGAGTCTTATACACAAAAGTCGTTATTTGTTGAATATCCTTTCGCAGCTCTTTCAACACATCAAGAACATCAGAAAACTTTTGAGAATTTGAATAAACAGCTCTTGGCTTCCTCATATTCCTTCGTTTTCTTTTCAAGGTTGGAGGCAATGGAGATTTTTCTTTTTCCTTCATGATTGATGGATTAACAATCGTATTACCTTCTTTTCCATCGTAATACATCATTCTTGGAACGTCTATCAACGAATGGGTTTGTGAGAGGAATTTAAAATTGGCTCAACAAGTAGTATAGAGATAAAAAAAAAAAAAAGGTTTTAGAGAAGGAAAAGGAATGTAGGGTTCGAAACCTAAAATAGGTTCGTAAATGATCAACTCTTATCCCTATCAAGAGTAAAGTTGTCGATAATACCCTTTTTCTTTTGTTTGATAGACAAAAATAAGACAAAACTAAGAAAACAAGAAACAAAACTTTTCCTAAAGCCTGAGAGGTACAAAATCATTGTCTCTTTTGATCAGGCACATGAGACAAGATTTTAGACACAACATAATTAAGTTGTGATGTGGTGAACAATAATTTGTCCACAAATTTCTTCTTGAGAGGAATCCACGGACCTCTGTCTATCAAAACGGTTTGACCATATTTTCTTTTCAAATGGTCTTGATTTTTCCTTGGAAACTAACTGCTTAGACGAAGATAAAATCTTACATACCTCTGTGGTCTTCTGAAAAAGTTTGAGCTTTCTTGCTAAAATGATTTGCTCTTCGTTGAAGTTTGTTGACGTGTCTTTGTTTGTGTTTGAACTTGTAACACCTTGAGAGTTCATATCTCTTTAATGAACAATATGAGCACGTCACACTTGGATAATAATCAGGCTTCTGAATTATGCACGCGGCTAGGCACAAAGTGGATCCTGAGACATTATAAACAGTGTTTCCAAGAAAAGGGTCAACTTCTTCTTCCAGAATGGTTGGATTATCTTCTGAAAGAATATCAAAATTGATATGTGTATTGCTACAATTATCAAAATCAATATTTTTACCAAGAAGTGCAACACTTGATTTCCCGTCTTCATTAGTGTCGTAGTTGTCAGATATTTCATCAAGAGTTGCTGCAAGACCTTTATTCCCAGTGTATTTTCTACGATTTGGACACTCATTTGCAAAATGACCAAATCCATTACACTTAAAGCACTGAGGCATATCCTCATCATCAGTCTCATCAATATCCCTGTTTTTAGGAGGAACATGATTATGAGGTTTGACTGATGCCTCCGGCTTATCTCTGGAGAACCATTTACTTCTCTTCAATAGAAGATCCCTAAACTGTCTTGTGATCATCGAGACTGATTTTTCAAGATCTTCATCTGATGAATCTGTCTCAGAGTGATCATCTTCAGAGATATACATTTTTTTACTTTTATCAAGTAATTTAGTGTCCTTTAGTGCTTTGAACGCAACATCCTTAGATTTGGATGAATGTTCATGATCAAAGTTCTTAAGCTTTCCAACCAACGTGTTTCTGGAGAGATTATCTAGGTTATTTCCCTCAACGATGGCATGCTTCTTAGCATCGTATCTAGATGGAAGTGATCTAAGAATTTTCATCACAATTTCCTTTTTAGGAATAATCTTACCCAATGCAAAAGATGCATTAACAATTTCAGACACTTTGTGATTAAACTCATCAAATGTTTCTTCATCTACCATACGAAGGTTTTCCCAATCAGAACTAAGGTTTTGAATCCTATCTTCCTTTTTACTGGTGTTTCCTTCAAATAAGGTTGCTAAGATATCCCAAGATTCTTGCGACTTAGTGCAGTTAGACACATGGTGCTGAAGATTTGGGGTAATGGCATGTATAATTGCCTTCAAACAGTCGGAGTTTTGCTTTGCATCAAGAATCTCTGCAGGAGTGTATTCCGCAATATTCTTTGGAACATTTACATCTCCAGCTGCATCAACGGGAGAATTATAGCCATTAACAACATATACCCATGATTGGAAATCACTTGCTTGAAGAAAAGCACGCATAGAAATTTTCCACCATAAGTAATTAGTGTCATCGAAGACTTGTGGCATTTTATTGAGATAACACCTCTGACAATAGAGTCATATCGCTACAAACACAAGCTTGTAAGGTCTTGAACGTGTTTGCCTGCTCTGATACCAATTGAAAAAGTAGGGGTCTAACATCCTCACCCAATATTTCGATTAGCAATCTGTATGGACAACTCCGAGTTGTTTTCTAGAGAATCAACTAGACTCAATCAATAGAAAATACTCAAGGAGTTATTATCTCAATCTCTCTATTTGATTTACTCAAGTAAATATGATTCACGAGTATAATCAAATAGAGATAACTTGGATGGTACCTAAGACCAATTTCCAAGTGTCAATCGATTTAAATCAACAACCAATAGGTCGGATATTCTAATCGATTGAACAACGCACAACCTGTATTATTTCAATTATATAACAAAATATAATGCGAAAAAGAAATAACACAGACACCAGAATTTTGTTAACGAGGAAACCGTAAATGCAGAAAAACCCTGGGACCTAGTCCATATTAAACATACACTGTATTAAGCCGCTACAGACACTAGCCTACTCCAAATTAACTTTGGTATGGACTGTAGTTGAACCCCAATCAATCTCACACTGATCCAAGGTACAATTATGCACCTACGCCTATGATCCCAGCAAGATACTGCGCACTTGATTCCCTTAGCTGATCTCACCCACAACCAAGAGTTGCTACGACCCAAAGTCGAAGACTTTAGCAAACAAATCTATCTCACACAGAAAAGTCTACAAGATAGATAAATTCGACTCCCACGAATAAACCTATGAGTTTTGTTCCGTCTTTTGATAAATCAAGGTGAACAGGAACCAATCAATAAAACCAGACTTATATTCCCGAAGAACAGCTCAGTTTTATCAATCACCACACAATAGTCTTAATCGACGCAGCGAAAAAAGATATTGTGGAATCAAAAACGATGAAACGAAGATGTTTGTGATTACTTTTATATCATGCCTATCGGAGATAGAAATCTCAAGCCATTGTACTCGTACGATAGAAACAGCAAGATCAGATCACACAACTACAAGAAAAGTAGTATCGGTCGGGCTTCACAATCCCAATGAAGTCTTTAAGTCGTTAACCTGGTTTTAGAAGAAGAAAACCAAAGGTTAAAGGAGAATCGACTCTAGCTTAGCAAACTAGTATCACACAGAATGTGTGGGGATTAGGTTTCCCAGTTGCTACAGTTCTTCCTTATATAGTCTTTCAAATCAGGGTTTGCAATCAATGTTAGCTTAGTAACAAATTATTCAATATTCACCGTTAGATGAAAACCTAATTAGATACAAGCTAATATCTCTCAACCGTTAGATCAAAAACTTAGCTTTCCATACACACATGTACTTGACGATTTTGGGTTTGTGTAACCATACCCAAATGTGTACAACAGTTGGTTCAATATTACTCAACCAAATGGTTAGCCAAATGATAACTTTCATATCAACCATATTCCTCTTCGCCGTAACTAGTCCAAATGACTCAAATGAACTAGTTAGAGAGTTGTTCAATTGCTACGAGATCTTATGTACTACACAAGAAACAATTGAAGCAAAAACAATATGATTCACTCGAATCGATTCATGAACTATAAAGCCACGGTTTGCAATAGCATTCCTTAGATAATTTAAATAAGTTCATGAACATCGTTTTTAGACATAACCACTCAAGTTCGCGGACTAGGTTTGCGGACTCCAATAACCGGTTGGAGTTCACAAACTCCATCAAAAATTCTCGGGTTAGAGAACTTCCGCCAGTTCGCGGACTGAAACCGAGCTACAACTCCAGCAGAAATTCTCGGGTTCAAGAACTACGCATGTTCGCGGACTGGGTTGACTGCTCAAGTTCCGATTTTCACTTGATCAACAAAGTTCACAAACTTCGGTTCAAGTGCTAAGGACTTATACATATATGTGTTACCACAACAATGGTTATATTGTTAAAACTCTCATTTCAATCATTGAAACATTCTCAAAGGACGTCATATAGTTGTTATTCACGAACTAGTTTTCGTTGGTGTAATTTCCAAAGTGATTGAAACATAACATGACTTTCGTCACTATGCAAAGATGAACTTGGCTAAAGCAAAAGCTTTACCAACACATATTTCGAGAAATAAATAAGCGAGATGTACTCAGCTCGAAATGTCACATGTGCATATCTTTAGTCTATATAGTAAAATTACTTTTGTCTCAAGATAGGAGATAGAGTAGATAAAATTTTGAGTGATAGATAAGTTCAAATATCCACATACCTTTTAGTCGATGAAGATCCACTGGTTCCTTGAGTAGTCCTTCGTCTCGTATGATGATTCCCATGGAGTTCTTGAGCTCAACTACACTTTCTATCCTATTCCGAGACCTTAGGTATAGTAGAGTAGAAATCAAGACTTTATAGTTTTGATCTCTAACATTGACAAACATGCTTGAGATAGAAACACATGCGAGTTCGACCGAGCAGTGCTCTAACATAACTACCATGGATGCATAATATACAAGGTGAAAGTAATTTGATGTTTTCCAGAGATTAAATCATGCTTTCAATAAAATTTTCATGGAGAAAAAAGTAAAAT
Source organism: Papaver bracteatum (assembly GCA_023529315.1). NCBI lineage: Eukaryota > Viridiplantae > Streptophyta > Magnoliopsida > Ranunculales > Papaveraceae > Papaver > Papaver bracteatum. The sequence goes on from JAJJWX010002486.1 coordinate 653,050, forward strand.
CAAACCAAAGGATTCTAGTTATTTAGGGGTTTCATCTCAACCCAAAGAAGAGATTAAAACATAACCAAAGAAAATAAAAACCTTAAATTACTACTACAACTTGTTGCACCGGCTACTCCGGGCATGCCTTCAAAATACAGACTCCTCCCTATTTATATCAATTTTCCCCAATCTCACCAATCCCAATATACAATAATAAAGTTAAAATCAGTACTAGACCATTAATTGCAACTCATCATGACTGATTCAGAGAACCATTTCTTCAATTGCTTGTTCTTATTTCTTGTATGGCGTCGGCAGAGAGGATCCATCTCCTCTTTGATCAATTAAGCCACCATACCTATTGCTAGGTCACTGTTGGTGAAACAATTGGATTAGAAAGAAGCACAAATTAACATAGACTAGACAATTGAACATAGATCTTGGTTGGAGTGTTATTCTGCACAAGAAATTATAGGGTTATGGTGAGAGAAATCCGTACATAGTAAAGGGATGGAGAGTGAATTGAAGAGATAAAGGGAGAAATGTTCGTCCAAATTGGAAGAGGGTTTTGATAAAAGAGGAATAAAGGGTCACTCTTTGTTGTAACGCTTGAACATCTAGGTCGGTGTTTAGGGATTGAAATAGGGGTCGGTGTTGGGCATGAATACACCAATGAGGTGTTCGAAGATGCAAACGTCTTGCATATGATACACAAATGGATTTTGCAACTTCTTTGATAGTCCCTCAACACTCGCCATTGCTTTCTATCAAGATACCTCATTTCCTCTCTTTGCTTGCCATTAGCCACCAATTTCTGCTCCTTTTCGCTTCTATAGTCATCCAAGCTTTATTAAACTACATAAAATTACAAAATTAAGTTTGAATAAACAAATTTACTTGTAAACAATAAAATACAGGATTTTACATAAAATGGGAAATTAAGGCACATGAATGGGATAAATGTCAACAAAATGTTATAGAATTATGCGTTATTAGGCACCGATCAAAGTCTTCAAGTCGCTAACCTATAATGGTTTTAGAAAAACCTATGTTAAAGAAGAATCGACTCTAGTCGCAACTAGTATCACATAGAAGTGTGGGGATTAGGTTTTCCAGTTGCTAGAGTTCTCCCTTATATAGTCTTTGAAATCATGGTTTGCATACAACCAAAGCTAAGATACCTTAGTAACAAAGCATTCAATATTCACCGTTAGATGAAAACCTAATTTAAGATTCAAGCTAAGTTTGCTTAAAACCAAATCAATCTCTCTCCACCGTTATATGGTCTTAGCTTGTTACACACAAATGAAATATACCTTCATTTAGATATGGGTATCCGTACCTAAACGTGTATATTGAGTTGGCTCAATAATAGTTAACCGAAGTTAGCCATATGAACACTTTTGTCTTAACCACATTCATCTAACACATATAGATTAACTATGATGATCAATCAATCATGAAAGATAATCAAATGAATCTAATAGTGTTACTCAAATAATTATTCAATTGTTCATTATCTCATAGAAACATATAAGAACCAATTGAAACAAAATCGGGTTGATTCATAATCGTACAAAGTACTTATATAAGAATCAATTCATGAACATTAAGCCACGGTTTGCACACATTGCATCCCTTAATTTATAAATGTATTTGTTAATGAGTATGAAATCATACTTAACCGATTTTAGAACTTTAACCACTAAATTTGCAAACTCGTACGCAAACTATAGTTTCAGACTTTGGTCTTGTCCAGCCGTTTGCAAATAGGTATGCAAACAGCCATCCCGGACCTAACTCAGGTAGAACCGTTCGTATACTGGTATGAAAACTTGGTTCCCAGACTTTTACAGTTAATACCGTTCGCATACTAGGTATGCAAACAAGGTTCCCGGACCTGAATCATTCCAAAACAGTATGCATACTGTTATGTATCCAGACAAATGTTTTTGTTCTAAACACCCATTTTAATCATTGAAACATCCTTAGAAGACGAAAATAGCTGTCTCACACAAACTATTAGCTTATAAGTAATTTTTAAGTGATCGAATGATCAATATGAAACCTTCTGAGTCGACATCAAATGATTGTCTCACACAAATCATGTAAGATGTTTTAAGGAAATTTTCACATGATCATCTTTTGACTTATTATTTAGTTTCCAACAAATAAATCGTTTCCAACTAAACTCGTCAAGAATAATGATGAACGTAGCTAAATCAAAAATCTTCCAAAACATATTTTGAAAAATAGATAAGCGAGTTAAACTCAGCTCAAAATATCAAATATGTATAATATAAAAGTCTATATAGCTATACGACTTAGTCTCATTAGGAGATATAATAGAATAGACTTCTGAGTGATGTATAAGTTTTAGTATCCACATACCTTTTGTTTATGAAGTTCCTCCAAGATCTCCTCAGTAGATCTTCGTCTTCAATCGATGAACACCGTGAAGTTTAAAGCTCAACTACACATTCTATCCCAATCTGAGACATAGTTATAAGTAGACTAGAAATCAAGACTTGTAGTTTTGATCAACTAAACTTGACAAAGAAGCTTGAGATAGCAATGCTTGCAAGTTCGACCGAGCATTTCTCTAACAACTGTTCTAAGCTATTTTAGAATGATAAACTTGAATCAAGAAATGGTTCCGAATAATAAATTATTCTCCATCGAATTTGATCAAGTATGAACAAATGTTCATTGAGCTTAGTCATTATATTTCGAGAAATTTGCAAACTAAATAATTAGTTCTCGAGTCGAAATTTTTGTCTATACAAGCTAGTCTAATTAATTATACGACAATTTTCTCAAGGATAGAAAGGTGAATATAACTTGAGAAGTAGGTGGTTTAGTCTTCACTTACCTTTTGTTGATGAATTTCTCCAAAATCTTTGGTTGGTCTTCGCCTTCAAATGGTAGAACGCAAATGAGACTGGTTCGTTTCTCAACTACCTCTATCATAGACCGAGACTTAACTAATTGTAGACAATAAATCAAGTTATAGTTTTGACAACAAGCTTGATATAACAACACTTGTGAGTTCGACCGAGCAATGCTCGAATAATCACATCATTTTTTGGCACCGCCAAAGCGAACTTGTGTTTAGGTTTAAGGTTTAAATTTATTTTAGGGCTTGTGCGATTCAAAAAGGGATTGCGGCATAGTTTGTTGCTCGCTTGCCTGCTATGTGAGTTTTTATTTTCTTAAGTTTTATTGTAACCGTGTCAAGCATGCCCAAGATTATCTCTTGGCGGTTCCCATTAGTGGGCTTAACCAATGCCTTGGGCCTCGAAAATTTAGAATTGTGCTTTGCTATCGTCTTGGTATTCCTCTGTTTGTTGATAATAGTCTTTGCCCAAGTTGCAACAAAACTATGGACATTTTTGGAGATCACGCGCTTCATTGTGCTAAGGATATTGGTTATAAGTTTCATCATGATGTTGTTCATGACGTTGTTTTTGATATATGCTACAAAGCCAATGTGCCTGCACACAAGGAGGTTCCTCTCGGTCTTCGCTCAGATGATGGTAAAGACCTTAAGCCTACTGATATCCTTGTCCTCAACTGGGAAAATGGGAAAGATGTTTGTATGGATGTTACAGGTGTCTCTCCCTTCACTGGTGATGGTGTTCGCTTTTTTGTCCCTGGCAAGGCTATTTCTGGTGCTGTTTCGCGTAAACATACCAAATATATGGACAAGTGTGCTTCACGTGGATATGGGTTGGGGGTCTTGGCCTTTACCACCTTAGGAGAACTCGGTGAGGATACTTTAGCCTTTTTCAAGCGTCTAAAGAATTGTTTCTTTAGTAATGACGCTAGCTGCGGATTAGGTAAGTTTATTTTTTATAGATTAGGCGTTGCTATTCAGAGAGGAGTTGGAGCTCAGCTTGTAGCCAGGCTTCCAACCAAAAGCTTTGTATGAGAAAACTTCTAATTTTTAATATTTTATACCACATTATTATTGTCAACAAGATAATTTGTTTTTTATTTTGTTTTTATTTTTATTTTTATTTTTAGTTTTAGTTTTAGTTTTGTGTTTTAGATTTTTTTTTCTTATGTTCTATTTTATGTTTTCGGGTATTGTCTACTTGTTACAGTTTTTGGATCAAAATGAAATGGAGATTAAAGACTTGGAATCAAAGAGGCAGCGAAAAGAATAAAAAAGAGGATGAAGATTTATTTTTTATTTTCTTTATTTACTTTTTGTAATTTTTAGAAAAACTGTATTAGGGTTTATTATTAATTCTTTTATGACTTATTGCATTGATTTTTAATTTTTAATCTTAACTTCCAGACTAAAATCCATTAATATTATCGTTTATTATAATGAATTATACAGAGCTTTTGGTTGGTAACCTAGCAACAAGCTGGGGCCTAACTTCTCTTTGAATAGCAACACCTACCCTATAAAAAATAAAATTGCCTAAGCCACTACTAGCATCATTGCTTATCAAGCAATTCCGTAAGCGTTTGAAAAATACAATAGTATCTTCTCCGAGCTCACCTAAGGTAGAAAAAGCTAAAACACTTAAACCATAACCATGTGCAGCACACTTACCTAAATACTTGGTTTGTTTGCGAGAAACATCCCCAGAAATAGCCTTCCCAGGAGCGAAGGAACGAACACCCTCACCAGTGAAGGGGGATACACCTGTGACATCCATACAAACATCTTGCCCATTATCCCAGTTGAGAACGAGAATATCAGCAGGCTTTAAATCCCTACCATCGTCCGCTCGAAGGCCAAGAGAAGCCTCTTTGCACGCAGGTACATTAGCTTTGTAACAAATGTCAAACATAATATCCCGAACAACATCATGGCGAAACTTATACCCAATATCCTTAGAACAGTGAAGCGCATGGTCACCAAAAATATCCATAGGTTTGTTACAACTTGGACATGGACTGTTCTTAGCGAACATAGGAATACCGAGTCGATAACACAGAAAAGCCCTAAATTGTCTCGGCCCGAGACACTGGTTGATCCCACTAATAGGCACCGCCATAAGATAGTCCTGCGCATTCTTAACACAATTGCATTTCCACAATATAAAATCTCGTTCAGACATAACAAATTGGTCTGGGATTTGCTTCTTAACTGCATCAAAATAGACTACTGCCAGGGAATGCATAGACGGGGGGGGAGGGGGCAGAATCATCGACACAGTATGTAGACGGCAAACCACATACCTGGGTAAAGGTCTGAAGAGCAGAATGATAGGAAGAACCTCTGTCCGTTGAGAATAAGTCACCAAGAATTGGTTTCTGTACCGAATATGTCTGGATCTGATAAGCAAGGAAACAATATGCTCGAGTATCCGCCATGGTATAAATACCGAGACCCCCATCTTTAATGGGAAAGGTGGCTAATCTCCTCTGCAAAGGACCGAAACCTGCACCATCTCCAGTAATTAAAAGCCTCAAATACTGAAATAAATAGTCATCAAAGAGATCGGTGGCAGGTTGAATAGCAGTATAATTGGTAGTTCGCAAAGCAAAGTAAAGTCTAGAAACTCCAGTACAGTTGCGAAGTAGAAGCATCTCACTTTGAGGATGTCTGAGTTTCTTTATCGCATCCATTAGTTGAACAGTTTTGTGCACCCTGTTCAATAACATGTCACTAATAAAGTCTGTATCCAAACTCACAGGACCACCCAAAAGCTTGACACCATGAGAAGGTCTACCAATATCCGGTGGGAAAACATCTTCTGCTGAACTTCTAGGGTCAGGGGAAGGCCAAAAGACTTCCGTCTTCTTTATGTTGAGATGTAGACCCCTGTTCGTACCTTCAGATTCAATTATACGCAAGGCCTTTGCCACTTCCAAGGTGTCACCAATAATTGTACCATCATCAAGATACCATGCGTGCAAATCCAGATTACACTAGGAGGCGATGTTCTTCACTAAAGGGTGAAGAGTCAAAGCAAATAACAAGGGACCGAGAGGATCCCCTTATTGAACACCAAGTGCAGAAGACAAACAATATTGGGCATAATAGAGCTTAGCCGGACGAGAATAACAAAATTCAACCCAGCGAGAAATACCTGGGAAATGTATGCGAACTTCCTTGATGAGATGAGACCTACTCAACATGTTAAAGGCATTAGAGAAGTCAATTAACAACATTGACATCTTGTTCGACTGGCTCTTCAACTCCAAAAGGCGGTTTACATCATGTAAAATACCTTCACCTCCCACCGGAACACCAACACCAAATTGGTAATCCCCCAAATAAGAAGTCATATCTTTACCTACAGCGAAGGCAGCCACCTTAGAAACCAATATACGCCAAACTGTACCAACTGCAATGGGCCTAAGGCCCCCCCAGCCTTCAGTAATGGTGTCAAAGGTGCACTAGCAATGAATTCGCCTAATTCACTTGGGCATTTACCGGCCAACCAAAGGTTGACAACCCCAGAAATAGACATAATCAAATCGTCTGCCACTGCCACCGCTGCTCCACCAAGAGCATCAACTAAGTGTTGTGCGCGAAGGCCATCCCGACCGCAAGAAGTACCCTTAGGAAAGCTTCTAATCGCCCCTAAAACAGCCTTAGACCCCACACAAATTGGGTCGCTGATATCATCCTTGGGAATCATCGGGGGTGAGGCCGTGGGATGTTTTTCCAATAAGCCAAAATACGTCTGTTCTTCAAAAGGTGCAACACCAGACGATGACATAACCCGAACAACAGCAGAAAAGTGACCCGAACTGATCTTCTTTTGACATGCGCGAATGGTAGCTGCATGTTGCTTATCTTCCATCTTCTTCTCATCATCCTTCTTGGAGCCCGGCTAAAGTGGTTGATGTAGCAATTTATTTACCAAAACAGAGCACCCATTGGGCTCTCTCCATACATTTATATCTTGGATAATTGCGGCTATTTGTAGTCTCTTACGACTACTAGACTTACGCTCAGCAGAGTTCTTGGGCTGGTACATGGAAAGAGTGCAAATGGGGAGAAGCAATAGTCGAATCCAAAACGTCAAATTGGAAGGAGCGGCAAGAACTCGATCAAGGCAAGCTTTAAGAGCTCGTGAAAATGCCAGCCTACATTGGTGAGGGATACAATTCACCGTGGGGAAGTTCCGTTATAGTACACTGTGAAGCAGCCCTGTGGACAGGCTATCAGCATCGTTGCTGCCATCTGAAACTATAGCTGTAGTTGCAGAATAACCTACAACTACACCCTCAATAGAATTAGTAAAACTCAAGAAGTTCTTGATGGTGAATGATAACTTTCTTATTAATTCTCTTAGTTGATTACATAGAATTATCAAAATGGAATTAGAATAGTTACAACTTTTTCTATTCTCTTTCCTAAGATAATTTCTTACACTCACTAAAAGAACCTCCCCAATTTTACATTTGAACTCATATTTATAATGCATTTTGTACAGCTGTATATGTGTTGCGAAGTATCGCAACACATCTTCGTACGATTATTCTATCTTCGCAAATCTTCATATTTCTCTATGCTTCCTCTATCTTAGTATTGTTTTGTAATTCTTTCCTCTTATATTTGTCTTGATGTTCGTAAACTAATGCCTTGTAATATTCGGTACCTACATCTTGCCTCTTCTCATGTCAATTCTACGAAGAAGGAATGTCATGAGAACCTCTATTCTCGTAAATTTAATATAGTTATCACCACCTGTTAAATTCGCAACACGTCTTTTTTATTTTCCATTACCTTTTTGACACGTTTCTTCGTAACCGTTCTTTTCAACCGTTCACGTTTAATCGCATTGATGAGTTTCTATCTTTATCGAATTCTCTCTTCTTTATAAATATATTCCTTAGTTTTTTCTTTTTATTCTCTTATCTTACTCGTCTTCTTCATCACTTCTGCCTCTGCAATCTTTTTTATCTTTTTCCCTTTCTATTTTCCATCTTACATTCAATGGCACCAAAGAAGAAAACTATTGAACAGATTAATGCAGAACTTGCTGATAGAGACCTCATTCTTTCTGAGATTGATGGTTATGATAATAAATCTTCTCTCTGTGTGAAGCTTTTTACCAACTATGTTTGGGATGATCAGAAAATTTTAATCTCACGAGGTCAAATCCTCGCAGGTCTTCCTCTTCCTCTTTATGATGTTAACTTTCCTCTATTCTATGAAATTATTTCCCACTCCAATTTTTCTCGTGCCCTTTACCAATTGACTGGTGATTGTATTCGCCTCTTAGTTGAATTCGCAAATCGTGCCGCTTTTGGGAAATCTTTGTATTCAGTTGATCTTAGGAAACCTGGATTTGAAAATATGGAAATTATTGCTGCGAATTATACAGTTGAGGGTTTCTTCAAAAATTACACACTAATTCCTGCGAGGAAAGAAAATAATCGTTGGGGTGTTCGTCTTCATCGCAAAGCTAATATCGCAGCAAATGATCTTCTCATGCACGATATTGATTATGCCTCAGGAAATAATAAGACACCTCGTCGTTCTAATGATGAAGATTGGTATAAGTACCCTTTAATATTATCGGGTTCTTATATTTCTAGGATAGTAGAACTTCCTACGAACCTTTGTAACCGCAATTATCAACCTTGGGTTTATAGAAATGTATGTACTTCCATCTCCTTATCTTTTTATTACCCTTTAATTTCAAATGAGGTAAGAAACACTCTCGTATTTTTCTAAACAATATATTGTTGCCTCTGTTTCTTATCCTTATTTGAATTTGCAGATTCCACTTCTTCCTGAGATTGCTGCGAGTGAAAATAAGAATTCTACTTCTTCTAAAAGGTTGACCACGAGACAACAAACTCTTCGTTCTGCGAAGGTTACTCAAGCTTCTGGTAGTCAATATGATGTTCTTCGCAAAGGGAAAAGGAAACTTCAAGATGTTGTTTATGAGAGGAAGAAAAAGAAGAAACTCTCAACCAAGCCTCATTCCAATGTAATCTCTTCTAATGAGAATATTGAGGAAGATCTTGGTGATGAAGATGATAAATTTCCTGAGAAGGACTTTGGTTCTAATTCCGATACCCTTTCTGACGAAGGAGACGATGATAATGATGTTGATGAAGGTGAAAATGAAGATTGCAGTATCCTAGAGACTTTTGCCTCAGCAATGGTTAGCATATCTGAGGCTTTCCTTCATTCTTCTCGTGGATTAGGAAATTCTCCTACAGCGAATGCTCGCAAACTTATTGCGAAGGCTTGTAAAGTTCCTACTGTAATTGATAATAACTCCCTCAAAGGCATTTCGAGATTCGTCTCTCCTGCTTCATTATATGCTTTAGGTAGCATGGTAAGTTTCTTCTCTATTCCTTGTTTATTTCCCTTTTTTTGTTGATTTCTAACCCCTTTTTTCTTGTTTAGGTTGGAAGAGTTAGTTGTGCAGCTGCTTCTGATTGGGAAAGACGTCATTCTATTGCTGAGAAGAAAACTTTGAATCGTTGTAGGAAGTTAAAGATTGAAAATTCAAATCTTCGTCAAAAGGTAGAGGATTTAAGTATTGATAATGCAGAATTAACATCCCGTCATGAAGATAATTCACAATCTGCGAGCATCGCAATTGATAATTCTTCTCTTCTTGAGGAGAATAATCAATTGAAGCTTGAAAATTCTTCTCTTCGTAATGATAAGAAGCAATTAGAAGGTAAATTATTTGCGATGGTAATTACTTTGATTACTTTTCCTTCGTAATTTGCTAACCAATTCCTTAATTTCTCTCCTTGCTGCAGAAAATTATGCGAAGATGAATGATAATCTGGAAACTATCCTTGCTAACCGTAATAAGAAAATTTCTAATGTGATATCTCAGCTTTTAATTTCCCAGCATAACCATAGTTTATATGTCAAGCGTTTTCGAGCTAAGATGACTCGCAAGATTTGCGAAGATAATGAAATTCCTCTCTAGAAGTACCATACGCTCCTTTCCGAAGAAATTCCTGAAGATACTCCATATCTGGAAATCTCTGATAGTGAAGTTGAAGATGATAGTGAAGTTGAAGAAGATCATTTTGATGGCAATAAATCGCCTGAAAAATAACTTCACTCTTTTTTGTATATCTGTTCTGTAACTTCACTCTTTTTTGTATGTCTGTTCTATTTCTTTTCAGTACAACACTTTCTTCTTGACTGCACTTTTAATCAATCCAACAATTTCCTTTTTCAAAGTTTAATTTGAACTAAACTTTGTCTGATCGATTGTTTCCCTTATTCGCATAACTTGATCATGTGGAGAGAAATGATATATAACTCACAGATAAAGCTTATTATCCTCTTTTCCCCTTATTATTTCTCTTCAAATGATTAAATATTGTTTGAAGTATTAGAATATATACCTCAACTTATCTTACGAAGTTTCAACTTGTTACGATTGTAAATAAGAAATCCTCCCTTTGAAGTATAAGAAATAAAATATATGAAATATCCTTTAAGAAGTATACTACATATACAATACCTTTGAAAAAGTATTAGAAGTACTCAATCCGTCAAATGAAGAGATATAAGAAGTAATATATGGAGAAGTATAATGATTATTTGACCTTCACCAAATGAAATATCCGCTGAAGAAGTATAATAAATATGAGATATTCTTGAAGAATTATAAGAAGGACTCAACTTCTGTATTTGATTGCTATCAAAATCGCATCTTTTGTTAATTCTTCGTGAAAATTCTTCAATGAGGTTGTCTTCTTTGATAGGACTGCTTGTAAAAATTCTTCAATGATATTGACGAAGCTGTATTCTCTTCAGATCTTCATAATGTATATTCTTGTATAATTTCTTCAATGATTTTGATGTAATGAACTTCATTAATTGCTGTGGTCTTATCATGCCTTCCTAAGTAAAGGTCTTATTTTGCCACCTCTTTTGTAATAATTTTTTCGATAATATGACAAGTCTGAACATTCTTGCGAACATACAACCTCGTGACATTATCGTCTTGCGATGAAATCGCAGGACGTTTTTACACTTTCATGTAATTACCCATTGATCTCATCTTAACTTCTTTGTTTCATTCTGCGAGTTCTTTTTGTATGTTTTCCTTCTCTTTTTACTTTTTTTTTTTTTTTTTAGAATGCTCGCAGAACTTCATTTGTTGCACAAATATGACAATCCTTTATGTTTTCGCAAACAAGAAGCCTCGTGACATTTGCGTCTTATAGCACGTAGAGGGTGCTGCCCTTTATCTTCCCCCTGGTTGCCCCTTCAAGGAAGCGTACATCGACCATACAAGGTTAGCTCTTCCCATCCGGTTCTGCCAACAACCAGCCTTTGATCGCAACCTCTTATCCTTTTTGCCTATATGGCTTATAGTTACGAGGTTGCACCCTATGGGGTATCTTTGGGCCAAGTGCATCATTTTCCAAGACTTGTCAAAAATGGCAGATGTGGTTCAACCTCACCCGGAACTCTTGACTCAACCGTGTACCTCGGCGCCTTGATCTTTTTCTGCACTTCTTGGGAAAGACAGTATGCCTTAGTCGCCCAACCTAAATCCTCTTACATCGCATTTTATATTATGTAATGTCGCTAGATTAGGTGAGAATCCAAGGTGTCTAACCCGGATAAGTACCCCATTATTGGGTTGTACCCCTAAATTTTTACCATGTACTAAGGGCCCTTGGTGGTGTTCCGTTTACCCTTAGCCACGTTTATAGGTACCCCCTTAAATGACGTACTTTAGGACTTTGCCTCTTACGAAATATAGCTTCGCGAACTAGGGTGTACGCCACAAAGGTTTGCCTGTATAAAATTTTCTGCGGCTCTCTTTCTTTTTTGGAGGCTGATCACAGATTGCGGTTTTTTATTCGCAAATTAATGAAAGTTTAATCACAATATAAATCTTTAAACTCGTAACTTTTCCCAATTTCCTACGAGAAAACAATATTCGTAAAATTTAACATGAAATAAATTTTTTGTTTTGCAACATACCTCATTTCCACGAGCAAACATACTGATTACCTTCTTGTTTTATTACTTTCTTTCTTCTTTCTTCGCAATCATAACCCCTCATTATCATCGTAAATTTCTTGTATGATTATTATCGTAATTTTATTTTCTTTTGCCTTAATCCTCCGCCATTAAATTTTCACTTCTTTTCACAGCCTTTGCTCTTTTTCTCCAATTTTCCTTCTCAGTAATTTTTCCTTCGCAAACTTCTACTTATGTATCGTAACACTTCTTTCCCTCAGCCCAATCACCCTTGATAATTCCAACACCCTTCATATGAGGAAACTTTATGCACTGATGTAGAGTGGAAGCAACACCTAGAATTCCATGAAGCCATGGTCTTCCTATCAAAGCATTATACGGTGATTCGACGTCAACAACGCAGAACAGAATTTCAGTTCGCATTCCACTTAATGGAATTCGCATGCTCACTTCTCCTTTGGGCTTGTTAGCAGTTCCATTGAAACCATAAATTCTGTAGGTAGAAGGTATTAAATCTGCATCTTTTCCCCCCATAGTTTTGTAAGCAGAATAGAAGAGAATATTGACAGAACTTCCCGTATCAATCAAAATCCTATTAAGACCAATTGATTCTTCCTCCATATCATCTTCATTTTCTTCCATATTCATGTAGATTGCTAATCTTACTACCAATGGATTATCATGTGCTTCACCACCTTCTGGAATTTCAGTGGCTTCAAAAGAAATTTCACGTTTCTGCCAATCTTCAAGTCGTGAAATTTTTGCGATGTTCATTACTTCCTTTCCTTCACCATCCCTCGCATATACCCTGCTTAACACATTATCATGAAAATCCTCTATGGTTTTATATGAATGAATAATGGAATTACATAAAAAATTCCTTGCTTTTGATCCCACTTCTATATGTAGGGTTTCTTCTCCCTTTTCTTGTGCTGTGTTCTCCCTGCGAGTTATGGCTGGAGCCTGTGGTAATTGTTGCGACTGTGTCTCCTTAAGTAAAAATTGATTTAGTTTTCCTTGATCAATCATTCGCAAGATTATCCTCATGACATTATGGCAATTATTTGTAGAATGTCCATGAAAATGATGATATGAACAAAATTCATGACTTCTTGGACCCATTGGTGGTTCCTTTCCCATGTTCCATGGAGTTGGTATATGCTCTACCAGGATAATTGCCTGCCATATCTTTTCTACACTTGTATTCAAAGGTGGCAATTTTATCTCTTCCCTCGCCATTTTTTGACCTCCTTGACCATTGTTATAACTTTGTCTCTGGTTCCCTTGTCCAAAATAATTTTGCCTTTGTCCCCCATAATTTTCTTGTTGTTGATCTAATCTTGGAATTTGGTTATTTCCTATTCGATTATAGAAATTCCTCTCTCTATCATACTCTTCTTGATCTCTACTACCCATTGCTACCATTTTTGGCTGGTTATCATTGATTTTCTTCTCTTCTGAAATTTGCGAAGAAGTTTGTGAGGATGTTTGCGAAGTACCCGCTACTACATTGATTATTTTGGGAAGTAAATTTGCTCTTCCATCTTGATTGCTAGTGTTTGCTACTGGATATGACTCCATACTGTTTTGCTTTTCCTCTAGTGTAATGTATTCTTCTTGCAATTCTCGTAACTCTGCCATCATTATGGAATTCTTTCTTCGAAGATTTGAACGTATAATTGTTCAGTTGCGAACATCGCATTTATGAAGGACAAAATCAAGTATCTCTCATCCACGCTCCCTGCCATATCACTGCACATAGTCTTCCATCGTCTTACTAAATTCTTCAAACTTTCACCCACTCTTTGTTTTAAACCAAATACATCTTCAATACCAAGCCGTGAAGAGTGATTTGTGATATATGATCCAAGGAAAGTTGCTTGCAAATGACTGAATGACATAATAGTGTTCTTAGGAAGTCCTTCGAACCACTTTAAAGCTTCCCCTGTTAAACTTGATACGAAGTACTTGCATAATACAGCATCATGATTCTCCCATTGTAACATGCATCTTATGTATGCTTTAATGTGCTGAATAGCACATGAAGTCCCATCAAAGATACTGGTAAGTGTGGGTAAGTTGCATTTTGGTGGAATTCCTCCCAATTGTACTTCTCTAGCAAATGGAGTCCTCGCAGCTTCTTCTATTGCTTCATCTAATTGCCTTCTATCTTCTCCTCTTTTATTGTTTATCATCCCTCTCATTTCTTCTAATTCTCGAAAGATCCGTGCATTTGCCTCAGAATTCTCATCCATTGGTCTTTTTAATGCATCTTCTCTTCTTCTGCGTTCTTGCGCTTCCTCCCTTGCGATCCTTCGCATGCTATCATATTCTTCATTAATTTTTTCATTTGCATAATTTTGCAAATATCTTCTTTCTAAATTATCATAATTGTTTAGTCGCAGAGCATCTTGGAATTATTGTTCTTCCCTTTCTATTCTTCTCATTCTTCTCATGCGAATATCGGGAATTTCTTCTTCTTCATTTCTCCTCCTTCTGTGATTTATTTCTTCTTGATTTGCTTGTACATTCCTCTCCATTTCTGTTTGTTGATTTATAATTTTTCTCTTAATTCTTTCATACTCAACATTTTGTTTGTTACGAGCCTCTTCATATCTTCTTACTCCATTCTCGTGATTGTTTTGATGTAGTGCTTGTTGTCTCTCAGTTTCTTCCATAAGTTGTTGTTCTTCCTCTCGATTCTGATTGTTTTCTCTAGGATTTGGCCTTGTTCGTAAATTCTCCATGTTTTGTTCGTGGTTTGGTATTAAAATGAAACGATTCTCTCGATTTCTTTCACCTTGATTCTGCGCTTGTTCTTGCACATTATTTTCATTATTTATTATTGGTGAATTTTGTCCTTCTCTTTCTGTTCTAACATTTGATCTTGCAACACTTTGAGATTTCCTTCTTTGTAACATCTCATTTTCCATCCTCAATTCTTGATTTTGTCTTGTTAAATTGGCACGTTCTTCAGCTTCGATCATTCGTTCTTCTTGAATTCCTTGTCTCAATGTTTCTAACATTTCCCTTTCTCTTTCAATAATTGTTCCTCCCATCAACCTCCCATTTTCTCTGATTTGTGGTTCTCTATCTTCTTCTTCAGTTCTCCAAGTGTGTATACTCACTCGATCATAATCTATTATTTGTTGAGCTTGACTTCTTCGATTACTCCTTCTCCTACTAGGTTCTCCTGCTATATTTGCTTCTCCTCCTGCGAGTCTTACACTTCTTCTTACTTCAGTTAATGGTTCTGATGTGTTTCTTCTTCTTGTCATTTTTCTGGTACAGGAATTCTTCAAATCCCTGTTTCTAGCGCCAATTATGTAGTTGCAGAATAACCTACAACTACACCCTCAATAGAATTAGTAAAAACTCAAGAAGTTTTTGATGGTGAATGATAACTTTCTTATTAATTCTCTTAGTTGATTACATAGAATTATCAAAATGGAATTAGAATAGTTACAACTTCTTCTATTCTCTTTCCTAAGATAATTTCTTACACTCACTAAAAGAACCTCCCCAATTTTACATTTGCACTCCTATTTATAATGAATTTTGTACAGCTGTATATGTGTTGCGAAGTATCGCAACACATCTTCGTACGATTATTCTATCATCGCAAATATTCATATTTCTCTATGCTTCCTCTATCTTCGTATTGTTTTGTAATTCTTTCCTCTTATATTTTTCTTGATGTTCGTAAACTAATGCCTTGTAATATTCGGTACCTACAATAGCAGCACTGTCGCACTCTCCAGCTGAAGCGTCGTCTTCTACATACTGCACAACTGACGGCTTGGACACACCATGAATCAGAAATTCAGCTTCACCCCCATTGAGAGGACTAGGGATGAAGTCATGCCAAGCTCCTTCACGCACCTTACAGGATTTGGACCATGCATTCAGGTAGAGACATTTGGTACATAACCACATATGCAAGCTCTCAAGTACTTTCTCCATACCCTGGTACACCGAAACATCCCTTGCCAACAAGTTCCGAACTGTATCTTTGCTATCAGCCGAAAACAGGTGTCTATCATGAAGGTGCTTCACGATCGAACCCCTGACGTAGCCTCTACCCTGAATTCCATCACCACAGTTGTGAAAATTCTTGAAGGGACAATGGCATATGTTCTCTGGTGCGACTGCTGAAGGGGAAAATGGTAGGATGGAGGGTCGCTGCATCACCTGAGAAGATCTAGTAACCCTGAGCATTGCTGCTGAGAAGGAAACCGTGGAAAAAACAAGACCAAATCGAAAACGAAAAACCCTAAAGGAAAAACCGTAGAGCAGAACGAAAACCCTGAACAAAAAACCCTAAAAAGTGAAACAAAAGGGAAAGGCAGAGATGGAAAGCCAAAACAAATCGTAAGCTGAAGTCGATTGTAAAAACGGGTAAGGGAAAACGATTGGAAAACAATTGTAGGTTTGAAAATGTCCGATCTCATGGTGAAAACCGAGATTGGGATGATTTCCCAATCACCGGACTGAGTCGCCGGACAGAGAACATTCGCCTCAAGTTCTAAAACAATTAATTATTATTATTTTTTAAACCCCACGGAAGGGTAGTCCTAAATATAAGTTGTTGCATGGAAGGAGGACAATTACGATATTGTGTTTGTACCTTGGGTTCGTACACTGACATAGGAGTCGATGCCCCGAGTCGACTATAACCAGTTCATCGCCCGTCTGGTGCGGGCGGTAAGACTCTAACCACCCACGAATCCCTTGTCAGTGGGTTTACTGGATGCCTTTGTATGCATATATGTTGAGGCTCTGAATAATGACTTTTAATTTCTAGTAAAGGGCAAGGCTTGACCATACAAGATAAGGATTCGGATTTCATCACCGTTCTCTTCTTGCCGGCTTAGGAAAACGTTCCCAACGCAAACCTAAGCTTAAAATACTAACTAGAACGAAACCAATAAGGTAACGAGTTTATAAAAAAAGTCATTCAAAAGGACTATATTAGGCCTAACTCGAAGTTAAGGATGATTACTGTAAGTTGATCACGCAGACTTGTAACCGAGGAAACGCTGGCATAGAGGTAAGGATATTCAAGCTCCTCTGAGCTTCTCCTTCTTCTCACCGACTTACTTTAATTCAGAATGTTTTAGATAGGTTTGCTAAAACTATACCTGGTTGCCTTTCGGAAGATTAAAAGCTGGTCTAGAAAAAATCTAAGTGGAGCCATCATGCTTGTGGTTTGATATATTATCTAAGTGATCTGGTTGAGTCGATCTTGTTTGGGATTGCTCAGACACCCCTTTTGATTTAGGAAATTTGTATTGTATGCCAGAATGTATAAGGGACACTTTAGGTCGGTTTATTAGTGAGAAACCTAGTAGATTTATTTTAGGAAACAAGGATATCGAATACCTTAATGTAGAGAGCCTTGTTTTTGGAAAATTTAGTCTTGGGTTCGTCTCTTAGTGAGAAACATGCCCCTAGTACCCTGATAGCGCCAGAAATTACAACTTTGAGAACTTTATTGAATCCTACTAGGACTAGTCGTCCATCAGGCTCAGGTAAGATGACACCGAAGCAAACTATGAACTGAATCTAGGACCATATAGATTCTCCTAGTCTTTTTAATGTAAGGAAAATAAAAACCCTTATCTCCATGTTAGGGATTTTGAGGAAATATGTAATACAATTAGAATTAAAGATTTAGATGACTAAGCATTGAAACTTAGATTATTTCCTTTTTCCACGAGATACAAATTCAACTCTTGGTTATGTAGTTTGACTTTTGATTCAATTTATACTTATGACCAACTTATATCTGCCTTTTTCCATAAGTTTTTCCCTTGGCACAAAACATCATCTATTAGGCAGCAAATTTGCACATTTGCTTAACAAGAGGGAGAATCTTTATATAGGTATTTGAAAGGTTTAATGATTTACTGTTATAATATCCTCATCACGGTTTTGAAAAGGTAAGGCTAGTTCAGATCCTTTATAAGGCTTTAGATTATCCAACAACAACTATGGTTGAGTCTGAAAGGCGGGGGTACAACAAGTACACCCAATATTTCTCTTAGCAATCTGTATTGACAAACTCCAATATACTTTTAAGATAATCAACTAGACAGTCAGACTCAATCTTAAAAAAAGTATATCAAAAAGTTATATCCATGTTTCTCAATGTAATCAACAAATCAAACAGATAAAATATGTGAGCCTGATTATTATGAGAAATAACTTAAACAATACCAAAGATTATTGTTCAAGTGTCAATCAATTTGAATCAACAACCAAAGGTTGGATTATCTAATTGATTGAACTACGCACAACCTATGATATTTCAATTATATAAACAAATATAATGCGGAAAAGAAATAACACAGACACCAAAATTTATGTCAACGAGGAAACCGCAAATGCAAAAAAAAAAACGGGACCTAGTCCAAATTTGAACACCACATTATATTAAGCCGCTACAGACACTAGCCTACTCCAAGTTAACTTTAGACTGGAATGTAGTTGAGCCCTACCAATCTCATACTGATCAAGGTACATTTACGCTCCTTATGTCTCTGAATCCCATCAGGACTCTACGCACTTGATTCCCTTAGCTAATTTCACCCACAACTAAGAGTTGCTACAACCCAAAGTCGAAAACTTGATAAACGAATCTGTATCACCCACTGATAAACCTATGAATTTTGTTCTGTCTTTTGATAAATCAAGGTAAACATGAACCAATTGATATATCAGAATTATATTGTTACGCCCCTAATCTTAAACCTGCTTAGCCAATTGGATTATAGCCTAAACATGTAGTAACAACATCTAGATCATCGGTTTGAAGGAACATAATACATAAAGTAAAAAAAAAAAACTAATTTCCAAGCATTGATTGATAATGAAAAGGTGTAGAACCATAAATGGACTTAGAACAATTAGATATTTCACTTAGTTTATAACTAGAGTATTGTATGATATTACGTTATGAGCCTTGTGTGAGCCTTTTGGATAATTTCTTACAGTAATTGTGTGATTAATAGTCACTCTTAAATAACCGACGATAGATTCAAAGGATGAACCAGTGGATCGTGGATCTCGAGGTATGCATGGTTTGTCATTAAATCAGGTAGGAACTCTGTAACCTTCTTGTAATCATTAAGCTTTCTTTATCTGCGAGTATGATGAGTCCTTACTATCGGTGTGCATGATTGTGTGTACTTTGATGTACTATTCATGTATCTTTAAGTATGATGTATATGTTGTATATGTATGTACGATGTTTGCTTCAATGTATTGTTTGTGATATGCATTGTGAGATTTTCCTGCGAGGAGTGTCTGTGTTTCCCCACGGCTCCTAGCTAAGTTAAGTAAGGCGGTAATTCATCCGTCGATAATATTACATTAGTAGGGTGGTAAGTCATCCGTTTGAATATTATTATAACTATTCCATTAGTAGGACGGTAAGTCATCCGTTTGAATATTATTGCTTATTAATATAGTAGGGCGGTAACTCATCCATTTGAATATTACCTAGTAGGGCGGTAACTCATCCATTATGATATTATATATACTATTTTATTTTAGGGAAATCACTCGTGTGCATATTATACTTATTTGTCAAACTTTCTAATCTTGATGGTAATATTATGAATCATGGTTTGTATGGGCACTCTATATGGATGATGTTATTATTATTGATTAGGGTCGCTTTCGAGTCGTCTTCTCCAATGAGTTTGGAGAGGTTAGAGAAACACTTACTTTGTGATGCATAAATTGTTGTATGATTAGTTTCTTCTTGTTTTCTTTAAATTCATATTCTTTAGAACTATGAAGCATGTTAGTGTTTACTTGAAAGTTATATGTTTCCATTGGGAATCCCTTTGGGATGATGTGCTCACTCGTTCCCACTTCAGTTTCAGTTTTCCGAAGAGATGGTGTTCTTGAAGATACCCGCTTCCGTAGTTTAAACCGATAGCCTATTAAGAACGATTTTGTATCTTTCAGATATATGAATTTTTGTTGTTTGTAAAACAAATACACATATATATTAATATCCTTTGGGAGTTTCATCTATAAAGTATCAGAGTGCTTGGGAATTAATTTTGTTTTACTTTATGTAATTATGTTCCTTAAGACCGATGATCTAGATGTTGTTACTACAGGTTTAGGCTATATTGGCTAAGCAGGTTTAAGATTAAGGGCGTGACAAGTTGGTATCAGAGCTTACTATTACATCTTACATGGGAAAAAATAGATCATAGCTAGTATCAGTTAGTGTATTAGTTTAGTTTAGAACTGGGATGGGTCGTGAGATAAATCATAATCACTAAAAGCTATCAATAACTAAAAGATTCTTTTAATTGATTATGGTGTGTGTATGCTATGAAGTATTGTAGGAAAAATCAATTGTATTATGGTTTAAAAGCTCATTTAAGTTAGAGAACAATTAATTTGGAATTATATGCATGTAGTGGAATCCAACAGTAGAGAAATAGTGAGGGCAATAATATTGATAGATGCCTAATCTTTCTAGGAACTTATTGAGTAGATTTACATATATTTAGAACCATTAATCCATTGAACTAGGAAGTTGGTGTAAGGAACTTAGGCTTCCTTATTTGTTAGAATCTAAAATAACATAGTTCAACCTAGATCTACAAATTATAGATTTTAGTTGTAAAACTCATTTGAAATGAGTTGGTTTTCGCGCGTTTGTAAATATAAGCAATACTTGCATTTGGTTGAGAGGTAGTATTTCTCTATAAGGTGGGGAGTTTTGAATGTTTAAGGATGGTTCGATTTTCTAAGACAAAAATGAATAAAGTGGGGAGAATGTAAGGACCCTCAAGCTCATCAACGCTATTAGACCAGTCAAGATATGATTTAGCTACTAATGACTCGATTAGTTTAATGCGAACGTTAATTAATCTAACAACGATCTAGATACAATATTAGTACCACAAGATAGATCTTTAAAAAATTAGGCGAAATAGACTGCTCGCACATGTCATTTGGATACCGGATGACACGTCAATATCATCAGAATTGTGTGAAGGGTAAACTAGTTTGTTGCAGTTAGACCTCCCCTGGATGCCCTTATCCTTCGCTTGAGTGACTGAGTAATTTCATTTTGGTTTTATACCAAAACCGATCGAAGAGAGAGATAATTCTATATTCTTCTTCTTATCCCTTCTTCTTCTTCTGACGCCCTTCCTCCTTTTCCTATGGTTATCTCAAATCGAAGATTTGAGTCTAAATTTCGTAGTTAATTCATAACACGTTTGTTAAATCGATTTAGGGTTCTTGAGTCGATTGAGGGTTTGTGTGAAGTTAAGGAGGAATTAGAAGATGTAATTTCTCGATTTGGATATTTGAATTGTTGTTCTGAACTTGAATTTGGAAAAAGAGGATTTAGGATTATATTAGGGTTTGCAATAATTTCTGAAGAGATTTGGAAGATTTAAATGAATGATTGAAGGGGTTTAGTCTGAATTTGAACATGACGTCGAATAATAGTTTGAATTGAGAGGTTAGGGTTTCGGTGAAGAGGAATTAGGGATTTCAATTTAAGATAATCATTTCTATGCTTAGATAAAGTCTGTTATGTTCATTTGTTTGTGATTGATTATAGTTTTGTATTTAGAATTGGGTGTGGTGGTGAAGTTGGTTGTAATCAGGAATTCTGCAGTTTAGTGGTATTGGTGCTGAGTTATTTCTGCAGGTGTTGTTGTTGTCTATGAGATGATGGGATTGACAGAGCTGTGGTTATTAGGGTTGTGATTATTGAGTTGAAGTGGATTGAATGAGTATTGAAGGTAGTTTATGAATTAAACAAAAGAAGAAGATTTATGTTTGAGTTAAGGTGATGGAGTTGTGTTGAGAATTGAGTTACATGGAATGGTCAAAGTTTTAGAGGGTGGTATGGCTTAGGTGGTGGAAGTTTGTTAGAGCAGTGCTTGGTCGAACACGCAAGCATTTCTATCTCAAGCTTTTTTGTCAAGTTTAGTTTCCAAAACTATAAGTCTTGATTTCTAGTCTACTTATAGCTAAGTCTCGGACCAAGATAGTAAGTGTAGTTGAGCTCTAGACTCCACGGCGTTCATCATGCAATGACAAAAAACTACTTAAGGAACTGGTGGATCTTGATCGACAAAAATGTATGTGGAGCCTTGAACTTATCTATCACTCAAAAGTCTATCTATTATATCTCCTATCTTTAGACAAAAGTCGTATTGCTATACAGACTTCGATTATACACATTTGATATTTCGAGTTGAGTTTATCTCTCTTATCTATTTCTCGAAATATGTGTTGGTAAGCTTTTGATTTGGCCAAGTTCATCTTTACTCGTGACGAAAGTCATGTTGATTATTTCAATATCTTGAAAATCGCTTTGATGAAAAATAGTGTGTGAATAACCGCTATATAACATCCTCTAAGAATGTTTCAATGATTGAAATAAGAGTTTAGAATATATAACCTTGAATGGATATAAACATTGTATGTGAAATCATACTTGTGTAAGTCCAAAATCCTTGAACCAGAGTATGCGTACTTTACTGGTTTATGATGTCCGGAGCTAAGTTCGCATACCCGTACGCGTACTGCTGGAAGTTCACATCCCGTGAATTTCTGCTGGAGTTTGTGAACTAAAAACAAACTAAATCCGGGTACTTAAGTATGCGTACCGGTATGCGTACTTAAGTGGGTTATTTTCTAAAAACGGTTTGTTCATGAACTAAAACACACACATATATATATATATATATATATTAAAGAATGTAATTTGCAAACCATGGATATAATGTTCATGAATCGATTTGAGTGAATCAAAACCGATTTTGGTTCAATTGTTTCTTGTATACTTCTATAAGATCTAAGCAATTGAACAACTCTCGAACTAGGTCATTTGAGTCAATTGGACTAGTTATGGTGAAGATGAATAAGGTTGATATGAAAGTGCTCATATGGCTAACCATTGGTTAACTACTGTTGAACCAACTAGGTGGACACATTTGTGTATAACAAGCTAAGTTCAATCTAACTGTTTAAAGATATTAGCTTGAATCTAATCAGGTTTTCATCTAACGGTGAATATTGAATGCTTTGTCACGAAGGTAACTTAGATTGCAAACCCTGATTTGGATATTATATAAAGGAGAACTCCAGAAACTGGGAAACTTAATTCTCACACCTCCTGTGTGATACTAGTTGTATCAGCTAGAGTCGATTATCCTTTAACTTTAGGTTTCTATCGAGACCATGTAGGTTAACGACTTAAAGACTTCATTGGGATTTTGAAGCCAGACCCAACTATTTTCTCTGTATTTGCGTGATCTGATCTTACTTTTTCTATCATATTTGAGTACAATCGTAAGATTGTCTTGAGATTAATTTCTCTGATAGGAAAGATAGAAAAGTAGTCACAAACACCTTCGTGTCATAATTTGTGATTCCACAATATCTTGTTTCGCTAGTCGATTAAGATTATTGTGACGTGATTGATAATTCTAGGTTGTTCTTCGGGAATATAAGTCCGGGTTATCGATTGGTTCCTGTTCACCTTGATTTATCAAAAGACGGAACAAAACTCGTATATATTTTTGTAGAAGATAGATTTATCTATTCATATAGACTTTTTTGTGTGAGACAGATTTGTTTATTAAAGTCTTCGACTTTGGGTCGTAGCAACTCTTAGTTGTAGGTGATATTAGCTAAGGGAATCAAATGTGTAGTATCATGTTGGGATCAGAGACATAAGGAGCGTAAATGTACCTTGAATCAATATGAGATTGATTAGGGTTCAATTACAACCCAGACCGAAGTTAGTTTTTAGTAGGATAGTGCATGTAGTGGCTTAATACAATGTGTGTTTAATCTGGACTTGGTCCCGGGGTTTTTCTGGAATTGCGCTTTCCTCATTAACGAAACTTATGGTGTTTGTGTTATTTCTTTTCCGCATTATAGTTTGTTATATAATTGAAATATCACAGATTGTGCGTTGGATCAATCAATTGGTAAATCCAACCTTTGGTTGTTGATTGAAATTGATTGATCCTTGAACATTGGTCTTTGGTACCGTTCAAGTTATATCTCTTATATTCAATCAGGCTCGCAAATTATTATTTGTTTGATTATGGATTGAATTAAGAGATTGATATATAACTCTTTGATATACTTTCTAGTTGATTCTCTTGTAAGTATATTGGATTTAGTCCATATAGATTGCTAAGCGAAATATTGGGTGAGTTTGTTAGACCCCCGCTTTTTCTATTGGTATCAGAGAAAGAAAACACGTTAAAGACCTTATAAGTCTGTTTTTGTAGCGATCTGATTATGGATGAGTCTACCTCTAATAACGTACCAGTTCTGAAATTACCAGATGATTCTGAATGATTGGATTCACCTGAGAGAGCTGTCACATCTAAGTCAATATCTAAACATTCTCTTGATGTAAAAACTGTTGATTGGGAAACACTCCTAGAAGAACAGTTGGATGAACTTTCTGATGAAGGTGATTCAGATATTGATAGAGAAGTTGATGAGGAAGTCTTAGAGTATGTTAAGTTTTTGGATTCATGGAAAATGAAGAAGATTACAACTTCTCATGTCACACGTCTTGTGACTCCTCTCTGTTGAGAAAATAAGAAATTGAAAAGGATTTACGGAGGTCTTTATGGTCGGAATCTCTCTTGCGAATCAGTCCTCAAAGATACCGAGGAAAACCTGAGTAGAAAGTCACTTGAATGTGATCGTGTTTATCAAAAATACTTCTTGTTGGAAGAGAAACTTGCAGAAATTGAAGGAAGAATTAACTCTCCTCAAGGAAGTTTTGATGACAGAGAAAGCGCTTTTCTCGCTCGAGAAAAATGCCTTGAGGCTGATTTAGCTGCTGCTCTTGATAAAATCAAGATGTTGGAAGATGACTTTAAAAGATTCAATACTAGTTTAAGAAAATTAACCACTATGTGAGGAGCAAGTAAAAATCATCGTGATACACGAGGATTGGGCTATAAGGGAATAAATGCTCCAAGTATTAGCAAAGAGGTAAAAAATTTCAAGGCTAGTGATTCTTCTCAACAAAAGGTTTCCACTGATGGCAAAAGTGAAATACCTTCACCGCTAGTTATAGTTCGAAATAGCAATGTATATCAACCTCCAAAGTCAGCACATATGGATTGTGGTAAAAATATTCCTTATGTTTGCCACTATTGCGGAAATAAAGGTCACCTGGAAAGGAGATGTCGTTTCCGTATAAGTAATGAGAAACTTCATGATGTTCTTGTTTGGGCATCACAAGAAGTTGTGAAACCAAGATCATATGCCAAGGCTAATCCCCTTAACGCTACAAGTTGTAACTTTCCAAATTTTAGGCAAACGAATCAATGCTGTGATAAACCTAGATTTGCATATAAACGTCGTACAAAGCCTTTTCACAATCGTAATGGTTATCAAAAGGATAACTCGTAAAGACGAAGATAAGATCTGATGCTCCCAATTATAGAAAGACTAACTTGCAAAAAATTAGATGTTAGAGCACTGCTCGGTCAAACTCGCATGCGTTGCTATCTCAAGCATGTTTGTCAATCTTAGTGATCAAAACTATATAGTCTTGATTTCTAGTTTACTATATCTAAGGTCTCGGACTATGATAGAAAGTGTAATTAAGCTCAAAGAACTCCATGGCGATCATCATACAAGACGAAGGACTACTCAAGGAACCAGTGGATCTTCATCGACTAAAAGGTATGTGGAGACTTGAACTTATCTATCTCTCAAAAGTCTATATACTCTATCTCCTATCTTGAGACAAAAGTCGTTTTACTATATAGACTAAGAATATGCACATGTGACATTTCCAGCTGAGTATATCTCGCTTATCTATTTCTCGAAATGTGTGTTGGTAAAAGCTTTCGCTTTATCCAAGTTCATCTTTGCCTAGTGACGAAAGTCATGTTATGTTTCAATCACTTTGGAAATCTCTATGACGAAAACTAGTTCGTGAAAACAACTATATGACATCCTCTGAGAATGTTTCAATGATTGAAATGAGAGTTTAGACTATATAACCATTGTGGAATATAAACATTGTTGTGGAAACACATATATGTATAAGTCCTTAACACTTGAACCGAAGTTTGCGAACTTTGTTGATCAAGTAGAACCGGAACGTGAGTAGCAACTCAGTCCGCGAACTGGCATAAGTTATCGAACCCGAGAATATCCGCTGAATTTGAAGCTCAGGTGCAGTCTGCGAACTAACGGAAGTTCTCATCCCGAGAAATTCTGCTGGAGTTTATTAACTTCAACCGGTTAGCTTGAGTCCGCGAAATCAAGAGGTTATGTATGAAAACGTTATTCGTGAACTTATTCTAAATTACTAAGGAATGCTTTTGCAAACCGTGGCTTTATAGTTCATGATTAATGATTCGAGTGAATCACATCATTTTTGATTCAGTTGTGTCTCTTGTAGTACTTGAGATCTCATAGCAATTGAACAACTCTCTAACTCGTTCATTTGAGTCATTTGGACTAGTTATGGTGAAGAAGAATATGGTTGATATGAAAGTTATCATTTGGCTAACCATTTGGTTGACTAATATTGAACCAACCATTGTACACGTTTGGTTAAGGTTACACGAACTAAAAACGTCAAGTACATGTGTGTATGACAAGCTAAGTTTTCGATCTGACGGTTGAGAGATATTAGCTTGTATCTAATCAGGTTTTCATCTAACGATGAATATTGAATGCTTTGTTACTAAGCTAACATTGATTTCAAACCCTGATTTGAAAGACTATATAAGGGAGAACTCTAACAACAGGGAAACCTAATCCCCACACATTCTGTGTGATACTAGTTTGCTAAAGATAGAGTCTATTCTCCTTTAACCTTTGGTTTTCTTC
Source organism: Papaver bracteatum (assembly GCA_023529315.1). Taxonomy (NCBI): domain Eukaryota; kingdom Viridiplantae; phylum Streptophyta; class Magnoliopsida; order Ranunculales; family Papaveraceae; genus Papaver; species Papaver bracteatum. The sequence goes on from JAJJWX010002486.1 coordinate 679,817, forward strand.
TTCTAAAACCAGGTTAACAACTTAAACACTTGGGATTGTGAAGCCAGACCAATACTACTTATCTTGTAATTGTGTGATCTGATCTTGCTATTTCTATCGTATAAGTACAATTGTAATAATTGGATTGAGATTTCTATCTCCGATAGGCAAGATAAAAGTATTCACAAACATCTTCGTCTCATTGTTTGTGATTCCTTAATAATCTTCTTCGCTGCGTCGATTAAGTTTATTGTGAGGTGATTGATGAAATTGAGCTGTTCTTCGGGAATATAAGTCTGGTTTTATCAATTGGTTCCTGTTCACCATGATTTATCAAAAGACGAAACAAAACTCATAGGTTTATTCGTGAGAGACGAATTTATCTATTACCTGTAGACTTTTCTGTGTGAGACAGATTGTTTGCTAAAGTCTTCAACTTTGGGTCGTAGCAACTCTTGGTTGTGGGTGAGATCATCTAAGGGAATCAAGTGCGCAGTATCTTGCTGGGATCAGAGGCGTACGAGCATAATTGTACCTTGGATCATTGTGAGATTGGTTGGGTTTCAACTACAGTCCATACCGAAGTTAATTTGGAGTATCCTAGTGTCTGTAGCTGCTTAATACGGTGTATGTTTAATCTGGACTAGGTCCCGGGGTTTTTATGCATTTGCGGTTTCCTCGTTAACAAAATTATGGTATTTGTGTTATTTTTTTTCCGCATTATATTTTTATATAATTGAAATAATACAGGTTGTGCGTTGTTCAATCGATTAGAATATCTGACCTTATTGGTTGTTGATTTAAATCGACTGACACTTGGATATTGGTCTTTGGTAGCATCAAAGTTATCTCTCTTTGATTAGGCTCGCGAATCATATTTTCTGGAGTAAATCAAATCGAGAGATTGAGATAATAATTCCTTGAGTATTTTCTATTGATTGAGTCTTGTTGATTCTCTAGAAAACAACTTAGAGTTGTCCATACAGATTGCTAATCGATATTGGGTGAGGTTGTTAGACCCCCGTATTTTCATTAGTTAATCCAATTCTCTTCCTATAATTCTAGAAGAGAATAACGGGAAGAAGGTTACGGTTGTTCCTAAACACACTCAGAAGTAAATACCGAAGAAATTTATTATCAATGATACTTTGAGTGTGAAAAGGAATGATCTCCCAGAAAATTCCATGACTGTGGAGAAGGAAGTATCCATGATGTTGGAACTTAAAAAGTTCTTTGGAAAGATGGATTTGGATGTGAAAGGTTCTAAAAGCGATCTCCTTCATGATAATCCAAAAGTCACTTGTGGTGAGCAAGATATTGTTCACCTCAACACAACTTGAGTGTGTTGTAAGTGCATCCTCACCAAGGAATGCCCTGCTATGCATACGGTGAGGGAAGCACGAGAATTGGGGCGCACAAATTATGTTCGCCAAGGCTGTAGAATTCGATTGGATTCTTCTAAAAAGTCATGTCTATAAACTTGAGCAATATTTGTGTTTTTATTTTCTTAGAGTACTTATAATGATCCATGTACCGTGCTTATCCTTCATTTCTACCTAACTTAATCTATGTTTAAGGTTCTTAAATGTTTAGGTATGAAAATAGTAGTTCGGGATGTTTGGAGTTCATGGTACACATACCATCATTGAAAATCAAAATCCAGGGATTTTAGTACGCATACCCGTTTGCATACTTGCTTGTAGACGTCGATATTCGGTAAACGTTGTTTGGCCGTAACTTCTTCGTACGAACTCAGATTAACCTCATTCCTTTTGCATTTTCTTCCTATTTGAATTATCTTTAAATTGGAGATAAGAATTCCTGAATTTGGATGAGTTAAGATTGGTCTTTGTCCTATCTCTTGTTTTTGAGTATTTTGCACCGTTTCGTCGCACTTGTTCCACTTCTCTTGGACTTGGGCACTTGGATTCTAGGAGTACTACGAATCTAAGCTCATTTGTAGCTTTTTAAAGAATGTTGTTGGTGAATCACAAAGCAAAAAGTTCAAGAATGGGCAGTAGTTCGTATTGCTATGGGATTCTTGAATGTTCACAATCATCTTATGTGAACTTTGGTACATGGTCGTTAATGACTTTGTATGTTCTTCTTTGCTAATAAAATATTTTTATACGCCTTTGGTAAGCAAGGTTAATTTTCTTCCTTTTCTTCTTTTGATTTTGCTGAAACTGATCTTATTTTACTGGAATCATCTTGTTTATTTTGTCTTTTGTGTAATTCCCATATTGTTTCTGTTTCAGCCAAGACACTGTTAATGTTGAATCTACAACTCAAAACCCTAGTTCATCCAAAAAATCGCATCCCAAAGTTGTTGCGAGAAAAAGAAAGTCTGCGAATAATAAGGTAGTAAGAAACATTATTCTTTTAATAACAATATTGTTGCCTCTGTTTCTTATCTAGATTGTTATTCGCAGGGTGATAAAGATGCCAACAAACCCTCCAAAAAAGTTCGCATTCTTAAAATTGTTGAAACTTCTGTCCCATTTTATTCACTTATCCCTTTAAAATCTCCTGCGGTATCTTTGCAATCTGAACCTTTACTTCTTATTCGCGAGAATCTTTCCTCAAACGTTTCCCCCTCAACTAGTCTTCTTACAAACAAAACTCATCTTATTAACTCTTATGCAAATGAAGCCCCTTCTTCTCCTGTTGTTAGTGCTCTTCAAATCGACCCTTCCTTAATCCCAACTGCTAATTTTCCCCTAACTTCACCTTCAGATGACACAGTTATTACGAAAAATGATTCAGTTCCTCAATCTTCTAATATCACCACTTCTTCATCTGAATTCTCTTCCCTTTCCAAAGATGCTTTAGATGGGATAGATATTGTGTTCCAAACTTTATATGATGCTTTGGATGGTGTCAATAAATCTTCCACTAACCATATCACATTGGATGCTTGCGAAATTTTAAATAAGTATGTTGGCTATGAGAGAATAGTTTTGCAAACAACATTGGAGAAAGAAGTGGAAATTTTGAACAAAAATATTCAAATGATGACCTTGGAACGTGATGCTCTTCGCCTGTAAAATCAAAAATTCCAAAATATCTCGCTGGATTGTGAACTTCTTCGCAAGAAGAATGATGAACTGAAAGGTATGATTTTATGATCTTCGCCATTGATTTATCTTATAAGTAATTATGTCCCTTTCTCATGGAATTCCCTTAAAGTATTTTATTCGTACGCTAAGTTTTAAACCAGAAACGAATAATGGAGAGATATTAATTTGAATCTACCGCTGAAGAAGCTGGTGTTGATAGAGATATTTGGATGGATCAATATAATCGATTAAATAACCTTCATACATATTCTGTTGATCAAATAGATAATCTTACCAAAGAAAATACTCAATTAGTTCAGAAGCAAAACTCATTAAATAGTGAAATATCTCGCCTCTCTTATTCTTTGACTAAAGCTAATTTAGAGGTGGAAACTATATCAGATGAAAACAAAACTTTATCTCAGGAAAAGCGAACTTTCTTAAATAATGTGGCGAACTCTTCTCAATAACTAAACATTCTTCAAAAGGTGTGTGATAACCAAGAACAATCTCTTTGCTCACTGAAAAATGAACTTAAGGAGGTAACCGAATCATCTATTGCTGAGAAAAATACACTCATCCAAGGTAGGATAACGTTAATTATAAATGCAAGTCAACTCAAAGAACAATATTCCAAATTAGAAGAATCTTACTCTTCACTTGCGAAGAAGAACACTTTTTTCATATCTAAAGAAAAAAATTAAAATCTCTCCTGAAGGGTTTGGTTGGAGATAAATTTGATGATGCAATGAATCATTGGGAGAGTACTTGCTTGTCACTAATTCAAAACATAATTTCGCAAAAAGAAGGTAGTCATTTTGACTGCCTCAGCCATTCTTTCTTTGCTAATCCTGTTTATAACATGCTGCTTGCTAATTCTTTATTTTAATAAATTTTTTGTATTATTTCACTTCACAGAATCTGAAAGAAATCTTTGTTCTTCCTTGTCTAATTTGGATTTGAAGTATTCTAACATTCGCAAGGAAAATGCACTTCTCGCTGCTCACCTTTCTCTTTCCCACGATCGAGCGGAAAGGAGACTTGATTATCTTACCTATTTCATGGATATAAAAGATAGGAATCACCAAAGATCGTTCCTTCGCCAAGTCCACCTTAAAGATAAAGTTCTTGTGAATGAAATTTTGTTGTCCAATTCTCTCCCTCCTGTATCAATTGCACCTTTAGAAGTAGATGATGGTGAAGTTCCTCGTTCTGCTGATGTTGATTTTGATTATGAAAGTGACATAGAAACTATTTCTCAAGAAGAAGATGAAGTAGAAGAACATCCAACTAAAGAAGCATCTGTTGGTGATGACCAAGACGGAAATGAAAAAGAAATTCCTCTCAAAGAAACTATCACTGGCGAGAGTGAGAAAAATAACGAAGAACACCCATTAACTCCTTCTGGCGAAATCAACATTGAGGATTGAGTTTCTTATTTAATTCTGTCTTCGTGGGTTATTTCATGTTCTTTACTTTTTGCGAATAATGCACTTAATTCAACTTTGAAATTCACTCTTTAAATACTTTGCGGAAAGAAAGATAATGCCTCTTGTTTATCAATTCCCGTACTTGCATCTCATTATATTTCTTGTGATGAATGATCTTCATAAAGAATAGTTAGTATTTATAAAAAATTTGTTCTATTATGTGGTCTTATTTTGCCTTCCTAGTTAAAGGTCTTATTTTGCCATCTTTTTTCATTGCGACAAAATCGCATGACGTCTCTGCATTTTCATGCAGAAACCCATTGATCTTGCCTTAACCTTTTATTCTTTTGTCATTTTTGCTGCGACAATATGACATGCCTAATTTTTCTTGTGAAACTAAAGACCCGTGATATTGTCGTCATGCGACGAAATCGCAGGACGTCTCTGTACTTTCGTGCGAAAAACCATTGATCTCATCTTATCTTCTCTTTTGTATTATTGCCTCTTCAGGATTGTCGCACAAATATGACAAGCCTTGATACTCCCGTGAGTAAAAAGCCTCATGACATTTGCGTCTTAAGACACTTATCAGCTCCCTAATGGAGGGTGCTTCCCTTATCTTCCCCGTGGTTTCCCCTTCAAGGAGACGTACTTCTTCCATACAAGACTAGCACCTCCCATCAAGTCTTGACAACAACTAGTTGTTTTCGCAGCCTTTTATTCCTTTTGCCTATATGGCTTATGGTTACGAGACTGCACCCTAAGTGGTGTTTTCTTCGGGCCGATTGCATCATAGTCAATACTTTCCAAGAATGTCCAGGGTAGTTTCATACGCCCCGGGAACTCTTGGCTCAACCGTGTACCTCGATGCCTTGATCATACTCTGCACTCCTTAGGAGAGTCCTTATTACCTTAGTCGCTCAACTTGAGTCATGTGCTCAAGTTGAGAATCCAAGGTGCCTCTCCTGGATGGGCTTTCATTGACCCCAAATCTCCATGACTCAGGTTCCAGCAGCGGTATGACCTTATCCCTGATCCATGCAACAGATACCCCCTTCTATGACGCACTTAGTTCTTACATTTGCCTCTTGCAAAATTTTTTCCGCGAACTAGGATGTACGTCATATAGGTTCGTCCCATTCTAATATGTCATTAATTTCTGATTTTCTCCTGCGAAATTTTCGCATATTCTCATTTTGTTTTGATCTTGAATAATCTCGCAGCAGCTTTTCCATAAAATTTATTGTTCATATTCATTTTGTTGCATCATACATTACTTCATTATCTAAGATTTCTCAAAGTCCTTCATGGGTATCTCTTTAAATATAATCTATTACATGGTCTATCCAGTCTTTGACCAACATCTCTACCCTCTGGATCCATCAATTTGTATGCCCCCGTCCCAATTATCTCTTTTATAATGTAGGGTCTATCCTATTTTTTCGCTAATTTCCCACCACCTTCTCGCTGATAAATTGGCGTCTAGTGAAAAACTAAATCACCTGGTTGAAATTCACATACCTTGACACGTTTATTGTATTCTCGGGCTAATCTTCGCTGATAATTCTCCATATGCTGTAAAGCTCTTTCTCTCTTCTATTCTAGCTCATCAAGTTTGTTTAGGATCATGCCAGCACTAAGTTTCTTCTCCCAAGTCTCTCTATTTGTTGTGGGAATAACAACTTCTATTGGTAACACTGCCTCAACTCCCTATGTCAAACAAAAAGGTGACATTCATGTAGCTTCTCGCCTAGTTGTGTTGTAAGCCTGGACTGCATTATGTATCTGTTTGCACCATGCTTTATGATGTCCTTCTAAATTTTTCTTCAATATGTCTACGATTGTTTTATTTGTTGCTTCAGCTTGTCCATTGGCCTGTGGATATAGAGGGGTGGATTTTCCACATCTTATCTTAAATTCATTGAATAACATTTCTATATTCTGCCCTTCAAATTGTTTCCCATTGTCAGATACTAACTGTGCTGGAATTCCAAATCTGTAAATGATATTTTCAAATATGAATGTAAAGATGTATTTGTCGCGAATGTGTTTACTGCCTTTACTTCTGCCCATTTTGTGAAATAGTTTGTTACGACAATTAGGTATTATTTTTGTCCATATCCTGGTATAAATGGTCTCATAATATCTAAGCCCCACTTTCCAAAAGGCCATACACTTGTTGAAGATGATAATGGTGCCCCAGGTGCATGTATTTTCTTTCCATAACGCTGACAATCTTTGAAACGTCTTGATATTTGCTTCCCATCTTCATGCATATATGGACAATAATAACCTTGCATTTTGGTTCTGTATGCCAAAGATCTTCCCTCACTGTGACTGCCAGCGTATCCACTGTGTAACATTTTTAACACTTTTTCTCCTTCTTCTCGTGTCAAACATCTAAGTGATGGTCCATTAAATGATTTTCGATATAATACCCCATCTCTTATTTCATAATTTGTTGCATGACTCTTTAATTTGTGTGCCTCCAATCTGTTTCTTGGTGTTTCCCCTCTTGCTAAATATGCATGAAGTTCTGTTCTCCAATCTACGATATTGTTTCTTGGTTCTTCTTCATCATCTTCTATTATCATTACATCTACCTCTTCTTTATTGATTGATGGTGATATAAGTGTCTGGATTTTTATGTATCTCGCAGTTGGACCTGTCATCATACTTGAAATGAAAGCATAAGCATCTGCGAGTCTATTATCCTTCCTTGATATATGCCTCCATTTTATTTTTGGGATTTTCGCTGACAATTCTTCGACAAGTTTCTTATATTTCTTCAAAGATGGTTCATTTGTTGTGTATTCTCCTTTTATTTGGTGAATAACCAGCTGCGAATCACTGGTAATTCTAGCATTTTCTAATTTCATTTATATTGTGAATTTTAGGGCATGTATCACCGCTTCATATTCTATTTCATTATTAGTAGATGCAAACTCCAATCTAAATGAAAAAGCCATCTTTGTTCCCTCCGGAGAAATCAAGACAATTCCAATTCCATTACCTTCCCCATTCGAGGATCCATCCGCCAATATTTCCCATCTATTTGTCCCTGTTAACAAGTCTTTTGGATCTCCACGCTCTTCTTCTATATCCATCATCTCCTCCACAGCCTCATCATCTTCTAAAGGAAATTCTGCTAAAAAATATGCGACAACTTGTGACTTTGGTGAAGATAATACTTCATATTTAATTTCGAAATATCCTACTTGCGCATTCCATCTATCAACTCTGCCTGATCTTTTTGAGTTCTTCATTACCGATTCAATTGGTACCTTTGTCAATACTTTGAATTTATGTGCCTGGAAATATATGCGAAGATTGAATGTTGCATATACCAATGCTAGAATTAGCTTTTCAATCTTTGAGTAATTTCTTTCCGCGACATTGAATGTTTTGCTGATGTAATAAATTGGTTTTCCAACTCCTGCGTCCATTCGCAATAGCACAACATTTAATGTATACGAAGTTGTCGCAAGGTAAATCAATAACTCTTCTCCTGGTTCCGCCTTTTGTAAAATAGATATACTCATCAGATGTTATTTTATTCCTTGGAAAGCTTTCTCACACTCATCCGTCCAATTGAATTTTGTACCCTTTTTGAGTATGTTGAAGAAATGTTTATATTTATCTGATGATCGCGAAATGAATCTTCCCAGCGAAGCTAAGAGTCCATTTAACTTCTGTACATCCTTCACCGTCGTTGGTGTTGGCATGTCGCGAACTGCTTGCACTTTCTCTGGATAAACTTATATTTCTTCCTTGGATACAATGTAACCTAAAAAAATTCCTGATGCAACTCCGAAAACTCATTTTTCAGGATTCACTTTGATATTAAATTACCGGATCCCATTCAAAAAAATTCTTAAGATCTTGTACATGATCTTTAGCTTCTTTACTTTTTACTAACATGTCATTTACATACACTTCTAACGTTTTGTGTATCCACTTTGCGAACACTTTCTCCACCATTCTTTGATATGTTGCTCCAGCATTTCTAAGACCAAATGGCATTTTGTATAACAGTATAATCCTCTTGGAGCGAAAAAAGAAGTTTTTTCTTGATCTTCTTCAGCAAGGGGAATTTGATTATAACCTTTATACCCATCTAGAGAAGATATTCTATCATTTCCCGCCGCTGACTCAACCAATTGTGGAATATCTGGTAATGTAAAACTATCTTTCGGACAAGCTTTGTTTAGATCAGTAAAGTCTATACAAATTCTTATCCCTTTATTCTTTTTTGGGACTACAACCATGTTTGCTATCCACTCCGGATATTTGGCTTGTCTTATAATTCCTGCATTAAGCATCTTCTGCGGCTCTTCTTCTATTTGGGAGTGATACGTCGTTGTGATTTTTATTATTCTTTGTTTAAATGGTCTTACGCTTTTGTCAATTTCCAACTTATGACACGCCATAGACGGATCTATTCCAGGCATCTCATCCATGTTCCATGAGAAAATATCTTTATACTCTCACAAAAGATTAATAGTTCTTTCTTCTTCAGCTGCCTCCATCTTGGTCCCAATTCTTAGTATTTTGGGTTCTTCTTTAGTTCCAATATTCACTTCCTTTGTTGGTTCTATTGCGGTGTAACGGGCCTTAGGTTCTTCCATGTGTGTTGGTTCTTTTATCACTTTCGCAAGTTCGTTTCCTTCTTCCGAAATTTCGCTGGGTATTCCCTTCCCTTCTTTTGCTCTAATCATGTAGATCTTAAACTCTTTTTTTTTTTTTTGCCTCTTTCGCCATCTTTCTGTTAAATTTGCGCTTCTTTGGACGCTCTTCATAATGTTTCACTTTAATTTGATAACACGATTTCGCACTATCAATATCTCCTCTTATTTCACCAATTCCACTTGGTATTGGAAATTTGATGCATTGATGTAATGTTGATGCTATGGCTTTAATTGCGTGTATCCATGGCCTTCCTAACAGCATGTTATATGGTGATTCCATATCCAGCACACATAGCATCACTTGTGTTTCGATTTATCCCAGCGGAATTCTCACTACTATTTCCCCTTTTGGTTTAGTCGTTGATTTGCCGAAACCATGAATATGATATGTTGAATGAGACATTTATTCATCTTTGTATCCCATTTCTTTGTATGCATGATAAAACATTATGTCCACTGAACTTCTTGTATCCACTAAAGTTCTATTCACCGCCCATTCTTCCATGGATTTTGCTGATTTCTCCTTTTCTTTTCGCGCAACCATTATTGTGATTACCAAGTGAGATGTGTGGCTCAAATTCTCTTTTGGTATCTCTGCTGCTGTGAATATAATCTTCTATTTTTCCCAATCCTTCAACGGAGATATTTTCTCTACAGTCATAATTTTCTTTCCTTCAAAATATCGTTTATGTATCCTCCCTCTAATGTTCTCATGGAATTCATTAACCATCGTTTTTGTGATTATGTTACACTCCATCCTTCTTTTATTCTCATTAATCTTGATTATCTTTTCTTCAACTGGTTTGCTGTTTTCTTCTATCATTTTCTTAATTTGGATAATCTTCACAATAATCTCTACAATCTTCAATTTTCAGTCCCTGTTTCTAGCGCCATTATGTAGTTGCAGGAAATCCCACACTACACCCCTCACAAGAATTCATACAATCAAATCATTTTGAGATGAACAATTACAATCTTTATTGATTAATCTCACAAATTTTACAAGAAAAGAAAGAAATGAAATTAAGAAATTAATAACTGCTCTGGACTTTGTCTCTCCTAATGACTTGCTCAATACTCGAAAAAGATCTCTCTCTCTTTCAACTTTTTCGGCTCTTTATATATGGAATTACATAATGGTGACAACTAATCTGTCCTCTAATTTCGGTTCTGACTTTCGATGTTCTCGCAAGCTTTTGATGTTAATCTTTTCAAACTCTTTATTTTCGCAAGATCATCACACTTTTCTTATGTTTGATCTGATGTCACTTGTTATGTCATCTTTGTTGTTTGTCTGCGACGGTTTCGCAACGTTCTAGACGAAAGTTTCGCAGGAGCGTTGTTGTTGCGATATTCTGATCTTACACAATAAGGACTTATACATATATGTGTTTCCACAAAAATGCTTATATCCTTCAATGGTTATATTGTCTAAACTCTCATTTTAATCATTGAAACATTCTCATAGGGCGTTATATAGTTGTTACTCACAAACTATTTTTCGTCAGAGCAATTTCCAAAATGATTGAAACATAGCATGACTTTCGTCACTAGGTAAAGATGAACTTGGCTAAAGTGAAAGCTACACCAAAACATATTTTGAGAAATAGATAAGCGAGATATACTCAGCTCGAAATAACATGTGTATATTCTTAGTCTATATAGTAATACGACTTTTGTCTCAAGATAGGAGATAGAATAGATAGACTTTCGAGTGATAGATAAGTTCAAGTCTCCAAATACCTTTTAGTCGATGAGGATTCACTGGTTCCTTGAGTATTCCTTCGTCTTGTATGATGATCTCCATGGAGTTCTTGAGCTCAACTACACTTTCTATCCTAGTCCGAGACCTTATCTATAGTAGACTAGAAATCAAAGATTTTATAGTTTTGATCACTAATATTGACAAACATGCTTGAGATAGCAACGCATGCGAGTTCGACCGAGCAATTCTCTAACAATATCCCCCTTTGTCAATTTTAGTGGCAAAATTATTAATACATATGGAATACAAAAATATATAAATAAACTTTGTAGCTCCTATTCCACATGTCGTCTAATCTTCAACAATACTCGAAATCTTCGTCACTTCCAAGTAATCCAATGATCCCAAAGGTTGTAAGTTTAGCATCATCATTGTTGAAAATCCGTAGCTATAAAAATGAGAAAATCAATGGTTCTCACTCATTGTTATACAGTGTCATAGTATCATTACACAGCGGCAAAGTCCAATTGCATCACAACTTTAACAACATTACTATGGTGATACTTCACTCCCCCTTAGTCAATACTCCATCTCACATGGAAACCACTCCCCCTTACATAATGGTCCGAAAACCATATGTATTTGTAGTGTGAACTACATATTAATTCTCCCCCTTTTTGTCAATAAAATTGGCAAAGGTACAAGAACGGGATCCTAATGAAATTTCCATAAGAGACATTTCATGACCAAAGGTAAATGTATATCATCTTGTTTAGATTCAATCATAAAGCGAAGCTAAATGCATTCATCAAGGAGTTCATAAAGATACAAGATAACCCCTACAATATTCCATATCGCACTCCCCACAAAAATTTGGCAATTACGCGCAAGTTCGAAAGAACTCTCCCCCATAAAATGTCATTCCCAAGGGAACAACAAGAGCAACCTTAATTTCAAATAAAAAATAAGGATTTATTTAGTCTCAACAAATCACATACAAGTATGAATTTGGAATCCAAAAAGAAATATTCAATCATATTAACTGTAGTTGCAGGATTTCCTACACTACACCCTTGTCAAGAATCTATGAAAACTAATCCATAATTGTGGATGAACAACAACACTTTTATTAATTCATTTTCAGGAAGATTTACAAGAAAGATCAAAACTCAGAAGTACAACTTTCTTTCTGGAGTTTCTCTCTCCTCAAAATTCTCTCAACTCTCAAAAATACATCATCCTTTTCTGGATCTACCGTGCCCTTTATATAGGGATTTACATAGTGGAAGACAGCTAAGATTTCCCCCTAATTTGGATCTACTTTGCGATCTTATCGCGATCGTTACACTATTTCTCTATCGCAAGCATGATGGCTATCGCAGGATCAACACATTCTTCTTTTACTTCTTTCATCGTCAGTTTCTTTTAATTGTTCTGCAACGCTCGTGAATTGTTGTTGAAGAATCGCTAGTTACGCTCGCAAAAGTGTTGTTAATATCGCAGGAATAATGTTGTAGCGATATTCTGGTACTACATCTTGCCTCTTCTCATGTCTTTTCTGCGAAGAAGAGAAGATCATGAGAATTAAGAATTCCATAATCGCTTATCTTTTCTGTTTTCCCATTCTGACACGTTTCTACGTCCTTCGCCAGCTGTTTTCACGAGTTTCTTTCTACCAATAAATTTTTGACACGTCTTCAGAATCGCTGCGATCTGACCATCCACGTCTTTCCTTTGCATTAATTGCCTTCATCCTTTTCGAGAATTTTCTTCTTCTATAAATACTCTTCTCATTCCTCTTCTTTTCTCTTTTACTTTCTTCTTCATTCTCTCCATATTCTCTCTGCAATTTTTACTGTTCTTCCGCAAATTACGTTTGTATAACCGCTGTGATTTATTTCTTCTTTTCAACTTTTTCCTTCATTCCCATACTTAAAATGGTTGATGCTGGTGCTAAAAATTTGAAGGCCTTCAATAGAATGTGCGAGAAACTCAGACTTAAAGGTTTTAACTTATCTCTGATTCCGGATCAAGATTCCAAATCAGAACTTTCCCTTAAACTATTTACTAATGACCAATGTTCTCGCGAGAAAATCATAGTATCGCTAGGACAACTTGAGGCTGGTCTTCCCATCCCTCTTTACGATCCTGAGCTTCCGCTATTTTATCAAATAATTTCTGACGAGAGATTTTCACGAGCAATATACCAATTGGGTGGGGATTGCATCAGATTACTACTTGAATATGCTTCTCGTGGCGCTGGTAAATCGCTACCCCAAGGCTCCAAAGAATCCTTTGTGCACAGATGTCCCCATTGTTTCTTGCGATTATACTGTGGACAACTTTTTTGTAAACTATAGTATTGTCCCTATGAAGAGGGATAGTACATGTTTGGGTGTTCGTTTGAAGAAAGAGAATGTCACTGGTGACAATGATCTTATGATGGATATTGACTTTCATACATCTACTAACCAAGGTCCTCGTCATTATAGCGACGATAAGTGGTTTATCTTCCCATTAAGTCTTGAAGGTCCTTATATATCTGGTTCTCGCGAACTTCCCGAGAATCTCGCTGAGTATCAACCCTGGGTCTTCAACTGGCCTGAGAGAACTAAAGAAGTATATTCTCTCAATATTTCATATTATTAACGTTTATCATCTTCTTTATATTCTCGTCAATGTCTTCTTTATATTCTCGCTAATTATTTTGGTTTTTCTCAGATTGATAGGATGAAACTCAGTTATAAAGCTCTTAGAAAACCCAGCATTCGCCTGGCTTTGATGTCTTTCACAGATGAAGTAAGAAATATTTCTTTATAAATTTTAACAATATATTGTTGCCCCTATTTCTTATCTTCATCTGTGCTTGCAGGAAATCGAAGAATTAGAACCACTGCCTCCTCCAAAAATCAAGGAGAAATCTCCAAAGGAACCATCTGGGAAATCTATAAAAGAGAAGTCTACTACTTCTTCTAGGGGAAGATCTTTTGCCCCTCGCAATGATGAATCTAGTGATCCTCCGCTAAAGAAATTAAAAACTCATCCTTCTTCTTCTTCAATTCCTCAAACAATTCCAGAGAATCCCAGTGTTGTTCTTGATAAGGATATTGACGAGGAGTTTAATGTTGGCGGTTTTCCTTCAATAAGAAATTCCTCTTCTTGTGATTCTTCAATGACTCATCTGTCCAGAATTTTCAGCGATATTTCCCATAGTATGACCTCTAATGGCGAGGATGAAGTTATTGAAAAGACATCCCAAGCTCTCGCTAAAGTTTGCGATGCTCCTATCTTAGTAGATAATGATTCTCTCCAAGGAATCTCAAGATCACTGACTCCCAGTCTCTTGAATTCTCTTGCTGCTTTGGTATGTTTTCATTTCTTCAATTTGTTCATATTTTCTCTATTGCTAGATTTTAATTTATTTCTTTTCTTCGCAGGTTGGAAGAACTTCTTTTGCTGTTGCTTATGACTTAGATAAAAGATGCGTCAATGCTGAAGAAAAAGCAGCTAAAGTTCGCAAAGATAAGGAAAAACTAGAGTCTGAAGTAATTGAACTTCGCAAGAAGAATAAGCAGATGGAGACGGAAGCTTCAGTTGATAAGAAAAAGATCGCTAATCTTGATAAATCTAACCAACAACTTTATGGTATGACTGATTTCCCTTCTCTCTTGATTCATTTTATTCTATCGCAGCTTATTCAAGCAATCACTTTTAACTTGCAGATATTTATGGTCTTACTGACGAGGCTATAATCTTTAAAACTTTCCCTGATCCTGTAGATGATCATACTCTTCTCGCTAGTCTTAATAATTCCTTGAGTAACTTCTCAGATGATAAGATTAACTCCCTCTCCATAGATGAACTTAGATCCCAGTTTAATCTCTTAAAACTTGAACACAGATTCAATTTAGGCTTGACTGACAAATATAGGCGCCTATATTTTGATTCAAAGAAAGAAATAGATAAATTAAGGCAGAAGAATAGCGATCTTATTGACGAGAAGGATGTCGCCATAAAAAAGGGATCTGAAACCTTAGCAGATTTTCATAAAACTCTTCTTGAAGTTCAAATGGTTAGAGATAGACTTATCCGCGAGAATGAAGATCTTCTTGCGAGGGAGACTTAAATTCGATCTCGTATTCTTATTAATAGCGATGATGAGTTTGCCTGGTCTATGAAGGTTCTTGATAATGCCAGGAATGATTTAGGTATAAATGTTAGCCTTCAAGTCGAACAGGCGGCTCTAATTAGAGATATGATTTCTAACAGAGAAGGTTATTGGCTACTCTTCTTCTCGCTAATTTCTTGTTTTCAATATTCTCTTTTATAAAATTTCTAACTTGTTGTTATATTCTTGTAGAAGCTGAAAAAGGTTATCTTGAAAGGATCAAGGAGCTTGAACAAGAGAAGGATCAGCTCGCGAATACCCTTACTGCTCGTAATTACAAATATTCACAACTGAAGAAGCAGTTTGGCATCACCAACGCGAACTTCAATAGATCTCTCATTGTCGTTCGCAATGATTCTGTTAAATTGGTCTGCGATGACCATGTAATTTCTCCTTCTATATACCCTGATCTTGCGAAATAAGTACCCGCAGTGATTTCAAGTCTCGACATTTCTGATAGTGAGGCCGAATATTCTGATGAGGATGAAAATGATAGTGATGACGAAGGTGAAAATTCTGGTGGAGAAGAAAATAATGATGATAATGATAAAGGGGAAGAATCTGGTGATGAAGAGAAATCTGATAAGGAGGATCGCGATGGATCTAACTAGCTCTTCTTTTTCTTTCTCCTTTTTTTGTAATATTTCCGTTAATTTGTAAATTTCTTTTGCCTCTTTTGTTTCTACCTTAATATTGGCGATCTTACCGTCAAATAATAGTT
Source organism: Papaver bracteatum (assembly GCA_023529315.1). Taxonomy (NCBI): domain Eukaryota; kingdom Viridiplantae; phylum Streptophyta; class Magnoliopsida; order Ranunculales; family Papaveraceae; genus Papaver; species Papaver bracteatum. The sequence goes on from JAJJWX010002486.1 coordinate 695,567, forward strand.
GCGTGAAATCGCAATTCTTATAACATCTGCGAGTATTATCGCAGTAATCTTGTGGTCTTATTGTGCCTTCCTAATTAAAGGTCTTATTTTGCCACGCTTCTTCTTGCTGCGACAAAATCGTAGGACGTCTTTACATTTGCATGTATTGACCCATTGATCTTGCCTTAACTTTATTATTTGATTATATTGCGATAATATGATAAGTCTAAGTTCTCTCGCAAGATCAAAGCCTCGTGACATTATCGTCTTGCGATGAAATCGCAGGACATCTTTACACTTTCATGTAAAAACCCATTGATCTCATCTTAACATTGATCTCGTGGATTTTTGCCTCTGCATTATTTACGTTACGGGACAATATGACAAGCCTAAATGTTCTTGCGATCATAAAGCCCCATGACATTGCAGTCTTAAGACACTTATCATCTCCCTAATGGAGGGTTCCGCCCTTATCTCCCCCCTGGTTGCCCCTTCAAGGAGGGCATATCGTCCATACAAGACTATCTCCCCCCATCCGGATTTTCCAACAACCAGTTGTGTTCGCAGCCTTTTGTCCTTTATGCCTATATGGTTTATAGTTACAAGACTGCACCCTAGTTGGGGTTTTCTTCAGGCCAAGTGCATTGTAGCCAAGACTTACCAAGGATGGCAAGAGAGTTTCGTACGCTCCGGGAACCCTTGGCTCAACCGTGTACCTCGGCGCCTTGGTCATACTATGCACTTCTTGGAAGAGATTCTCAGTCTTCCAACCAGGGTATAACCATATATAGTTGGAAATCCAAGATCTCTCTCTCGGATAGGTTTTCTTTAACCCCATCATCTGCATGACTCAGGTTCCAGCAGCGGTATAACCTTATCGCTGAGTCATGTCCAGAGATACCCCTTTTATGACGCGCTATTAGGTCTTACATTTGCCTCTTGCGAAATTTTATTCGCGAACTAGGGTGCACACCATGAAAGTTCGTCCCATTCTTATGTCTCTGCGAAATTTTATTCGCGTTTCTCGCGAGTATTGTAACTCTGATAGTATTTCATAACTTTGATCATTTTGGTAAAGTTTTGCGATTCTTTCAAGCATAATATCTTGTTCAATTACATATTTTTCAAACAAATTATTCGCAGAGTTCTCTGAAGTTCATCATTTTACCTCTTTACTTACTATTTTATGATTCTGCTTTTCTGCTACGTTTTGCTGTTGTTTCCTTTTCTGCGAGATGCTCGTCATCAGATTTCACATCTTCTTTTCGTTCTATTGCATCAATCATTAACCTTTCATATTTCTGTCGTTGCTTAATTTTGCACTTCCAATTGCCATTCTTTTCAGCTCTTTCTTCGCAAGACTTCATATCGATTTCATAACATTTCTTGCTTTCTCCCCAATCTCCTTTAATAACTCCGGCACCTTTTGGATGAGAAAATTTGATACACTGGTGATAAGTAGATGCTACACCCAATATCCCGTGTAACCAGGGTCGTCCTATCAAGGCATTGTAAGGTGATTCGATGTCCACAACACAGAATAAGATTTTTGAAGATATTCCTTTTAACGGTATCTGCATTTCAATTTCCCCCTTTGGTTTGTTAGCTGTGCCATTAAAACCCTAGATTTTGTATGTTGACGGAATTAGATCTTCGTCTCTTTCTCCCATGGTTTTAAAGGTATGATAAAATAAGATATCAACAGAACTCCCTGTATCTATTAAGACTCTGTTGATAGCCCAAGAATCTTCAACTTTACTATCATTCTCTTCATCTTCTTCTTGCATTTGTTTTGGATTAATCTCTAATCGTACGACCAGTGGATTATCATGCTGCTCGCCAACCTCAGGTACATCTTGCGCAGTGAAAGATAGGGTTTGCTTCTGCCACTCCTCTAATGGAGAGGATCTCGCGATATTCAATATCTCTCTTCCATCTGTGTCTCTTGCGAAGACCCTTCTTAAGATATTGTCATGGAAGTCCTCTATAGTTTTGCGTGAATGTACAATAGAATTACAAAACAATTTTTTTGCTTTGGCTCCAACTTCTATTACAAATGTTTTCGCTCCTTTTACAACATTCACTCTGCGAGTTTCTGGTGCTGGCGGTAATTGCTGAGATTGTGGATGTCCTACTAGAAAATGCTTTAACTTTCCCTGATCAATCATCCCCAAAATTATTCTCTTCACATTCCTACAATCGTTTACTGTATGACCATGAAAATGATGATAAGGACAAAATTCGTGACTTCGATTGTTTGGATGGGGTTCTTTTCCCATGTTCCACGGAGAAGGTATATTTTCCATTAAAATAATAGCTTCCCAAATCTTTTCTATGCTAGTATTGAGAGCAGGCATCTTAATTTCTTCCCAGATTATCCTCTGATTACCTTGTCCTTTAAAATTATTCTGCCTTTGTCCACCATAAGTTTCTTGAGGTTGATCGAGTCTTTGAATCTTATTATTACCACCGCGATTATAATAATTATTCTCCCTTTCATATTCTTCCTGATCTCGACTGCCCATCGCTACTAATTTTTGTTGGTTATCAATGACCACTTTCTCCTGTTGTGGTTGCGAGGTGCTCGCTACATTATTTATCATTTTAGGGAGAAAACTTCCATTTGCCGCTAGCGATTTTTTTTTGTTAAGTCTAAATTTCATTGATAGAACCTAAAAAACAAAGCAAAGAACCAGACCATAAAAGAGGCAGAAGAGCCTCTAAAACAAGTCTGTCAACTGAAACGATAGTATTTTACATTTGGAGATTCCACATAATGCAAAAAATTTGGTCTTCCCGTAAAATGTCTTCTTTCCTCATACTGAAGCTCGCAACCTCTTTTAGCCATAGTGTCAGCTGCAAAGTTAGTTTCCCTGAACGTATGTTCAAACCGGATGCTATTGAAATTAAGGGCTATTTCATTCCATATCTGCCTCACAAACCAAGGAAGAGAAGCAGTATCAAAGGCCATAACCGCGCTTTTAGAATCAGATCTAATACAAATTTTTGTATATCCCCATTGAGTAGCCCATTCCAGCCCAAAAATAATGCCTAGAAGCTCCGCCAGATAGTTGGTAGTATTACCCAAGCCAATACTAATAGCTCCCACAACATTCGCCTCATGATCCCTCGCCACCACACCTGCTCCCGCCACTCCTGGATTTCCACAACATTTTCCGCTAGCGAGCTGGTGTTCACAATTGGATATTATTCCATTTCATTTTATTTCTCCTCCAAAGCAATATATTCTTCCTGTAGCTCTCGCAATTCTGTCATGGTTGTATTTTTTATTCTGAAAATTTAAATGTACAAAAAATTAGTCGCAAACATTGCATTAATGAAGGATAGGATCAGGTATCTTTCATCCACTCTTCCAGCTATTTCGCGGCACATTGATTTCCATCTTATAGTTAAGTGCTTCAGACTCTCGCCAACTCTCTGTTTTAGCCCAAACACATCTTCAATGCCCAGCCGCGATGAATTATTGCTGATATACGCTCCTAAGAATGTAGCTTGTAAATGATCAAAAGAAGTTATAGTATTCTTTGGTAACCCCTCAAACCATTTCAATGCCTCGCCAGTTAAGCTAGATGCAAAATACTTGCATAATACAACATCATGATTCTCCCACTGTAGCGTACATCTAACATAAGCTTTAACGTGTTGAACGGCACAAGTAGTTCCATCAAAAATGCTGTTTAATGCTGGTAAATTGCATTTTGGAGGTATTCCTCTTAATTGTACTTCTTGAGTAAATGAAGTCCTCGCAGATTCTTCAATAGCTTCATCAAGTTGCCTTCTACCTCCTTCTCTTCTATTTCTTATCATTCCTCGCATTTCTGCTAATTCTCTCAAAATTTGCTCATTCTCAGCTGAGTTTTGTTCCATTGGCCTTTTTAACGCAGCTTCCCTTCTTCTGCGTTCTTGTCTTTCTTGTCTTGCGAGATTTTGTGTATCTCCTTCTTCATCATCATCCTGTCTTTCTCTGTGATTTTCTCTTTCACCATCCTCTTGAAATCGCAATTGCTTATCTTCTTCTCTGCGAATTTCTTCATTTCTCCTCATTTCTCTTCGCTGTCTCTCTATTATCCTTTGTATCCTATCATACTCCTCTTGAATATTATCATTATAGCGATTTTGTGTACGTCTTATTTCTCGATTTTCATGGTTATTTTGTCGTACTGCCTCTTGAAATTCTTGCTCTTCTACTTCTGCTCTTAATCTTTCTCTCTCGCAAGCCAGGCACGCTTTTTCATTATAGTATCTTTCAATTTCTTCTTCAATTATTCTTTGATTCCTTTGATTCTCTCGCCCATGCAATATCCTCCTACCTTCTTCTGGATTTTCTTCTTCAATTTGGTTGTTTCTTCCCTCTTGTTTTCTATTGTCACGCAGATTATAACGATCGCCAATTATCTCTTCTTTTCTATGACGTTGCTCTCTATTTAAATTTTTCACTTCTTCTCTAACATTTCTCATTGGGGAATTTCGCCTTGGTTCTTCACTGAATGATCTTGAATTTGATCTTACAATACTTCTTGATCTCCTTCTTTGTAACCTCAAATTCTCCATTCTTAGTTCATGATTTTGTCTTGTTAGATTCGCACGTTCCTCCGCCTCTAATCTCCTTTCTTCCTGTGTTCTTTGCCTCAGATCATCTACTATCCCATTTTCACGTCCCACATGAACTAATTCTCCATCCATTCTTTGATTTCTTTCTCCTTCTTCTCCATTTCTTAATTGTCGATTTTCTGCTTCTTCCATTGAATCCGACCTCCAAGTGTGTACGCTCACTCTATCATAATCCACATCCCTATTTTGCGATTGTGCTTGTTGATTCGGCTGTTGATTTGAATTTTCTACTTCATTTCTTGCTCTATTTCTTCCTGATCTTATTCTTAAAGATTCTTCTAATTCACCTGTTCCTTCACCTGCAAGTCTTTTACTCCTCCTCACAGTTGTTGGTGGTTCTGATGTATTTCTTCTCCTTCTAGCCATTTCTCCAATTCTAACAATTTTTTCAAATCTTCAAGTTGCAATTTGAGATTTCTTAGACTGATTCTCCCTATTTCTGGGCGCCAAAATGTAGTTGCAGGATTTCCTACACTACACCCTTGTCAAGAATCTATGAAAACTAAGCCATAATTGTGGATGCACAATAACACTTTTATTAATTCACTTTCAGGAAGATTTACAAGAAAGATCAAAACTCGGAAGTACAACTTTCTTTCTGAAGTTTCTCTCTCCTCAAAATTCTCTCAGCTCTCAAAAATACATCATCCTATTCTGGATCTACCGTTCCCTTTATATAGGGATTTACATAGTGGAAGACAGCTAAGATTTCCCCCTAATGCGGATCTACTTTGCGATCTTATCGCGATCGTTACACTATTTCTCTATCGCAAGCATGATGGCTATCGCAGGATCAACACATTCTTCTTTTACTTCTTTCATCGTCAGTTTCTTTTAATTGTTCTGCAACGCTCATGAAATGTTGTTGAATAATCATCAGTTACGCTCGCAGAAGTGTTGTTAATATCGCAGGAACAGTGTGTAGCGATATTCTGGTACTACATTAACCAAGGAGAACCAAGATTAATTGGACTAAATATGATCGACACAAGTAAACTTATGGAGACTTAAATCAATTATATTAATCACAAGAAAAACTCGTAAATAATCTAATTGTCATACTCAACCAAACTAATTACAAGTGTAATCAATTTAATTGGTCACACTCATCATAAGAAAAAATCTATGGAGCAATGACTAAGTTAATCATAAATAACCAACCCAGTCAAAGAATTTCTCAAACATAAGAGATCTTATGGAGTGCTAACTAAATAACTACACAAGATGATTAATTTAGTTTATCATGTTCAACATAAAGTACCTTACGGAACAACAACTAATCTAATCAAAAAAACAATCAACTTTTGTTGTTTTAGTGCTCAACATAAGACACTTCATGGAATAACACAGTAGTTACACAAAAATTATGGATGGGAGAATCGACCTTATACCTTGGAATAAGCAAGGATTCATTATATGTTTCCATCATTATTTGCACAATGAGACACAATAGACATAATCCTTGAATCACAAAAGATTTTAACCTATCTTATATCAATAATTGACAATATAGGCTTAACTTTCGTGTTTTGTCAAAAGTCTATTCATTCTTTTATCAATATTTGCATATCAATTCACGAACGACTTTACTTTTGACAAAATATAGGACAACCAAGTTCACGGACGTAAACACACATATCCCATAACAATATTGCAATATATAAAATCAAAAGATTAATACTGCAAAAATCATCTTCCAAACAAGTTTAGAATTTAAACAAATAAATCTAAAAACAAGAAGATGAAAACTTTGGATATAGCTATATGTAATCACAATAATGTCTATTCCAAAACACTAGTTATTCTTCTAAATAAAACAAGAAAAAATAGAAGATTTACTAGGCAAATAGAAATCAGAGTTCATTAAGAACCTCGTATCTTTCAATGAAACCATCGAAGAATGTATCACTAATTTCCTTTATTCTCTTGACTGTAGACACACCATGTTCATGAGTTAGAACAATAACTTTTCGATCAACCACCTGAGCAAGTTTTCTAGGTTTGGCACAGTCCATGATAAGGTTCTTTTGATTCCGTATCATAATATTCTAATTAGCAAGAATTTTGGTCTGACCATATAGAAGTTGGTTTATTTACAATTGAATATTTGCAAACTCGATCCTTGAATCATTCTAAAAACGAATTAAATCCTTGACGGAATCTTCAATCCAGGAGTTGTGATCCTTTCTTTCAAGCATCTTCTTTAGAACCAGCTCCCGAATTGACTTACGTTCCTGATTGTCTTCCTTCATATCAAGACGCACAATCTCTTGAGATCTTGTAGAGTTCTCCACAAAGTTTTAGGGAAGGGAGAACACAATATAGAACATGTATATATGCGTTCGTCAATGAGAGTAGACAACTCTGATTTTGAAAACCCTAGAAGCTCAGACGAGGAGGACGCGGACGTTTGTGGACTACCAACAAAAAAACTCAAACAGAAATAATATACAACATACTTGAGTATTCCCCAATTATTTTCCTTGCACCTCTCAAGTTAGAAACAAGGAAACAAATACCTGGAATCAGGTAGAGGAGTGGAAATTAATTCCACTATGATCATCGGGAAAGAAGTTGTATATATCATCTGACTGTTTGATCTTTGTTTTCTTCGCCTTTCTTCGGTTGACTTTCATCCCTCAAGGATAAGACATGGCATACTTAACAAATACATCAGATGGCTTTCTCTGAGGACTAAGTTTGGGACCTCTTACAATTGGTTCAAGAGGATCGAAATAGATAAGAATCCATTTTCTAGACTTAGATTTACCAGAAACATTCTCATAAGTATGGGGAATGCTTTCTTTAGCAACACGAGAATTTATGCCAGAATGCACTTGACCCCTGTGATGATTTCTAGAATAGAGATCATTCTTATAAGTTTTCTGGTTTCCTGTGGGTATGTGATTCACTGTAGCAGTCGACAGACTATTTGTTCCATTGATAGTGAAGAGAAGCACATTATGAAGCTTAGAAATTTGTTTCCTTCTTGCAAAACAATGGATATCATAGTAATTCCTTTTCCCACAGAAGGTACAAGTTCGTGGAGGAGAAGCAACAATTTCCACCTGTCCTAACTTCATAGCCATATGAGAAGATTGCAAGTTATGGAACTTTTCTTTGACACAATCTTCTTCTAGAGAACATTTCTTCTTGTACAAAACATCACGAGAGTTAGTTTGTACAGAGGTTTTTCTCCTTAAGACAGAGTTTTCCTTTTCCAAGGATTTACATTGTTCATGATCTAGAGTAAGAGATGCACTTAGTTTCTCTTTTTCAACACGAAGTCTGTTGAGATCTGATGAATGAGTCTCGAGAAAACGCTTTTATCTTATTGAGTTTTCCTTTACAACCTCCTCAAGAGCACTAATCTTTTCATGTTGTAGAGTAGTTTCTTGTAGAAGTTTTTCAATGTTCTTAGAGAATGACACAACAATGTTATAGAGATCACGTTCTCGATCAAGAGACTTTTCAAATTCATCAATCAGCTAATCTTGATCATTAAAATCAATAGTCTCAGTTGTATTTTTAGAAATTCTGGTGAGCTCCTTTTCAGCTTTTGCCAGAGTGTCACATGCCTCATAAGAGGAAGAAATGTCATTATCAAATTGAACATTCTTTCTACCTCGGGATTCGGAAAAATCTACTAAGGAGTAATCCTTTGAGGTGTTTACAAGACACTTGACATCATCAAAAGCTTTAGGAGACATTTTGGTATGCGCAAAGGAGATCTTGTCCTCAGACTCAAATTGCCACAAACACATATTTGTAAAGTTTTTAACGTGTTTGCCTGCTCTGATACCAATTGTAAAAGCGGGGGTCTAACAACCACACCCAATATTTTGATTAGCAATCTGTATGGACAACTCCGAGTTACTTTCTAGAGAATCAACTAGACTCAATCAATAGAAAATATCTCAAGGAGTTATTATCTCAATCTCTCAATTTGATTTACTCAAGCAAATACAATCTGTGAGTCTTAATCAAAGAGAGATAACTTGGATGGTACCAAAGACCAATATCCAAGTGTCAATCAATTTAAATCAACAACCAATAAGGTCGGATATTCCAATTGATTGAACAACGCACAACATGTATTATTTTTATTATATAACAAAATATAATGTGGAAAAGAAATAACACAGACACCAGAATTTTGTTAACGAGGAAACCTCAAATGCATAAAAACCCCGGAACCTAGTCCAGATTAAACATACACTATATTAAGCCGCTACAGACACTAGCCTACTCCAAGCTAACTTCGGTCTGGACTATAGTTGAACCCCAACCAATCTCACACTAATCCAAGGTATAGTTATATTCATATGCCTCTGATCCTAGCATGATACTGCGCAATTGATTCCCTTAGCTGATCTCACCCACAACCAAGAGTTGCTACGACCCAAAGTCGAAGACTTTAATAAAAAAATCTGTCTCACACAGAAAAGTCTACAGGGATAGATAAATTCGTCTCCCACGAATAAACCTATTAGTTTTGTAACGTCTTTTGATAAAAGTTTTGGATTAAATCTGATTTTTTTTTGTCTCTGTACTCTCGCCTCCAGGGCGATTTTTCCTTTCATCTTTAGGATGATTTTTTATCGTCCAAGGACGATTCCAATATCAATTTTTGTCTTTTGTCTTTTTGTAGGATCAGAATATTGTAACAACAATATTCCTGAGAAATAAACAACAGTTCTGCGAGACATGTTTACGATACATTAATGATATTCTGCAATACATCTTAAAATGACGTAAGGAATGACATATCGGATGAAAACGACAGAAACATGAGAAAAGCGTGACATTTCCGCGATGAATCAATAAAACCTGCGAAAGATTAAGGCGGTGCAAACTACGATGTATCGCAAGAATTTGAATCCGAAGCTAAAGGGAATCCTAGCTGTAAATGAGCTGTCATGAGCTGTAATCCACTATATAAATGCCTATATAAAGGAAATGAATAGTTCCAGAGGGGAGGATGGATTTTTGAGTGTTAAGAAAGTCTTCAAGAGAGAGAAAATCTTATTAAGTGAATTGTATTCTTGATTACTGTAATTCTTTTAAGATCATATTAATAAAAAGGTCCTTAATCTTCAAATTGTGTCATAAATTCTTGAGTTGGGTGTAGTGTGGGAATTCTTGCAACTACATTTTGGCGTCCAGAAACAGGGAGAATCAATTTGAGAAATTTCAAATTGCGATCTGAAAATTTGAAAAAATTATTAGAATTGAAGAAATGGCTAGGAGAAGAAGAAATACATCAGAACCACCAACAACAGTGAGAAGAAGTAAAAGAATTGCAGGAGAAGGAACAGGTGAATTGGAAGGATTAGATCAGGAAGAAGTAGAATGAGAAATGGAGCAGAAAATTCAATTCAACCACCAAATCAACAAACACAAGCACAAGATAGAAATGAGGATTATGATAGAGTAAGTGTGCATACTTGGAGGTCAAATTCGATAGAAAAGGCATAAAATAAAGAAGTGGATGGAGGAGCAATTCATGAAGGGCATGAAGTAGTAGATAATTTGAGACAAAGGATACAAGAAGAAAGAAGATTAGAGGCAGAAGAACGTGCAAATCTTACAAGGCAAAATCATGAATTGAGAATGGAAAATTTGAGGTTGCAAAACAGGAGATCAATAAGCAGCATGAGATCAAGTTCAAGATCATATAGAGAAGAAACAAGACAAAATCACCCTATAAAAAAATTGGCGAGAATTTGATAAATGATCGTTATATTCCACGCGGTGAAACTTTGGACATTAGATATAATCAAGATGAGAGAGAAAATCAAGAAGAAAGAAGGAGAATGTTACGTGATGAAGAGATTCGAAGAAATCGCAGGATCATTGAAGATGATATTGAGAGGCATTATATTGAGCAAGTACATTTAACGGGAGAAAGAGAGAGATTGCGAGATGAAGTAGAAGAAGTAGAAGAACAAGAAATTCAAGCAGCTTTGCGTCAGAATAATCATGATAATCTAGAAAGACGACGTGTACAAAATCGTAATAATGATAATCTAAATGAGGAATATGAGAGGATTCGCAGAGATATAGAAAGGCAACGAAGAGAAACAGTAAGGGATGAGGAAATTCGCAGAAAAGAAAATGAAAGGCAAATTAATTTGCAAATTCAAGAAGGAGAAAATCGAGGAAGAAGGCAAAATCAAGATGTCGAAGAAGAAGCGCGAAATATCGCAAGACAAGAAAGGCATGAACGTAGACGAAGAGAGGCTGCGTTGAAAAAACCCATGGAGCAAAATTCTGATAGGAATGAGAAAATCTTGCGAGAATTAGCAGAAATGAGAGGAATGATAAATAACAGAAGAGAAGGAGGAAGAAGACAACTTGATGAGGAAATCGAAGAAGCTTTGAAAACTCCATTTACTCAAGAGGTACAATTAGGAGGGATACCTCCAAAATGCAATTTGCCGGGGTTGACCAGTATTTTTGATGGGACTACATGTGCCGTCCAACATATCAAAGCATATATTTGATGCATGCTACAATGGGAGAACCATGATGTCGTTTTGTGCAAATACTTTGCGTCAAGTTTAATTGGCGAAGCATTGAAGTGGTTTGAAAGTCTCCCCAAGAATACAATAACTTCGGTCATGCACTTGCAAACTACCTTCTTAGGGGCATACATAAGTAATAACTCTACACGACCTGGAATTGAAGATGTGTTTGGATTGAAGCAGAGAGTTGGCGAGAGTTTAAAGCACTTAACAATAAGATGGAGGACAATGTGTAGTGAAATGGAAGGAAGAGTAGATGAAAGATATCTCATTTTGTCCTTCATAAATGCTATGTTTGCGACAAATCTATTATACATCCAGGTATTCAGAGTTAAAAACACAATCACTATGACAGAACTGCGAGAAATGCAAGAAGAGTATATCGCTTTGGAGGAAACACAAAATGAGATGGAGTCATATCCAATTCTCGCAGGCACAAGTTCAGCCGCAACAAATGGAAGTTTATTACCAAGGATGATTAATACAGTAGCAAGTACCTCCCAAAATCAGCGAGAGAAAATGGAGATTGATAATCAACGTAAGATAGTAGCAATGGGGAGTAGAGATCAGGAGGAATTGGAAAAGGAGAGAAATTTCTATAATCGTAATAACAATAATAAGGTACCAAGGTTTGATCAACCGCATGAGACTTATGGTGGACAGAGGCAGAATTATTCAAGAGATCAAAGAGGTCAAAAGATTATATGGGAAGATGTCAAATTGCCACCTCTAAATACTAGTATAGACAAGATTTGGGAAGCGATTATTTTGATGGAGAATATACCCTCACCCTGGAACATGGGGAAAGAACCACATCCTAACAACCAAAATCAAGAGTTCTGTCCTTATCATCATTTTCATGGCCATTCTGTGAATAATTGTAGAAATGTAAAAAGAATTATTCTGCGAATGATTGAACAAGGGAAGTTAAATCATTTTCTAGCGAGATATCCACAACCCCAGCAATTTCCGCAAGCACCAGAAATTCATAGAGTCAATGTTTCGAAAGACGCAAAAACATTTGTCATTGAAGTAGGAGCTACAACAAAAAATCTATTTTGCAATTCAATTGTACATTCACAGAAAACGATAAAAGATTTCCATGATAATGTGCTAAGTAGAGTATTTGCGATGGATATAGAGGGAAGAGAGGAGATGAATATTGCGAAAATTTCTCCGTTAGAAGAATAGCAGAAACAAGTTATTTCTTTTACTGAACAAGAAATACCAGATCCAGTGAAGATGCATGACAACCCGTTGGTGGTAAAGATAGAGATAAATCCAAAGTACAGAGAGGGAGAAGAAGATGATGGTGACGCAGTAAGTGATTCTTGGGGAATAAATAAGGTTTTAATTAATACTGGCAGCTCGGTAGACATCTTATTTTATCATACCTACCGTACAATGGGTGGAAGAGATGATGAATTAATCCCCTCAACTTACAAGATCTATGGTTTTAATGGCACTGCGAATAAGCCAAAAGGAGAAATCACTATGGAAATCCCATTGAACAAGATATCTTCAAAAATTAAGTTATGTGTAGTGGATATAGAATCTCCTTATAATTACTTAATTGGAAGACCATGGCTCCATGGAATCTTGGGCATAGCATCCACATATCATCAATGCATAAAGTTTCCACATCCTCATGGTATTTGGATAATTAAAGGTGATTGGTTTGAAGGGAAAAAGTGTTATGAAGTTGACATTAATACTTGCGAAGAAAGGAACGCCAGAAATCGTAATTGGCAACATAACATGAAGCAAACTCAGAGAGCAGAGAAATTAATGGTGGACAGTATAGAGTTGGGGGAAAGGATATATTACAAGAATAGTTTGTGCCCAAAGAATCAATGGTGATTAATTGCGCAAAGAAAAAAAAAAGTTTAAATCTTTGCAGGAAAATAAACAAGTGCAAGGAGCTGGGAAAGGTTGAAATCTTCATTTCTCGCAAGAAATTAAACAAATAACAGAGTATTGCGAATAATCATTCGTCACAGAAGAAAAGAAGTGAAGCAATGTCATGTTGCGAATAGTTGAAGAACAAAAATAGCAAGAAATATGAAAACAGAATATTAAAAGAACAATTTTGCTCAAAAATCAGAATTTTTCTATTGAAAGAAAAAGATGATGATTTCAAATCATATAAGAATTTTTAATGCAAATGCATAAGACGGGCGCAAATCGCCTAAAAAAAAGAAGAATGGGACGAACTTTTATGGCGTACACCTTAGTTCGCGGATTCTATTCCGTAAGAGGAAATGTCCTTAAAGTGCGTCATAAGGGGGGTATCTCTTTGCATGACTATGGGAAAGTCTATACTGCTGCTGGAACCTATTCATGGAGATTTGGGATTATAGAAAATCCATCCGGGAGAGATAACTTGGATTCCCAACTATATAAGGTTATACCCTGGTTGGGCGCCCGAGAGTTTCTCCTAAGGAATGCAAAGTATGATCAAGGCGCCGAGGTACACGGTTGAGCTGTGGGTGCCCGGGACGGATGAACCTACCCTAGCCATCCATGGCAAGTCTTGACTTACGATGTGTTCGGCCCAAAGAAAACCCTACTAGGGTGTAGTCTCGTAACTATAAGCCATATAGGCATAAAGGATAAGAGTCTACGAAAACAACTGGTTGTTTCTAGAACCGGATGGGAGGATCTAGTCTTGTATGGAAGAAGTACGTCTCCTTGAAGGGGAAACCAGGGGGAGAGATAAGGGCGATACCCTCCATTAGGGAGCTGTGTATCAAAAAATACGGCAATGTCATGGGACTTTATATTCGCAAGAATATTTAGGCCCGTCATATTGTCGCGTGACACAGACAGCAATGTCATGGGACTTTATATTCGCTAGAATATTTAGGCCCGTCATATTGCCGCATGACATGCTAAAAAGCCTAAAGAGAAATGTTAAGATGAGATCAATGGGTTTTTGCGATAAGAACAAAAGACGAGATAAATGAAATCAATGATAAGAGGATATAAATTGCAAAAACATCCTGCGATTTCATCGCAAAGACGCCAATATCATAAGTCTTAAAAAGCAAAGAGAGATTAATCTCGCAAGATGGCTTAGACTTATCATATTGTCGCATAGATCAAAATAAATGATAAGACAAGATCAATGGATTATTACATGTAAAAGTAAGAATGTCCTGCGATCTTGTCGCATGAAAGTGGCATAATAAGACCTTTAATTAGGAAGGCAAAATAAGACCACAAGAGAGGTTATATCTGCGAAGCATATAACAGATTTTTTGCAACATTATTTGCGATAATTCATTTATCATATTGCAGATTAATAACAAGGGGAAAGTATGGGAATGATGCATATAATGGTAAATATTGTTAATCATCATTATATGATAAATTCATATAAATAACAAACATATAGAAGCAAAAAAGAATTTATATATTGAAAGACATCAGGAGTTGCAGATAATTCGCAGAATATTACAATTTGTCGCAGATAATTATCGCAAGAAAGAAAGGGAGAAATACAGGAGAAGATCAAAAAGAAAAAAATAAAACTATTGGGGTTTATCTCCATCATTATTTTCATCTTCATCTCCACCATCTTCATCACTAGTTCGTTCCTCATCTTCGCTCTCACTTTCGTCTGCATCAGCCTCACTGTCAGAAATAACTGGTACTTCAGAACTGGCTGGGATATTATCCATAAGATAAGGATATAGACTAAGAGGAAGATCATTATCCTTGCAAACTTTCTCAATAGCATTATTGCGAACGGTGAGAATATTATTACGCAAGTTTGAGTTGGATATCTTTATTTTCTCTCGCAGTCTTGAGATTTTTTCATTACGGGAAGCAAGATTTTTTGCAAGACCACTTTTTTCTTCTTCAAGTTCTGCTACCCTTTTAGAATATCTTCCTTCAGATTCTGCGATGATACAACAATAAATTAGAAACTTGTAGGATCAGAATATTGTTACAAAAATATTCCTGTGAAATAAACAACAGATCTGCGATACATCAATAATAAACAACAGCTCTGCGATATATCAATGATATTCTGCGAAACATCTCAAGGTGACGTAAGGAATGACATATCGGATGAAAACGACAGAAACATGAGAAGAGCGTGACATTTTTGCGATGAATCGATAAAGCCTACGAAATATTAAGGCGGTGCCACCTGCGATTTATCGCAGGAACCTAGATCCGAAATTAAAGGGAATCTTAGATGTAAATGAGCTGTAATCCACTATGTAAATGCCTATATAAAGGAAATGAATAGTTCCAGAGAGGGGGTTAGAATTTTTGAGAGCTAGGAAGGTTTTTAGGAGAGAGAAAATCTTTATCAAGTGTTCTCTGTTCTTGATCTTTGTAAAATTCCATAAGATCATATTAATGAAAAAGTGTCTTTAATCTTCAAGTTATGTCATAAATATTGATAAATTCTTGAATAGGGTGTAGTGTGGGAATTCCTGCAACTACATTTTGGCGCCCAGAAACAGGGAGAATCAATTTGAGAAATTTCAAATTACAGCTTGAAGATTTGAAGAAATTATTAGAATTGAAGAAATGGCAAGAAGGAGAAGAAATACATTAGAACCACCAACAATAGTGAGAAGAAGTAAAAGAATTGCAGGGGAAGGAACCGGTGAATTGGAAGGATCTTTAAGGATCAGATCCGGAAGAAGTAGAGTGAGAAGTGGAGTAGAAAATTCAATCCAACCACCGAATCAACAAACACGAGCACAAGATAGAAATGTGGATTATGATAGAGTAAGTGTGCATACTTGGAGGTCGGATTCGATAGAAGAAGAGGAAAATCAAGAAGAGGAAAGAAATCAAGAAATTGATGGAGGACTAATTCATGAAGAGCATGAAGTAGTAGATGATTTGAGACAAAGGATACAGGAAGAAAAAAGATTAGAGGCAGAAGAACGTGCTAATCTTACAAGGCAAAATCATGAATTAAGAATGGAAAATTTGAGGTTGCAAAATAGAAGATCAAGAAGCAGCATGAGATCAAATTTAAGATCATATAGAGAAGAAACAAGACAAAATATCCCTATACAAAATATTGGCGAGAATTTGATAAATGATCGTTATATTCCACGCGGAGAAACTTTAGACATTATACATAATCAGGATGAGGGATAAAATCAAGAATAGAGAAGGAGAATGTTACGTGATGAAGAAATTCAAAGAAATCGCAGAATAATCGAAGATGATATTGAGAGGCATTATATTGAGCAAGTACATTTAGAGGGAGAAAGAGAGAGATTGCGAGCAGAAGTAGAAGAACAAGAAATTCAAACAGCGTTGCGTCAGAATAATCATGATAATCGAGAAAGACGACGTGCACAAAATCGTAATAATGATAATCTCAATGAGGAATATGAGAGAATTCGCAGAGACATAGAAAGGTAACGAAGAGAAACAGTAAGGGATGAGGAAATTTGCGGAGAAGAGAATGAAAGACAAATTAACTTGCAAGAAGAAGAAAATCGTAGAAGAAGGCAAAACCAAGATGTTGGAGAAGAAGCGCGAAACATCGCAAGACAAGAAAGGCATGAACGCAGACGAAGAGAGGCTGCGTTGAAAAGTCCAATGGAGCAAAATTCTGATAGGAATGAACAAATCTTGCAAGAATTAGCAGAAATGAGAGGAATGATAAATAACAGAAGAGAAGGAGGAAGAAGACAACTTGATGAGGCAATCGAAGAAGCTGCGAAAACTCCATTTACTCAAGAGGTACAATTAGGAGGGATACCTCCAAAATGCAATTTACCGGTATTGACCAATATATTTGATGGGACTACGTGTGCTGTCCAACATATCAAAGCTTATATTCGATGTATGCTACAATGGGAAAACCATGATGTCGTTTTGTGCAAATATTTTGCGTCAAGTTTAACTGGCGAAGCACTGAAGTGGTTTGAAAGTCTTCCCAAGAATACAATAACTTCGTTCATGCACTTGCAAACTACTTTCTTAGGAGCATACATCAACAATAACTTTATGCGACCTGGAATTGAAGATGTGTTTGGATTGAAACAGAGAGTTGGTGAGAGTTTAAAGCACTTAACGTTAAGATGGAGGACAATGTGTAGTGAAATGGCAGGAAGAGTATATGAAAGATATCTCATTTTGTCTTCCATAAATGTTATGTTTGCGATGAATCTATTATACATCCAGGTCTTCAGAGTTAAAAACACAATTACCATGACAGAACTGCCAGAACTGCAAGAAGAATACATCGCTTTGGAAGAAAAACAAAATGAGATGGAGTCTTATTCAATTCTTGCAGGCACAAGTTTAGCCGCAGCAAATGGAAGTTTGTTACCAAGGATGATTAATACAGTGGCAAGTACTTCCCAAAATCCGCGAGAGAAAATGGAGACTGATAATCAACATAATATAGTAGCAATGGGAGTAGAGATTAGGAGGAATTAGAAAATGAGAGAAACTTTTATCATCGCAATAACAATAATAAGGTCCCAAGGTTTGATCAACCGCAGGAGACTTATGGTGGACAGAGGCAGAATTATTCAAGAGAACAAAGAAGTCAGAGGAATGTGTGGGAAGACATCAAATTGCCACCTTTAAATACCGGTATAGACAAGATTTGGGAAGCGATTATTTTGATGGAGAATATACCCTCACCCTGGAACATGGGGAAATAACCACATCCCAACAACCAAAATCAAGAATTTTGTCCTTATCATCATTTTCATGGTCATTCTGTGAATAACTGTAGAAATGTAAAAAGAATTATTTTGCGAATGATTGAACAGGGGAAATTAAATCATTTTCTAGCAAGATATTTACAACCGCAGCAATTTCCGCAAGCGCCAGAAATTCACAGAGTCAATGTTGCAAAAGAATCTGAAACATTTGTCATTGAAGTAGGAGCTACAACAAAAAAATTATATTGCAATTCAATTGTACATTCGCAGAAAACGATAGAGGATTTCCATGACAATGTGCTAAGCAGAGTATTTGCAAGGGATATAGAGGGAAGAGAGGTGATGAATATTGCGAAGATTTCTCCATTAGAAGAATGGCAGAAACAAGTTGTTTCTTTTACTACAGAAGAGATACCAGAACCCGGGAAGATGCATGACAACCCATTGGTGGTTAAGTTAGATATAAATCCAAAATATAGGGAAGAAGAAGAAGAAGATGATGGTGACGCAGCAAGTGATTCTTGGGCAATAGATAAAGTTTTAATTGACATTGGTAACTCGGTAGACATTTTATTTTATCATACTTATCGTACAATGGGTGGAAGAGATGATGAGTTAATCCCTTCAACTTACAAGATCTATGGTTTTAATGGCACTGCAAACAAGCCAAAAGGAGAAATTACTATGGAAATTCCGTTGAACAAGATATCTTCAAAAATCAAGTTTTGTGTAGTGGATATAGAATCTCCTTAGAATGCCTTAATCGGAAGACCATGGCTCCATGGGATCTTGGGTATAGCATCAACATATCATCAATGCATAAAGTTTCCACATCCTCATGGTATTGGGATAATTAAAGGTGATTGGTGTGAAGGCAAAAAGTGTTATGAAGTTGACATTAATACTTGCGAAGAAAGAAATGCCCGAAATCGTAATTGGCAACATAACAGGAGGCAAAATCAGAGAGCTGAAAAATTGATGGTGGACAATATAGAGTTGCGGGGAAAGGATATATTTCAAGAATAGTATGTCCCAAAAGAAATCTTTATTCTTTGCAGGAGAATAAAAAAGTATAAGGTGTTGCGATAAATCATTTCTCGCAAGAAAATAAACAAGTATCAAGAAATTGCGAATAATCATTCGTCACAGAAGAAAAGAAGTGCAATAGTATCATGTTGCGAACAATCGAAAAAACAAGAACAACAAAAAATGTGCACATAGAATATTAAAAGAAAAACTTTTCTCAAAAATAAGAATTTTTCTATTAAAAGAAAAAGATGATGATTTAGAATCATATAAGAATTTTTAATGCAAATGCATAAAGACAGGCGCAAATCGCCTTAAAATATATAAGAATGGGACGAACTTTTATGGCGTACACCTTAGTTCGCGGATTCTATTCCGTAAGAGGCAATGTCCTTGAAGTGCGTCATAAGGGGGGTATCTCTTTGCATGGCTATGGGAAAGGCTATACCGCTGCTGGAACCTAGTCATGGAGATTTGGGATTATAGAAAATCCATCCGGGAGAGATAACTTGTATTCCCAACTATATAAGGTTATACCCTGGTTGGGCGCCCGAGAGTTTCTCCTAAGGAATGCAAAGTATGATCAAGGCGCCGAGGTACACGGTTGAGCTGTGGGTGCCCGGGATGGATAAACCTACCCTGGACATCCATGGCAAGTCTTGGGTTACGATGTGTTCGGCCCAAAGAAAACCCCACTTAGGGTGCAGTCTTGTAACTATAAGCCATATAAGGCATAAAGGACAAGGCTGCGAAAACAACTGGTTGTTGGCAGAACCGGATGGGAAAGTGCTAGTCTTGTATGGCCGATGTATAATCCTTGAAGGGTCAACCGGGGGGAGAGATAAGGGCGATACCCTCCATTAGGGAGCTGTGTATCAAAAAATACGGCAATGTCATGGGACTTTATAATCGCAAGAATATTTAGGCCCGTCATATTGTCACGTGACACAGACAGCAATGTCATGGGACTTTATATTCTCAAGAATATTTAGGCCCGTCATATTATCGCGTGACTGGCCAAAAAGCCTAAAGAGAAATGTTAAGATGATATCAATGGGTTTTTGCGATAAGATCAAAAGATGAGATGAATGAAGTCATTAATAAGAGGATATAAATCGCAAATACGTCCTGCGATTTCATCGAAAAGACGGCAATATCATAAGTCTTAAAAAGCAAAGAGAGATTAATCTCACAAGAAGGCTTAGATTTATCATATTGCCGCAGAAATTAAAATTAAATGATAAGGCAAGATCAATGGATATTATTACATGTAAAAATAAGAATGTCCTGCGATCTTGTTGCATAAAAGTGGCATAATAAGACCTTTAACTAGGAAGGAGAAATAAAACCACAAGAGAGATTATATTTGCGAAGCATATAACAGATTTTTCGCAGAAATATTTGCAATAATTCATTTATCATATTGCAGATTAATAACAAGAGGCAAGTATGGGTATGATGCACAAAATGGAAAATATTATTATTCATCATTATATGATAAATTCATGTAAATAACAAACAGATAGAAGAAAAAAAGAATTTATATATTGAAAGACATCTGAAGTTGCAGATAATTCGCAGAATATTACATTTTGTCGCAGATAATTATCGCAAGAAAGAATGGGAGGAATACAGGAGAAGATCAAAAAGAAAAATAAAACTATTATTGAGATTTATCTCCATCATTACTTTCATCTTCATCTTCACCATCTTCATCATTAGTTCGTTCCTCATCTTCGCTCTCACTTTCGTCTGCATCAGCCTCACTGTCAGAAATAACTGGTACTTCAGAACTGGCTGGGATATTATCCATAAGACAAGGATATAGTCTAAGAGGAAGATCATTATCTTTGCAAACTTTCTCAATAACATTATTGCGAACGGTGAGAAGGTTATTACGCAAGTTTGAGTTGGATATCTTTATTTTCTCTCGCAGTCTTGATATTTTTTCGTTACGGGAAGCAAGATTTTTCACAGGACCACTTTTTTCTTCCTCGAGCTCTGCTACCCTTTTGGAATATCTTCCTTCAGATTCTGCGATGATATAACAATAAATTAGAAACTGGTTGGGAATCTACAAGAAATACAAAGATATTAGAGGAACAATAAATAACCTTCTCTTTCATGGATCATTTCTTGTATCAATGTTGCTTGCTCGGTATGAATACTGACATCTATCGCTAAGTTTCTCCTAGCATTATCGAGAATTGTCGCAGCCCATGCGAATTCATCATCATTTTGAATGAGAAGATGGGAACGGATTTGTTTTTCTCTCTTAAGAAGTTTAATATTTTCATCATTAAGTCTATCTCTGTCAAGTTCAGTATCAATAAGGGTATTGCGAAATTTTGATAGAGCTTCAGCGCCTTGAAGAGTAATGCGTTCTTTATCCTTCTCAAGTTCACTCTTCTTGGCTTTTAATACTTTGATTTTTTTCTCTAAATTCATCTCTGCAAGTCTTTAAACTATTGGACATACTCAAGGTAGATCTATAGTCCATTATCATAAGGGAAACATGATGTTTAAACTCATCAAGAGACAGAGTATTAATTTTTTCGTCTGAATAATTATTTAAAGCGTCATTAAGACGCTGAAGAAGAGTGGTTTCATCTATGGGTTCATCAAAAGAATTGAGAATAAGAGCTTCATCAGTAAGATTATAGGCATCTGCAAAATGGTTGCTCAAATAAGCTAAAATAGCGAGAATAAAGAAAGTAAAAAAAAAAAAATTTAAAGAGAAAAAAGATTTATACCAATAATTTGTTTGCAGAACTTCTCCTTGTCAACTAATTTTGTTGAAGAACTTCAATTTCTACTTCAAGCGATTTGTTTTTATTAAGGAGCTCAGTATTTCCAGATACTTCCAATTGCTTGCATTTTTCGCGAAGAAGGGATATTTCAGCTTCATATTGTTTATTTTTCTCACGAAGTTTCGTAGATTCAGATTGTGAATCAGTAAGCCTTTTCTGCGATGTTGATAATCTATTCTCTAATTCTGAAGCAACAGAAAAAGAAGTTCTAGCAGTCTGCGACAGAAAAGAAAAAATAAGTGAGGATAAGTAAAAGATCTTCGATACTCGTGATAAATGTAAAATTCACTACAAGAAAAATAAAGGAAAGGGGCATACCAGCGAAGCTAATGCGTGAAGAAAACTTGGGTCGACAAAACTTGAGACTCATTTAAGATCTTTATTATTAGTCAAGATCGAAGCATCGCAGATTTTCGAGAGATAATCGCAAGTACGAGTGATATCATCCTCACCAACACCTTGCATGGGGTTCTTAAAAATATTTTACAATTGATCCATTGGAGTCTCAGGTTGAGAGAAACCCATCGCAGATCTAATTCTTGTGGAAGAAAAATGTGTTGAAGTTCCCACAGTGACGTCATGGTTTACCCCATCATTTTCTTCAAGTTCATTATCTTTTTCAGCGATAATAGAAGTCTCTCTAAGTGGAAGAAGTGGTTGAGTTTTTCTTCTCTTCTCTGGAGGACCGTCTGTGGCTTGATTTTTATTGCGGCGAGGGGAAGCACCAGAATTTTCATTTGGAGTTAATACTCTTTTGCCTTTATCCTTGGCTTCAACCATCGCGACAAATGGAATTTCCTTGAAAACAATCACACATAAAGATAAGAAACAGGGGCAACAATATATTGTTAAGGGTTATAAAAGAATGTTTCTTACTTCATCTGTGAAGGTTTTCAAAATTTGTAGGAGATTGGGATTCCAGTACTGGCGTAACTAGCTTTCATTTTTTCAATCTGATAAAAGATATTTCAATAATTAGTAAGAATAATATATTTAACTAAATTTGCGAATAATGATAAACTTTGCGAGATATACCTCAGAATTCTTTTCAGGCCAATTAAAAACCCAAGGACGATACGACGCAAGATTCGAAAGATTCGCAGGAATATCAAGAGTGCCAAAAATATATGGACCTTCAAGGAGGAGAGGAAATTTGCACCACTTGTCATCTTTTGAGAAGCGTGGACCTTGGTTTCTACTTGAATGATAATCTATATCTTGCATAAGAATTTTATCTTTCGCAACTTTTTTATCCTTATTTAAACGAACATCCCAACACGTGCTCTCTTTTTTCATGGGAATTACTTGATAATTCGCAAAGAAATTCTCCACGGTATATTTCGCTGGAATAATTGGGATATCTTTAAAATCAGGATGTTTCGCAGAATCAGGATAGCGAGATCCTTTACCAGCTCCACGAGAGGCATATTCAAGAATGAGACGAATACAATCTCCACTTAACTGGTAGATTGCTCGTGAAAGTTTAGCATGAGAAATAATTTTATAAAAAAGAGGGAGTTTTGGGTCATAAAGAGGGATAGGAAGGCCAGCTTCTAATTGACCTAGCAAAATAAGGATCTTCTCATTAGAAGAAGGGAATCTTGAAGCTAGGTCAATGGAGAGATCAGAGTCTGAAGATTGACCAGGGATCTCAGAAAGTGAAAAACCTAAAGTTTGAAGTTTCTGCTGGTGTTTTTTGAAAGTGGGTTGACCTAATTTTTTAGCCGGGGCCATTTTTTAGTATGGGAATGATGATTTAGATGAAGAAGAATAAAAAAATAAAATTGAAACAGTAATAGATCCGGAATTTGCGGAAGAAGATGAAGAACAGTAGAGTTGCAGAGAAGAAGTAAAGAAGAAAAGAAAAAAGAGAGAGTAAAAAGAAGAGGGGAGATTAGCGAAGAAGGTATTTATAAGAAAAGAAGATTCTCGAGAACATCAATGCATTTAATGAAGAAAAGACATGAATGGTCAGAATTCAATAGTTGAAAAAAGACGTGTCAAGGGATAAATGAGAGAAAAAACACGCGTAGAATATCTAGCGATGGATACAGAGACGTGTCTGAATGAAGGGAATGTGAAAAGACAAGGAGTTGCGGCAAATCAAGAAACTTAAGTTCTCATGATCTTTATCTTCTTCGCAGAAAAGATATGAGAAGAGGCAAGATGTAGGATCAGAATATTGTTACAATAATATTCCTGTGAAATAAACAACAGATCTGCGATACATCAATAATAAACAACAGTTCTGTGATATATCAATAACTTTCTGCGAAACATCTCAAGGTGACGTAAGGAATGACATATCGGATGAAAACGACAGAAACATGAGAAGAGCGTGACATTTTTGCGATGAATCGATAAAGCCTACGAAATATTAAGGCGGTGCCACCTACGATTTATCGCAGGAACTTAGATCCAAAATTAAAGGGAATCTTAGATGTAAATGGGCTGTCATGAGCTGTAATCCACTATGTAAATGCCAATATAAAGGAAATGAATAGTTCCAGAGAGGGGGTTAGAATTTTTGAGAGCTAGGAAGGTTTTTAGGAGAGAGAAAATCTTTATCAAGTGTTCTGTGTTCTTGATCTTTGTAAAATTCCTTAAGATCATATTAATGAAAAAGTGTCTTTAATCTTCAAGTTATGTCATAAATATTGATAAATTCTTGAATAGGGTGTAGTGTGGGAATTCCTGCAACTACAAAACTGGTTGGGAATCTACAAGAAATACAAAGATATTAGAGGAACAATAAATAACCTTCTCTTTCATGGATCATTTCTTGTATCAATGTTGCTTGCTCGGTATGAAGACTGACATCTATCGCTAAGTTTTTCCTAGAATTATCGAGAATTGTCGCAGCCCATGCGAATTCATCATCATTTTGAATAAGAAGATGGGAACGGATTTGTTTTTCTCTTTTAAGAAGTTTAATGTTTTCATCCTTAAGTATATCTCTCTCAAGTTCAGTATCAATAAGGGTATTCCGAAATTTTGATAGAGCTTCAACGCCTTGAAGAGTAATGTGTTCTTTATCCTTCTCAAGTTCACTCTTCTTGGCTTTTAAGACTTTGATTTTTTTCTCTAAATTCATCTCTGCAAGTCTTTAAACTATTGGATGTACTCAAGACAGATCTATAATCCATTCTCATAAGGGAGATATGATATTTAAGCTCATCAAGGGACAAAGTATTAATTTTTTCATCTGAATAATTATTTAAAGCGTCATTAAGACGCTCAAGAAGAGTGGTTTCATCTATGGGTTCATCAAAAGAATTAAGAATGATGGCTTCATCAGTAAGATTATTGACATCTGCAAAATGGTTGCCCAAATAAGCTCAAAAAAAAAAAAAAAGGGAAGACTTAAACCAATAACTTGTTTGCAGAATTTCTCCTTATCAACTAATTTCTGTTGAAGAACTTGAATTTCTACTTCAAGCGATTTGTTTTATTAAGAAGCTCAGTATTTCCAGCTACTTCCAACTGTTTACATTTTTCGCGAAGAATGGAGATTTCAGCTTCGTATTGCTTATTTTTCTCAAGAAGTTTTGCAGATTCAGATTGTGAATCAGTAAGCCTTTTCTGTGATGATGATAATCTATTTTCTAATTCTGAAGCAACAGAAAAAGAAGCTCTGGCAGTCTGTGACATAAAAGAGAAAATAAGTAAGATAAGTAAAAGATTTTTGATATTCATGACAAATTTAAAGCCTACTACAAGAAAAATGAAGGAAAGGGGCATACCAACGAAGCTAACGCATGAAGAAAACCTGGGTTAATAAATCTTGAGACTCCTTTAAGATCTTTATAATTAGTCAAGATTGAAGCGTCGCAGATCTTTGAGAGGTAGTTGCAAGTACGAGTAATGTCATTATCTCCAATACCTTGTAAGGGATTTCTAAAAATATTAGACAATTGATCCATTGGAGTCTCAGGTTGAGAAAGACCCATTGCAGACCTAATTCTTGCGGAAGAGATATGCATTGAAGTTCCCACAGAGGCATCATTATTAATTCCACTATTTTTTTCGATTTCATTATCTTTTTCAGCGATAGTAGAAGTTTCTTGGAGTTGAGAATTATCAGAAGGAAGTGGTTGAGTTTTTCTCATTTTCTTTGGAGGACCGTCAGTGGTTTGATTTTTATTGCGGCGAGGAGAAGCACCAGAACTTTCATTTGGAGTTGCTACTCTTTTGCCTTTATCTTTGGCTTCAACCACCGCGACAAATGGTATTTCCTTGAAAACAATCACATATAAAGATAAGAAACATGGGCAACAATATATTGTTAAAGGTTATAGAAGATTGTTTCTTACTTCATCTGTGAAGGTTTTCAAAATTTGAAGGAGATTGGGATTCCCAGTATTGACATAGTTAAGCTTCATTCTTTCAATCTGATAAAATATATCTCAATATAATCAATAAGAATGATACATTTATCCAAATTTGCAAATAATGATAAATGCTGCGAAATATACCTCAGAATTCCTTTCAGGCCAGTTAAAAATCCAAGGACAATACGCCGCAAGATTTGCAGGATTCGCAGGAAGATCGAGAGTGTCATAGATATATGGACCTTCAAGGAGAAGAGGAAATCTACACCACTTATCATATTTTGAGAAGCGTGGACCTTGGTTTTTACTTGAATGATAATCTATATCTTGCATAAGAAGTTTATCCTTCGCAACTTTTTTATTCCTATTCAAACGAACAGCCCAACACATGCTATCTTTCTTCATGGGAATCACTTGATAATTCGCAAAGAAATTCTCCAAGGTATATTTCGCTGGAATAATTGGGATATCTTTAAAATTAGGATGTTTCGCAGATTCAGGATAGCGAGATCCTTTACCAGCTCCACGAAAGGCATATTCGAGAATGAGACGAATACAATCTCCACTTAATTGATAGATTGACGTCAGAAATAATTTCATAAAAAAGAGGGAGATCTGGGTTATAAAGAGGGATAGGAAGGCCAGCTTCTAGTTGACCTAGGGAAATAAGGATTTTCCCATTGGAAGAAGGAAATTCTGAAACTAGATCAATAGAGAGATCAGTGTCTGAAGATTGACCAGGGATCTCAGAAAGTGTGAAACATAAGGTTTGGAACTTCTGTTGGTGTTTTTGGAAAGTAGGTTGACCTAATTTTTTAGCAGGAGCCATTTTTTAGTATGGGAATGATGATTAAGATGAAGAATAATAAAGAAACAAGATTGAAGCCGTAGTAGATCCGGAATTTGCGGAAGATGATGAAGAACAGAAGAGTTGCAGAGGAAAAGTAAAAAGAAAAAGTAAAAAGAAGAGGAGAGATTAGCGAAGAAGATATTTATAAGAGAAGAAAATTCTCGAGAACATCAGTGCATTTAATGAAGAAAAGACGTGAATGGTCAGAATTCAACGGTTGAAAAAAGATGTGTCAAGGAATAAATAAGAGAAGAAACACGCGTAGAATATCTAGCGATGGATACAGAGCTGTGTCAGAGTGAAGGTAGTGTGAAAATATAAGGAGTTGCGGCAAATCAAGAGATTTAAATTCTCATGATCTTTATCTTCTTCGCAGAAAAGATATGAGAAGAGGAAAGATGTAGGATCATAATATTGTCACAATAATATTCCTGCGAAATAAACAACAGTTCTGCGAGACATGTTTACGATACATTAATGATATTCTGCAATACATCATAAAATGACGTAAGGAATGACATATCGGATGAAAACGACAGAAACATGAGAAAAGCGTGACATTTCCGCGATGAATCAATAAAACCTGCGAAAGATTAAGGCGGTGCAAACTGCGATGTATCGCAAGAATTTAGATCCGAAACTAAAGGGAATCCTAGCTGTAAATGAGTTGTCATGAGCTGTAATCCACTAGGTAAATGCCTATATAAAGGAAATGAATAGTTCCAGAGGGGAGGATGGATTTTTGAGTGTTAAGAAAGTCTTCAAGAGAGAGAAAATCTTATTAAGTGAATTGTATTCTTGATTACTGTAATTCTTTTAAGATCATATTAATAAAAAGGTCCTTAATCTTCAAATTGTGTCATAAATTCTTGAGTTGGGTGTAGTGTGGGAATTCCTGCAACTACACTTTTGGTTGTGTTTGTTTTGTTTCTTGCAGGTTAATCAGTTTTCTGGTTTCTCTTCTTTTTGACAACTTGGTGCGTCTCTAGAGGATTTTTTTTGGGATTTGTCTGTTCTTCTGCTTCACTTTAATCATGGCTTCATCCTCAAACTTTTCTCCAAATCTGGAGTTTGAAGATCTGTCAAACAGAATGGCTGCTCTCTCTCACAATGAAGAAGAAGTATTTGAAATTCCAGAAGATCTCGTTGAAACTCAAACGTCACACAAATACTCTCTGGTTATCACCACCATTACAAGAAGGGAGTATGGGATTAATATCCTCTACAATATGGTACAGAGATCTTGGAGGCCTTCAGGAACAATGGAGATCACAAATTTTGGGCAATATATCTGATTCATTTTGAAATAGGGTGCGACTACAACGCAGTTCTCACAAAATCCTGGGCAATGAATGAAGATCTTCTACTTATAGAGATTTGTGATCATGAGAAACTACCCGAAGAATACGAGTTCAAATTTGCAGACTTCATAGTTCAGATCCATGGTCTCCCAATGAGTATGCTAACAATCAAAATGGTAGAAGTTTTGGAAAGAAAAATAGGGTCTCCTTATCCTATATGTGAATCCGAACGTGCAAAATTGGGGAGTTATGCTAAAGCCAGAGTTAGGATGAATATCACAGAGGCCATTAAACAAGAATTGAACTTCACACTCCCATCCAAGAAGAAGTGCAAAGCTATGCTGAGGTATGAAAGATTGCCGAGAGTGTGTTTTTACTGTGGTCATTTTGGTCACATAATGAAGCAATGTCCGGAACTGTCCAAAGAATGCGAAAAGATGGGGTTCTTCTCACCAGAAACATTCATGGAGAAAATGCAAGATGTGAAAGTGGATAAACTCACAGAAGAGATTAATGAAAATTTCAAGCCGAGACTTAACCAGAGTATCCTTTTCTCAAACAAACATCAAGAAACCCTAAACTCCATTAATGGAGATGAAGAAACAATGCAGGTAACCCTAAACCAAAACCTACTCAACAACCTACCATTTTTTCCTCCTCCATTCACTCCTCAGAAAAAGCCATGCAACCACAAAATCTTCTTGTTACCATTTCAGAACAGAATCCCCATGCAAATCTAGAGAAAGTTGAAAATTCCCTTGACCGTATTCATAAGGAGAATATTTCACCAAATACTCCGGTAGTTAATGCAAAAATCCATGCAGCTGACAAAGAAATTCTCTCGAACATCTCAACCCATCTACCCATCCCTAAACCCATTTCCAACCCACCAATAGTTCTTGCTGCCCACCCACCAAACAAGAAAAAACCAGTTAGCCCGAAAGAAAAAACTCCTACAAAACTCAGTAAAACCATACCTTCAAAACCAAACCACCCCTCCACTACCCAACAATCACCTCCCACAACAATAACCCCAGAAAAACCCACCAACATAAGTATATCAAATGCAGTGGATAATTCTTTCGAACTAAACAACCAGAAAAACATGAGGCATTAGAAGAGAGTTGCTAGGTATAGTCAGAATGTTGAATCCCAAGATAGATCCATGCACATAGGCAGTAAAAGACTATCTGAACCAATGGATTGTGATCCCCCACTGAAGATACACTGTGGTATACCTGAAAAGGCTGTGGCGACTTGCCCCAAAAAGTCGCAAAATCAATATTAATACAATCTTGGAACTGTCGTGGTCTAGGGAACGAGACGACAGTTCTAACTTTAAACTCGTTCCTGCATAGTTGTAAACCAACTATTCTTTTTTTATCCGAAACTCGTCTAAATGAAGCAAACAGCATAAGGATTTGCAACTCTTTAAACTTTAGGCATTTCGACTACATACCAGCAATTGGCAGGAGTGGAGGGTTGGCTTTGCTCTGGCAAGATACAGTTGATCTCACAGTAATATCAAAATCCCAAAACAACTTTCACTGTACTGTAGGAGCACATCTATCAGTACCACAATGGGATCTTTTTTGCATTTATGGCCCACCAGATCACAACCGTAGAGATGCCTTTTGGAGACAAATGAATAGTGCTCTAGAAGATGTGGAGGGTGCTTGGTGTATGATTGGAGACCTAAATGTTTTGATGCATCAATATGAAAAGCAAGGGGGCTCTTCCCATACTGATATAAGCTGCAGAGAATTCAGAACTCTACTAAGAGAAAGAGACGTCATCGATCTAGGATATGCTGGACCGGCGTTTACTTGGTCTAATAATGCAACTCAGAATATTCCAATTTTTGAAAGGCTAGACAGGGCGTTATGTAACACAGATTGGAGGGTACAATTTTTAGAGGCAGCCGTTCTCCACTTACCGAGAATTGAGAGTGATCATTCTCCCATCATTCTTAATACTTTGAGAAAACCACCGAAAAGAAAACCAAATTATAAGTTTGAATTTTACTGGACCGACCATCCATAATTCAAAGATGTGTTACAAGCTAATTGGGAGAATTCTACTGGTAACACTCTGTCAAAGCTTAAAGGACTAGGGGAAGGCCTGTGGAAATGGAGCAAAAAAACTTTTGGAGACACTAAAAGGGAGATTGAAGAAGAGAAACAGAAGTTGGTTGATTTGCAAGCTTCTGCACACCTGACGGACATTAGGCAGGAAGAGATAGCAATATGAAATAACATCATTACACTGGAGAGGAGAGACCGCATGTTTTGGCAACAAAGGAACAAATCAAAATGGATTCCTTCCATTGACAAAAATACCCAGGTATTCCATGTTTTTACTATCCATAGAAGGAACAAAAACAAAATTTTTGCCTTGAAAGATTCTAATAATGAATGGATCTCTAACCCTGTACAAATAAGAGATACTCTCATCTCCCACTTTGAAGATATGTTTACAAAGGATGCCAATGTCGACTCTAGTACTATGAGTCTGGAGAATGCTAATAAATTAAATCTAGATGATTGCAGGTATCTAAGTTCAATTCCTAGTGCAGATGAAATCTTCAAAGTTATTAATAAGATGGGCTCTTTGAAATCTCTAGGCCCGGACGGCTACCCAGCTTTGTTCTACAAGAAGTGCTGGGAAGTGGTAGGTCAAGAAGTAACTCATCTAATACAGGACTGTTTTAGATACTCAGCCATTCCTGCAGGACTGAACCATACGTATTTGGCGCTCATCCCAAAAAAGAAGAATGCTGAAGCTGCTGTTGATTACAGGCCGATAGCACTCTGCAATGTGCTTTACAAGGTTGTTACTAAGATCATCACCACCAGACTGAGTCCATTTCTCGACAACCTCATTGAAAATAACCAGTCCGCTTTTGTCCCAGGAAGGCAAATTTTGGACAACATCATTGTTGCAAAAGAACTTTTCCATTCCATGCATCATCACTCTAAATCCTCTCAAGGGTCCTTTGCTCTTAAACTGGATATGAGCAAAGCTTACGACAGGGTGGATTGGAACTTCCTGAGCCAAGCTTTGATAAATTTTGGAATTACAGATAGAGCTCACTCCCTCATTATGAGTTGCGTGAATACTGCTTCCTTTTCGATTCTCCTTAATGGACAACCAGAAGGATTCTTTAGAGGACAAAGAGGTATACGACAAGGCTCTCCGTTATCCCCGTACTTATTTATAATTTGTGCACACTCTTTCTCAACCTTAATCAACAGAATGGAAAATGAAGGAAAATATAGCGGCTACAGAATTAACAGATGGGCTCCTAGTATCTCACACATCATGTTTGCGGATGACATTATGTTGTTTGGCAACACGGACACCAGTACCATCAACTCCATAACTACTATGCTTCAACAATACTACAACCTCTCAGGGAAGCTAGTCAACTATTCAAAGTCCTCCATTCACTTTAGCAAAAGCGTACCGGGCAGCTATGCTGATGAGATTATCCAAGAACTGGGAGTTAAATGGATGCAGAAGGATGAGAAATATCTGGGGGTGAATATTCGTCAACAAGGTAACAGGATATCAAACTATAATTTTGTCATAGAAAAATTTGATGCAGCCTTGGCACGAGGCAGACTCCACAATCTGTCTCACGCAGGGAGAACAGTTCTCATTCAATCAGTCCTAGCTCTTATCCCAATTTTTTACATGTCCACCACTATGCTCCCAAAAACAGTTCTCAACAAGCTAACTCAGATAATTCGAAACTTTTGGTGGGGTCACACTAGAGATAAGAGGTAGATGCACCTTTTGAAGTGGGAGTGGTTTAATCTTTCAAAGGAACAAGGAGGCTTGGGACTGAGGAATTTACAGGAGATCAACTTGGCATTACTGGACAAGTTATCATGGAGATTCCTGCATGAAGATGGTTCTTTATGGGTTCAATTCATGAAGGATAAGTACATGAGAGATTGTTACTTTTGGGAAGCCAAAAAAATAACAACTTGCTCTACAACGTGGGCAGCTATGCTGGATAGCAGACAAGAATTAAAGAAAGGTTGTCTTTGGCTGGTTGGAAATGGATGGTCCATCAATATCTTCATGCACCCTTGGATACCCACAGTACCAGGTAATATCCCAGTTCTTTCAAGAGAAGGAAACTCGTCATATAAGACAGTTGAAGAATTGATCGATCCCATCACAGGTCACTGGAACACAATGGCTCTTCAACAGCTGGAAGACTCATACATTAGTGATCACATCAAGAGAATTGCTCCCAATACTGCAGTCAAGGATAATCTCATATTGAAATTTACCACTGATGGAAACTTTACACCACAATCATTCTATAAGATGTTACAGGAACAACAAGGCGAGACTTCAACAACAAGAGATGATAGTTTTCCCTGGAAAAAATTTTGGGCCATAAAAAAGGTTGCCCCAAAAATCAAAACTTTCATCTGGAGAGCATTACATAACGGGCTTGCTTTATCTCAGAGAGTTGGCAGATTTATCGATGGAGTCTCCACAAATTGCAGTATTTGTAACAAGGAAGAATAAATGGTTGACCACCTTTTAATTCACTGTGAGTTCGCTCGAGCATTTTGGTTTGCGTCTCCCTTAGGGTTCAGGTTTCATGGCGACCAAAGCATGACTCTCCCCAATTTAGTGAAGCTACTCCTCAGCAGTAATGATAAAGACTCTTCCATCGTACTAGGCATGTGCATTTGTTGGGCCATCTGGAAATCCCGTAAAGCAAAGGTTTTTGAGAACAAGAATACTAATATCCAGGGAGCCTTAGCTATAACACTATACTGGTATAATCTCTACTTCAATCATGCGGAAGCTGAAGATAATCAAGCTGCAGAAGACGACCTGGTGAGTACGGAAACGAATGGCAATAAAAATTGGAAGGCTCCTGATTCCCCTACAGTGAAAATAAATGTAGATGCAGCCTAGAAGGATGGTGAATATGCAGTCACATCTGTGGCTAGAGATAGCTATGGTTCCTGGTGTGGAGTAGGAACTAAAGTGGGTAGAACAGATACGGTGGTTTATGCTGAGGCTGATGGTTTCAAGTTAGCAACTGAACTAGCTATTTGGTTAAATCTGACCAACATAATCATTGAAGGTGATAGTAAAATTGTGGTTAACAGTCTCAAAGGTGTGTCGAGGAAAATTCCGTGGAGAATCTGGAGATTAAAAGATGATATCACTGCAAGAATGCTCTCTCTCAACTGCTCTGGAGCTTACAATTTTGTGCCAAAACCGGCAAACCAAGCTGCTCATTCCATTGCAGCATTTTCTCTTTCAAACAACGTCCAACAAATGTGGACCAGTTCTAATTTTCCATCTAGCATTGTTAGCCTCCGGGATGTAAACAATGGCTAGTTTTTTTTTCACTCTTTGTTTACCAAAAAAAAAAAAAAAAAAACAGACTTATATTCCCAAAGAACAACTCAGTTTTATCAATCACCTCACAATAAACTTAATCGACGCAGCGAAGAAGATTATTGAGGAATCACAAATGATGAGACGGAGTATTTGTGACTACTTTTATATCCTTCCTATCGGAGATAAAAATCTCAAGCCAATTATTACAATTGTACTCGTATGACAGAATATGTAAGATCAGATCACACAAATACGATAAAAGTAGTTACGGTCTGTATTCACAATCCCAATGAAGTCTTTAAGTCGTTAACCTGGTTTTAGAAGAATAAAACCAAAGGTTAAAGGAGAATCGACTCTAGGTTAGCAAACTAGTATCACACAGAATGTGTCGGGATTAGGTTTCCCAGTTGCTAGAGTTCTCCCTTATATAGTCTTTCAAATCAGGGTTTGCAATCCATGTTAGCTTAGTAACAAAGCATTTAATATTCACCGTTAGATGAAAACCTGATTATATACAAGTTAATATTTATCAACCGTTAGATTCGAAAACATAGCTTGTTATACACACATGTACTACACGTTTGTTGGCTTGTGAAAACCGTACCTAAACTTGTACATTAGTTGGTTCAACACTAGTTAACCAAATGGTTATCCAAATGATAACTTTCATATCAACCATATTCTTCTTCACCATAACTAGTCCAAATGACTCAAACGAACTAGTTAGAGAGTTGTTCAATTGCTTAGATCTTTATGTACTACACAAGACATAATTGAAGAAAAAACGATGTGATTCACTCGAATTGATTCATGAACTATAAAGCCACGGTTTGCAATAACATTCCTTAGTTTATTAAGATAAGTTCACAAACATCATTTTTAGACATAACTCCAGCAGAAATAGGTTCGAGAGCTTCGCCAGTTCGCAGACTGAAGTTAACGTGCTGCTCCGGTTTCACTTGATTAATAAAGTTCGCAAACTTCAGTTCAAGCAATAATGACTTATACATATATATGTTTCCACAACAATGCTTATATCCTCCAATGGTTATATTGTCTAAACTATCATTTCAATCATTTAAACATTCTCAGAGGGCGTTATATAGTTGTTATTCACAAACTATTTTTCTTCAGAGCAATTTCCAAAATGATCGAAACATAGCATGACTTTCATCAATAGGTAAAGATGAACTTGGCTAAAGCGAAAGCTTTACCAACACATATTCAGAGAAATAGATAAGTGAGATATACTCAGCTCGAAATAACATGTGTGTATATTCTTAGTATATATAGTAATACGACTTTTGTCTCAAGATAGGAGATATAATAGATATACTTTCGAGTGATAGATAAGTTCAAGTCTCCACATAGCTTTAAGTCAATGAAGATCCACTGGTTCCTTGAATAGTCCTTCGTCTTGTATGATGATCACCATGGAGTTCTTGAGCTCAACTACACTTTATATCCTAGTCTGAGACCTTTGTAGTTGCAGGAATTCCTATACTACACCCCTCACAAGAATTCTTAATAATCAACACATATTTGAAGATTAAGAACAACACTTTTATTGATTAATTCTCAGAAATATTACAAGAAATGAAAGAAATCAAGAATACAACCCCTCTCTTAAACCTTCTCTCTCCTCAAAACTTTTTCAATACTCTCAAAAATGATCTCCCCATTCTGAGTCTATTAGTTCTCTTTATATAGGGTAGTTACATAGTGGATGACAGCTAAGCTATCCTTTAATTTCGGATCTGACTCGCGATACCCTCGCAGTAGTTGTAATGTTAATTTTCGCAGATGATATAATCTTCGCAGGCTCGTCATGCTCTTCTCGTGTTTTAGATACCATCATCCGTTATGTCATTCTTCGAGTCATTCCATGACACTTGCAGTATGTTGTTGAAGAACTCGCAGAAATGTTGTTTATAAATTTCGTAAGAGTATTATTGTGGCGATATTATGATCCTACATCTTGCCTCTTCTCATGTCTTTTCTACGAAGGGGAAAGGATCATGAGAATTGAAACTTTTTAAAACGCCGCAGCTGTTCATCTTTTCAGGTTCTTCTGTTATGACACGTTTCTGCATTCCTCGCCAGATTAATTACACGTATCTTTTCTTCCATTCAATTTCTGACACGTCCTTTTCAACCGCTGCACTTCAAACGTTCACGTCTTCTCTTCGCATTAAATGCACTTATCTTCTCAAGAATTCTTACCTTCTATATATATCTTCTTTATTCTTCTCTTTTCTCCTTTTTACTTTCTCTTTCCTTCTCTCTGCAATTTCACTTTTCTTCCGCAACTTCCGTATCTGTTACTGTTGTAACTTTTCTCTTATTCTTTTGATCTTCTATTCTTTTCTTCATTCCCATACTAAGAATGCCTCCAGCTGGTCGTAAAAATATAATTGCCATTCAAAAAATTCAGAAGAAGCTTCAAGATAAAAGTTTTACTCTATCCACCTTTCCCGATCAAAACCCCAGGGCGGAGCTCTTTGTTAAATTATTTTCTGATCATCCGTGTAATCGCGAGAAGATCATAGTCTCACCAGGTCATCTTGAAGCTGGCCTTCCCATTCCTCTTTATGACCCTGAACTTCCTTTATTTTATGAAATAATTTCTCATGCGAAGTTCTCGCGGGCTGTATATCAGTTAAATGGGGATTGCATTCGTTTGATGCTTGAGTTTGCTACTCGCGGTGCCGGTAAGGAATCTCTTTACCCCCTTGAAGCGAAGAACCCTAAATTTGCTAAAGTTCCAATTGTCCCTGCGAAGTATATTATAGAAAATTTCTTCGTGAATTATGAAATAATCCCCATGAGGAAGGATAACACTTGTTGGGGTGTCCGCTTACAGAAGAAGGATGACGTTGCTGAATATAAAGTTCTTATGTTGGACATTGACTAGCATCCGGGCACCAATTCATCTCCTCTCCATTCTAATGATGATAAATGGTGTATTTTACTATTATTTTTAGAGGGTCCATACATCTCTGGTTCTCATGCTTTACCTGCAAATCTCGCAGAATACCAACCATGGGAGTTCAGCTGGCCTGAAAGGAATACATAGGTATATTCCCGAATTTTTTGTTTAGATTACCATTATTATTTTCCTCATGCTTGAATATGTACTCTCGCTGACCAGTCCCATTTTACCAGATTGGAAGGCTGAAAGCTAGCTACAAGAAGTTAGGGAAACTTAGTACTTTATTAGCTCTTAAATCACTCACAAATGAAGTAAGAAATATTCCTTTATGATTCTTAACAATATATTGTTGCCTCTATTTCTTATCTTTATCTGTGTTTGAAGGTTATTGAAGAAAGAGAACCCGTTAAGGTTGCAAAGACTAAGGGGAAAGGCAAAGGTGCTCCTCGCAGAGAGAAATCTGTTGCTCCTCTTTCAAAGAAAATAAAAGTGCAATCCCCATCTCCTTCAACTCCTCAATCTATTGAAAGTTAAAGTGATGATATCTCTTCCGCGAAGAAATCCTCCCAACCTGAGTCTTCTATATCTCAGCTGTCTAGCATATTCTCTGATAATATGTATGGTATTAGGAATAATGCTCTCACTAGCATATGTCAAGCTCTCGTAAGTATCTGCGATGCTCCTATACTAGTTAACAATGAATCTCTTCATGAAATTTCAAGATCTGTGAGTCCCAGCCTCTTAAATTCACTCAACACTCTGGTATGTTCTCTTTTCTTCGCCATATTTGTGTATTCTCATTTCCTCGCAAGGTTTTAATTTGTATTTGTCTTGAATTTTTTTTGTTTTTTTCGCAGGCTGGAAGAGCTTCTTTTGCTGTTGACTCAGATTTGGAGAGGCGAAAAATATTAGAATGAAAAATTAGAATCTGAGTCTACTAGTATTCGCAAGAAGGATGAACGGATGGAATCTGAAGTTGCTAGTCTACGCGAAAAGGTTAAGAAAATATAAATTGAAGCCTCCTCTCAGTCAGACAAAGTTTCTAGTCTCCAAGCTGCGAATAATCAACTTTATGCTATGAAATTTCTCTTCTTTCTTTTATCCCTCTGTCCTACGACTTTATCTTATTTGATTAATCATTCTTACAGATGTTTATGGTCTCTCTAATGAGGCTTGAACCCTTCATTATTTCCCTTCTTCTATGGATGATAACTCTCTTCTTGAACATCTTAACAATTCATTAAATAGTTTTTCTGATGACCAAATTACATCCCTCTCCATAGATGAACTCAGATCAAAATTTCGCCTCTTAGAGGATGAACATAGATTCAACTTGAGCTTAACCAACAAATTTAAGCGCCATTATCATGATTCTAAAAAAGAAATCAAATCTTTAAAATCCAAGAATATTAAGCTTTCAGATGATAAGGACCATATAACTAACCAAGGTGCTCAAGCTTTAGCAGATTTTCATAAGACTCTTCTCGATGTTCAAATTGAAAGAGATAGACTTATCTGCGAGAATAGAGATATTGTTGAAAGAGAAAACCAAGTTCGCTCCCTTCTTCTCATTAGTAATGATGATAAGTTTGCTTGGGATGCGAAGATTCTTGATAACGCCAGAAATAATTTAGGTGTAGATGTTAGTCTTCAAGCTGAGCATTCTGCCTTGATTAAGGATATGATATTTTAAAGAGAAGGTGGTTATTCTTGTTTTTCCACTAATCCATTTTTTGAATGAATCTCCACTATTTTATTAATAGGTTGTCATTTGTTCGCAACATCTGAAGGAAATCTTCGCCAAAGAGTTGAAGAGTTGGAAGAAGAAAAAGGAAAACTCGCAAAACTTCTGTCTTCTCGCAACGAGAAATGTTCCAAGTTCAAGAAGCAGCTACAGATTACCCAGGCAAATTTTAGTAATGTTCTTGTTGGTGTTCGCAATGATTCCATTAAGATGGTATGTAATGATCATAAAATTCCTCATTCTGCATATCCTTATCTCGCGGATGAAATACCAGAGAACATTCATAATCTTGTCATCTCTGACAGTGAAGCTGAAGAGTCTGAAGAAGATGAAGAATATAATGAAGATGAAGGTGAAGGGGGGGGGGGGAATCTAGTGAAAACAATGAAGGATCTAATGAGAAATAGTTTTATCTCCTTTTATAATCTCTTTGTAATATTTGTACATTTATTTCCTTCTCCTTGTAAGATATTCCAGTGAATTTCTCCAGCTTCTAATATTCCTTGGTGTATAGATTTCTTTTGTTTCTATCTACATACATTAGAAAACAATTATTTTTTGCAATATGGTTAATCAATATGATTATTAATTTTTAACTATCAGAATAAATCTGCCATATAATGATGAATAACAATGTAGGTACCGAATATCACAAGGCATGAACTTACGAACACCGTGACAAATATAAGAGGGAAGAGTTACAAAACAATACGAAGATAGAGGAAGCACATGGAAGTATGAAGATTTGCAAATATGGAATAATCGTACGAAGATGTTTTGCGATACTTCGTAACACATATACAGCTGTACAAAGTTCATTATAAATAGGAGTTCAAATGTAAAATTCAAGAGGTTCTTTTAGGGAGTATTAGAAATTATCTTAGGAAAGAGAATAGAGAAAGCTGTAACTATTCTAGTTACATTTAGATACTTCTTTGTAATCAATTGAGAGGATTAATAAGAAAATTGTCATTCAACATCAAGAACTTCTCAAGTTTTACTAATTCTACTGAGGGTGTAATTGTAGGTTATTCTGCAACTACATAATTGGCGCTAGAAACAGGGACTTGAGGATTGTGATAGCCAAAATTTGAAGGAATTGTGGAAAATTTGAAGATCAAATGGAGTCAGTGGATGGAGATTGCAAAAAAGAAGAATGTAATATGATCACAAAGACAATGATTGATGAATTTCATAATAACATGAAGGGAAAGATATACAAGCGAGATTGTATAGGAAGAAAGATCATGGAGGATGAGAAAATAACAACTTTAGAAGAATGGGAAAAACAGAAAATCACATTTTCAGTAGCAGAAATTCCAAATGAAGACTTGAACCACACTTCACCATTGGTGATCACAGTTCCAGTCATGCGAGAAGAGAAGAAAGCTATAGAAAAATGGAAATTAAACCGAATCTTGGTTGATACAGGGAGTTCTGTTAATATCATATTCTATCATGCACTTAAAGGGATGGGAATTAAAGATGAAGAAATCACAAATTCAAAATGTCTCATTCATGGATTAGGAAAATCTACAACAAAATCTAAAGGGGAAATAGCACTGCGAATATTGCTAGGAGAAATCGAAACACATATAGTCTTATGTGTGATAGATATGGAATCTCCATATAATATGCTGATAGGAAGGTCATGGATTCATGCGATCAAAGTTGTTGCTTCAACATTACATCAGAAAATCAAATTTCCTACAACAAATGGAATACAGGAAATAAAAGGAGATCTTGATAGTGCAAAATTTTGTTATTAGATTGAAGTAAAACAGTGTGAAGGGAGAGCAAGAAAGAAACAGTTTCGTAGAAAACTTGCGAAGGAGGTAAAAAAGGAAGAAGAATTCAGAGTGTATACAATAAGAGCAAAGGAAGGGAGAGGAATACCAAGTGAGATTCCAGAAAAAGAAGGGGAACCAGCAAAAGTAATCAAAGAACCAACACCTATGGGGGAGCAAAGTCCAAGCTATGTTTCAGCTGAACCAACTAAAGAAGTAAATATTGGAAGTAAAGAGGAGCCTTTATTCTTGCGAATTGGAACTAAGATGGATGAAGAAGAAGAAGAAAAGATAACTATTGATCTCTTACGAGAATATAAAGATATATTCGCAGGAAGTGTAGATGAGATACTAGGAATTGATCCATCAGTGGCGTGTCATAGATTGAACATCGATAAAAATGTAAGACCATTCAAACAAAGGATAAGGAAGATATCACAAAGTTATCATGCACAGATAGAAGAAGAATTACAAAAGATGCTGGATGCAGGAATCATAAGGGAAGCAAAATACCCAGAATGGATTGCGAATATGGTCATTATTCCGAAAAAGAATAAAGGGATAAGAATTTGTATAGATTTCACTGATCTAAACAAAGCCTGCCCCAAAGATAGCTTTCCATTACCAGACATACCACAAATGGTGGAATCAGCTGCAGGACATGATAGAGTCACTTCACTTGATGGATATAAAGGGTATAATCAAATATCACTCGCAGAAGAAGATCAAGAACATACTGCCTTTTTTGCTCCAAGAGGTTTGTATTGTTATGTGAAGATGCCATTTGGTTTGCGAAATGCGGGTGCTACATATCAACGAATGGTTGAAAAAGTGTTCGCAAAGTGGATACATAAAACTTTGGAAGTATATGTAGATGATATGTTGATAAAAAGCAAAGAAGCCAAAGATCATGTGCAAGATTTGAAGGAAATATTTGAACAAATGAGAAAGTTCAACATCAAATTAAATCCTGAGAAATGTATAGTTGGAGTTGCGTCTGGAAAATTCTTGGGATATATAGTATCAAAGGAGGGAATACAAGTTGATCCAGAAAAGGTACAAGCAATTCGTGACATTCCAACACCTACAACAGTAAAGGAAGTACAAAAGCTAAATGGACTCTTAGCTTCACTCGGAAGATTTATTTCGCGAATGTCAGATAAGTGCAAACATTTTTTCAATATACTTAAGAAGGGAGCAAAATTCAAGTGGACTGATGAATGTGAAAAAGCTTTTCAAGGAATCAAAGAATATCTCACAAATACATCCATATTACATAAACCAGAGAAAAACGAAGAATTATTGGTATACCTCGCAACAACTCCATATGCTCTAAGTGCAGTTCTGTTGCGAACAGACGCAGGAATAGAAAGGCCCATTTACTACATCAGTAAAAATTTTAACGCAGCAGAGAGAAATTATTCTAAAATGGAGAAGTTAATCTTAGCCCTGGTTTATGCATCATTCAAGTTACGAATATACTTCCAAGCACATGTGATAAAAGTGGTAACCAAGGTGCCAATTGAATCAGTTATGAAGAACACCAAAATGTCAGGGAGAATAGAAAGGTGGAATGCACAAGTAAACCATTACAAGATAAAATACGAAGTATTATCATCGCAAAAGTCACAAGTTGTCGCAGATTTCTTGGCAGAATTTCCTTTGGAAGAAGATGAAGCAGTAGAAGAAATGATGGATGTTGAAGAAGAGTTTGGGAATCCAAAAGACTTGTTAACAAAACCAAATAGATGGGAAATTTTAGTAGACGGATCATCCAACAGTGAGGGGAATGGAATTGGAGTTGTGTTGATCTCACCAGAAGGAGAAAGAACAACATTCTCATTCAGACTAGAATTTGCATCCACGAACAATGAAACAAAGTACGAAGCTGTAGTGCACGCATTGAAGATCGCAATAGAAAAGAAGCTTGAAAGTATAAGGATAACAAGTGATTCGCAGCTAGTAATTTGTCAAATTAAAGGGGAATATACCACAAATGAGTCTTCCTTGAAGAAATACAAGAAACTTGTTGCTGAATTATCTGCGAAGATACCAAAATTAAAGTGGAGGCATATAACAAGGAAATACAATCGACTCGCAGATGCTTTTGCATTCATTCCAAGTATGATGACAAATCCTAATACAAGAAATATCAAAATTCAGACGATTCAACACCCATCGGTGAACAAAGAAGAAGAAATTGAGGAGGCAGTTGCGATGGAAGTAGAAAGAGAATTACCAAATAACATCGCAGATTGGAGAAAAGAAATTCATGCATATCTCGCAACAGGAGAAGTATCCAGGAACAGACTAGAAGCACATAAATTAAAGAGTCGTGCAACAAACTATGAGCTACGAGAAGGAATTTTATACAGAAAATCTTTCAATGGACCACCTCTCAGGTGCTTAACTCGTGAAGAAGGAGAAAAATATTGAAGATGTTACATGGAGGAGAAGCTGGCAATCATAGTGGGGGAAGATCTCTAGCGTACAGAGCAAAGATACAAGGATATTACTGGCCATATATGCATACAGACGCAAAATTGTTCGTACGAAGATGCTAGGAATGTCAACGACATGGTAAAAGAATTCATGCACCAGGGGCAACATTAACTTCTTCAACAAGCTGCTGGCCTTTTGGGAAATGGGGGTTGGATATTTTTGGACCATTTCTGCCTGGATCCGGACAAAGGCGATATTTGATAGTCACAACAGATTATTTCACGAAGCTCGCAGAAGTAAAAGCAGTACAGCATATTCGTGATAAAGATGTTTTTATGTTCATATTTGAGAACATCATTTGCAGATACGGAGTTCCATCACAATTAGTATCTGATAATGGAAAACAATTTGAAGGGAAGAATATAGAGATGTTACTAAGTGCTTTTAAGATAAAATATGGGAAATCAACTCCGTTATATCCACAAGCTAATGGACAGGCAGAGGCAACAAATAAAACAATTGCAGATACAATCAAAAAGAAATTAGAAGGACATCTCAAAGGGTGGTGCGAGCAAGTACCTAGTGCAGTCTGGGCATACAATACAACTATAAGAGAGGCAACTGGAATGTCTCCTTATTGCTTAACATATGGAGTAGAAGCAGTATTACCAACAGAGGTTGTAATTCCGACAACAAAGAAAGAAGCTTGGGAAAGAAATTTAAGTGCAGGGGTAATATTAAGTGAACTGGATGATTTGGAAGAAAAAAGAGAAAAGGTGTTGCACCATATGAAGATTTATCAGGAACGATTAGCTCGAGAATACAACAAGAGAGTCATTGAACGTGAATATCAACCAGGTAATTTGGTCATGCGAGAAACACCTCCACATCAGAAAGAAAATGGAGGAAAATTAGCACCAAAATGGGATGGACCATATGTTATCAAAGAGGTTGTGGGAAGTGGAGCTTATCGGCTGATGGATCCAGAAGGGAGAGACATGGGTTTGAGACTTGGTAGACCTTGGAATAGACTGTAGTTGAAAAGGTATTATCCATAAAACTCATGATAAATTTTACGAATATTGTTTGCTCGTAGGAAATATGCAAAAATTATGAATTTTAAATTTTTTATTGCGATTAACTTTCATTAAAGAAAGACGCACAAATTAACTTGCGAAGAAAAGACCGCAATCTGTGATCAGCTTTCAAAAAAGAAAGAAAGCCGCAGAAACATTACACAGGAAAACCTTTGTGGCATACAACCTAGTTCGCGAAGAAACATTTCGTAAGAGGCAAAGTCCTAAAGTACGTCATTTAAGGGGGTACCTATAAGCATGGC
Source organism: Papaver bracteatum (assembly GCA_023529315.1). Taxonomy (NCBI): domain Eukaryota; kingdom Viridiplantae; phylum Streptophyta; class Magnoliopsida; order Ranunculales; family Papaveraceae; genus Papaver; species Papaver bracteatum. Next base: position 739,311 of record JAJJWX010002486.1, read on the forward strand.
TCAGGGACACCGGAACACCACCAAGGCACCTGAGTACATGGAACTTTATGGGGTACAACCCAATAACGGGGTACCTATCCAGGTTAGACACCTTGGATTCTCACCTAATCTTGTGACATTACGCAATATTATGCGGTGTAACATGATTTAGGTTGGGCGACTAAGGCATATTGTCTTTCCCAAGAAGTGCAGAAAACGATCAAGGCGCCGAGGTACACGGTTGAAGCACATCTGCCATTTTTGACAAGTCTTGGCAAATTATGCACTTGGCCCAAAGATACCCCATAGGGTGCAACCTCGTAACTATAAGCCCTATAGGCAAAAAGGATAAGAGGTTGCGATCAAAAGCTGGTTGTTTGCAGAACCGGATTGGAAGAGCTAACCTTGTATGGTCGATGTACGCTTCCTTGAAGGGGCAACCAAGGGGAAGATAAAGGGCAGCACCCTCCATTAGGGAGCTGATACGTGCTATAAGACGCAAATGTCACGAGGCTTCTTGTTTGCAAAAACATAAAGGCTTGTCATATTTGTGCAATAACTAAATTTCTGCGAGCATTCTAAAAAAAAAATATATATATATATATATATATATACAAAGAGAACTTACAGAACATAACAAACAAGTTAAGATGAGATCAATGGGTTATTACATGAAAGTGTAAAAACTTCCTACGATTTCATCGCAAGACGACAATGTCACAAGATTGTATATTCGCAAGAATGTTCAAACTTGTCATATTATCGCAAATACAAAAATATTATCACAAAAGAGGTGGAAAAATAAGACCTTTACTTAGGAAGGAATGATAAGACCACAGCAATTAATGAAAATTATTCCATCAATATCATTGGAGAATTTTTACAAGAATATATATATCATGAAGTTCTGACAAAGAAGACAGCTCCGTCAATATCATTGAAGAATTTTTACAAGAATATAAATCATGAAGTCCTAAAAAATAAGACAGCCCTATTGAAGAATTTTCATGAAGATATAACATAAGATGCGATTTTGCTCGCAATCAAAAACAGATAGTTCGTATTCCATTAAATTTTACGAGAATAACATACTTCTTATACTTCTTCATATACTGAATATTTCTTCACAACTTGAATACTTCTTATAATTCTTCAAGAACGTACCATATTTATTATACTTCTTAAATGGATACTTAATTTTGCGAAGGTTAAAGTACTTATTATACTTCTTCATACATTGAGTAATTCTTCATAGATTGAATAATTCTTATACTTCTTCACACATTTGATAATTCTTTACGGATTGAATACTTCTAATACTTCTTCAAAGATATTTTATACTTCTTATACTTCTTAAGGATATTTCATAAGAATCTATTCTTATATTTCAAAGGGAGGATTTCTTATTCCCAATCGCAACAAACAGAAGCTTCGTAGGTTAAATTGGAGCAGATATTCTAAAACTTCCAACAATGTTTAATCATCTGAAGAGCAATAGTAGGGGAAAGAAGATACTAAGCTAAGTCTTTAAGTTATATTATTTCTCTTCATACGATCAAATGATGCAAAGAAGGAAAGCATTCAATTTAAGAAAGGCCAAATCATCTTCGCAAAATATCAAATGTACTTCTTAAAAGAACAAAAACAGTGGGCAGAATTGTTTGCAAAAAGAGAACCAACAGTAGCTAAGAGAGAAAATTCAAAAGAAAGGAAAATAAGAGAATCAATGATAATTTGAGAAAGAATATTATTATGCTTCATCAACACTCTGTGCTGGGTCTTTAAGATGAGCAGGGTCATTAGCAACATTCGACTTTTGCGAAATATCATCCTTTGTAGAGTCTGCAACAGGAACATCTCTTTGAGGAACAGATTCCTTTTCACCATCAAATCCTTCATCATCACTCTCATAATCAAAATCACTATCAGGATCACGAACAACTTCATCATCAGATATTTCCAGAGGAGTAATCTTCACAGGAGGCAAGGATCTTGATAAGAGAATGTTATTCACAAAGACTTGAGCTTTCATATGACTTTCACGAAGTATAGCTTTCTGATGGTTGGTATCTTCGATATCTTTGGAATAAGCAAGATAGTTGAATCTCCGAGTAGCACGATCACGAGAGTTGATTAAGCGAGTATAAAGCAAAGCATTTTTCTTACGAAGCTCAGAACAGGAGGCTTTTAATCCAGCCTTAGCATTGCGAAGGTTGTTCTCAGATTCTGTGAGTAAAACAAAATTTAAAGAGTCAAAATTGCGAATATAACAAAATTTAAAGATACATCAGAGGCAGTCAAATTTTAATGACTACCTTCTCTTTGAGAAATAAGAGATTGAGCTAAATATAGACAACAATTCTTCATTTGATCCATCGCATTATCAAAACCATCACCAACTAATCCTTTAAGTCTAGATTGAAGCTTCTGATCTTTAGAAAGAAGAAAAATTTTATCCTTCGCAAGTTTGGTATTAAGACTTTTTAGTTCAGAATAATCTTCTTCAAGTTGATTCTTCTTAGTACTTAAGATTATATTCTTATTAATAAGGGACTTCTTATCAACGGCAAAAGAGCTTCTCTCTGCATCTGAAGACTTCTTTAATTCCTCAAGTTCACCTTTTAACAAAGAAAGAAGATTTTCTTGATCGCAACATTTATTCTGAAGAGTATCTAATTTTTGCGAAGAAACAATCATTGTATTCAAATACGAGCATTTCTCTTCTGATAAGGTTTTGTTCTCTTCTAATAAGGTTTCTACTCTCAAGCCGGCTTTAGTTAAAGAAGAAGTAAGTTGAGATATGTCATCATTCAAAAAAATTTGGTCGTAAATCAGTTGGGTATTCTCTTGAAAAATGGCATCAAAATTATCAAGAGCACACGAATAAAGATTAGATAAATAGGAGAATTGGTTCAAGAGGCTTTCATGCTTGGCTTGATATTCTGTTGCATCTGATTCATGGAGAAGTACCAATCTTCTAAATTTCTGGATGGATTCTATAAAGGGGAATGGGTTTTAATGGGTGTTTCAAACATATGAAGAACAAAAGTAAACAAAAGGGGAAAATATGAAGATAGTAATCATACCTTTCAATTCATCATTCCTTTTGCGAAGGATCACACAATCAAGAGAATCATTCTGAAGCTGATAATTCTCTTTGCGAAGATTCTCGCATTCTTCTCTTGAAGACTTCAGAGATTGGCGAAGCGATTCAACTTCTTTTTCCAAGGATTGGTGTGAAGTAGAAATATCAGGATTGATGAAACTATTTAGTGCTTCGCAAAACTCATATTGCGAACGAACTAGTAGACTTCGCAGTATTATTCAAAACCTCAGATAACATTCGAAAAGTTGAGTAAATTCCATCTTGAATTTCTTGAGGAAGAGGAGAAGAATTTGAAGGAATAAGAGCAAGTTGTAAATTGTATGGAGCAATAGCACTCAAAGGATTAGGAGTCAAGATAGGCTTTTCAAGAGAAGATGTTGAAGAAGTATTTTGCGAGGGTTGATCTTGAAGAAGTGTTGATAAATTGACATTGGTGGGAGATTGAAAACTGGGTAATGGAGTAGAGACAGGAGTTTGCGAAGAAGTATTTTCACGAGGAGGAGAGGGAAATTCCTTATCCATCTCAGGAAGGAAGTCATCAATTGAAATTATTGGTGTAGGTTTAATCACTCGAGATCTCTTGTTGGGATTGGGTTTTTCACCAGCCTACGAATCAAAATGTAGATTAAAAACTGAGGCAACAATATATTGTTCAAAAAAGAAGACAAAGTATTTTAACTACCTTTTGATTCTCGGATTTTCTTCTACGAAGATTAGGGCTTGAATTTCTGGGTGGAGATTTCACCTGAGGAATAGTTTTGCTGAAATAAACCAAAATCAAACAATAAATTATACAGAAATCAAAGAGGAAAACAAGTGAAAAACGTGAAGATAGAAGAAAATTACCTTGGAGAACTCATGATGATATGAACAGGAGAGGAAAATGGTAACGGAGAGTGTGATAAGAAGACAAAATTGCAGAAGTAAAAAGAGAAAATAAGAAGAAGAAAAGGAACAGAGTATAAAAGAGTTTATATAAGGGAATAACTAGAAAAGGACTGTTACAAAAGACGTGTCCAAATTTTAAAAGACTAAGTAACGGTTATGTTCTCACGATCATTTCTTCTTCGCAGAATTGACATGAGAAGAGGCAAGATGTAGGTACCGAATATCACAAGGCATTAACTTATGAACATCGTGACAAATATAAGAGGGAAGAGTTACAAAACAATACGAAGATAGAGGAAGCACATGGAAGTATGAAGATTTGTGAATATGGAATAATCGTACGAAGATGTGTTGCGATACTTCGTAACACATATACAGCTGTACAAAGTTCATTATAAATAGGAGTTCAAATGTAAAATTCAAGAGGTTCTTTTAGGGAGTATTAGAAATTATCTTAGGAAAGAGAATAGAGAAAGCTGTAACTATTCTAGTTCCATTTAGATACTTCTTTGTAATCAATTGAGAGGAATAATAAGAAAATTGTCATTCAACATCAAGAACTTCTCAAGTTTTACTAATTCTACTGAGGGTGTAGTTGTAGGTTATTCTGCAACTACAAACAATTTTATCATTCTGTTCATTCCCATACTTGCCTATGTTATTCATCTTCAATATGAAAGATTGAGCAGATTATTTTCTGAATAAGATCTGTTTTTAAATTTTGGCCATAATCTCGCAGCCGTTTCTTGCTCTCTTGTGTGGTCTTATTTTTCCTTCCTAGTTAAAGGTCTTATTTTGCCACGTTTTGTTTTGGTGACAAAATCGCATGACAATCTTATATTCGCATATAAAGACCCATTGATCTTTCCTTATCCTCATTTTGTCAATTTGTTGCGACAATATGTCAGGCCTAAGTTTTCTTGCTAAAACAAAGCCCCATGACATTGTCGTCTTGCGATGAAATCGCATGACATCTTTACACTTTCATGTAAAACATGGCTTTTTGCCTTTGTATAATTGTTGCACAAATATGACAAGCCTAAATATTCTTTCGAACATAAAGCCTCATGAAATTTGCATCTGAAGACACTTATCAGCTCCCTAATGGAGGGTGCCGCCATTATCTTCCCCCTGGTTCCCCTTCAAGGAGGCGTACATCGGTCATACAAGACTAGCTCCTCCCATCCGGTCTTAACAACAACTAGTTGTTTTCACAGCCTCTTATCCTTTATGCATATATGGCTTATAGTTACGAGACTGCACCTTAAGTGGGGTTTTCTCCGGGCCGAGTGCATCATATATGGCTTATAGTTACGAGACTGCACCTTAAGGTAGTTTCATACGCCCCGGGCACCCTTGGCTCAACCGTGTACCTCGACGCCTTGATCATACTTTCACTCCTTAGGAGAGACCCTCGATCGTCCAACTTTTAATATATATATATAGTTGGAAATACAAGGTACCTCTCCTGGATGGGCTTTTATTGACCCCAAATCTCCATGACTCAGGTTCCAGCAGCGGTATAACCTTATCCCCGAGACATGCAAAGAGATACCCCCTTATATGACGTACTTTAGGTCTTACATTTGCCTCTTGCGAAATTTTATCCGCGAACTAGGGTGTATGCCATAAAGGTTCGTCCCATTCTAATATGTCATTATACTTTGATTTTCTCTTTTTGCATTTCAGCTCTTGTATGATTTTTCAATTTCATCTTTTTCATTGAGTCAAACTATACTTTTGTAAAAAAAATTTCCAACAAATCATTCATACATCTCTTGTATTTCATGATTTAGAAATTTTACCTTTTCTACTTACTATTTTCTGCTTCTGCTTTTTTGTTGCACTTTGCTATTTTTTCTCAATCTGCGAGTCGCTCGTCATCTATTGATTTCATCACATTTTGACTTCGCAGCATTCCTTCTTATCGTCGTTCCACTGTATCAACCATCATCCTTTCACTTCTTTATTTTTGTTTGATGTTATATTTCCAGTTTCTGTTCTTCGCAGCCCTTTCCTCGCAATATTCCATATCAATTTCATATCACTTTTTTCCATCAATCCAATCTCCCTTTATGACTCCAATAATGTTGGGATGAGGAAACTTAATGCACTGGTGAAAAGTTGACGCTACACCTACAATCCCATGCAACCAAGGTCAGCAAATCAAGGCATTGTAAGGAGACTTAACATCGACAACACATAATAGAATTTTAGAAGATATCCCCTTTAGTGGAATTCACATAGTGATTTCCCCTTTAGGTTTATTGGCAGTACCATTAAAACCATAGATTTTATAGGTTGAAGGTATTATATTCTCATCTCTGCCTCCCATTGTTTTATAAGTGTGATAGAACAGGATATCTACATAACTCCCCATATCAATTAAAACTCTATTGATTGCCCATGAGTCTTCGGCTTCATCTTATTCATCTTCCTCTCAATCTTCTCTTTGTTTTAGATTTATCTCTAGTTTTACCACTAATGGATTGTCATGCATCTCTCCAGGCTCATGTACTTCTTGTGCAGTGAAAGAAATTGTCTGCTTTTTCCATTCTTATAATGGCGAAGCTTTCGCAATATTCATTATTTCTTTCCCATTAGCATCTCTCGCGAAAACTCTTCTTAAAACATTGTCGTGAAAATCTTCAATAGTCTTGTATGAATATATGATGGAGTTACAAAATAGATTCTTCGCTTTTGCTCCAACTTCTATCACAAACGTTTCTCCTCCCTTTGTTGTATTCACTCTGCGAATTTCTAGGGCTGGGGGTAGTTGTTGAGATTGTGGATGACTTATTAGAAAATGGTTTAATTTTCCCTGATCTATCATCCTCAAGATGATTCTTTTTACATTCTTGCATTCATTTGTTTAGTGACCATGAAAATGATGATAAGAGCAAAATTCTGGATTTCGATTATTTGGGTGTGGCTCTTTTCCCATATTCCATGTTGCAGGTATGTCCTCCATCAAGATTATAGACTCCTAAATTTTCTCTATGCTAGCATTTAGAGGTGGCATCAAAATTTCTTCCCATATTATATTCTGACTTCCTTTCCCTCTATAATAATTTTGTCTCTGACCACCATAAGTCTCTTGCGGTTGATCAAGCCTCTGAATCTTATTATTTCCACCTCGATTGAAAAATTTTCTTTTCCTTTAGAACCCTTCTTGATCTCTACTTCCCATATCTACTAATTTCTGTTGACCATCATCCATACTCTTTTCTTGCTTCACCTGCGAAGTGCTCGCTATTGTATTTATTAACTTGGGAAGTAGGCTTGCATTTGCTGCAATTGAAATGGTATTCGCGATAAGGTATGATTCCATCTCATTTTGTTTCTCCTCCAAAGCAATGTATTCTTCTTGCAATTCTCGCAGCTCTGTCATTGTGATGGTGTTCTTGATTCTGAAGGTTTGGACGTATAACAGATTGGTTGCGAACATTGCATTGATGAATGATAAAATGAGATATCTCTCATCCATGTGGCCTTCCATTTTGCTGCATATTGTTTTCCACCTTATGAATAGATGTTTTAAGATTTCACCAACCCTTTGCTTTAATCCAAAAACATCTTCAATGCCATGTCGCGAAGAATTGTTACTTGTATAAGCTCCCAAAAATGTAGTCTGCAAATGATTGAAAGAACTTATAGTATTCTTAGTTAAACCTTTGAACCATTTTAGCGCCTCGCCTATTAAGTTGGATGCGAAATATTTGCACAATACAGCATCATGGTTTTCCCACTATAGCATACACCTAACATAAGCTTTGACATGTTAAATAGCACAAGTAGTTCAATCAAAGATAACGGTTAACGTTGGCAAATTGCATTTTGGGGGTATTCCTCCTAATTGTACTTCTTGGGTGAATGGAGTTTTTGCAGCTTTTTCAATGGCCTCATCAAGTTGCCTTCTGCCTCCCTCTCTTCTGTTATTTAACATTCCCCTCATTTCTGCTAATTCTTTCAAGATCTGTTCATTCCCAGCTGAATTTTGCTCCATTGGTCTTTTCAGTGCAACTTCCCTTCTTATGCGTTCATGTCTTTCTTTCCTTGCGAGATTTTGTGCTTCTTCTTCAGCATCTTCATTCTGCCTTCTCCCGCGTTTTTCTTCTTCACCTCCTTCTTGAATTCGCAAATGATTATGCCTTCTATTTTCTCTTCTGCGATTTTCTTCATTTCTCATCGTTTATCTTCGATGTCTTTCTATTCTCCTTTGTATTCTATCATATTCCTCATTGATATTATCATTGTTGCGATTTCGTACGCGTCTCCTTTCTCGATTGTCATGGTTATTCTGACGTATTGATTCTTGAAACTCTTGTTCTTCCACTTATGCTCTCAATCTTTCTATTTCGCAAGCTAGACGTGCTTGTTCAGCATAATGTTTCTCAATTTCATCCTCGATTATTTTTCGGTTTCTTTGAATTTCTTTCTCATGTAATATTCTCCCACCTTCTTCTAGATTTTCTTCACCATCTTGGTTATTTCCACCCTCTTGATTTCTATTATCACGTCTATCATCCAAGGTTTCACTACGTGGAATGTAGCGATCATTAATCATCTCTTCTTCTCCATAATGTTGTTCTTCATTTGGATTTTGCACTTCCTCTCGAATATTTTCACCAGCATTTCTCACAGGGGAATTTCGCATTACTTCTTCTCTAAATGATCTTGAACTTGATCTAGCAGTACTTCTTGATCTCCTATTTTATAATCTCAAATTCTTCATTCTTAACTCGTGATTTTGTCTTGTTAAATTCGAGCGTTCTTCCGCATCTAATCTCCTTTCCTCTTGTATTCTTTGTCTTAAAGCCTCTACTGCTTCATTTTCGTCATCTCCATGAATTAATCCTCCAACCGCTTCTTAATCTCTTCCCTCTCGCCTTCCATTTCTTAATTGTTGATTTTCTGCTTCTTCTATTGAATCTGATCGCCAAGTATGCACGCTCACTCTGTCATAATCCATAGTTCTATCTTGTATCGAGTTTGTTGATTTAGTTGTTGAACTTGATTTTTTCCATTATTCCTTGTTCTGTTGCTCCTTGTTCTTAATCTTGAAGATTCTCTTATTTCATTTGTCTCTTCTCCAGCAAGTCTTCCACTCCTTCTTACGGTTGTTGGTTGTTCTAATGTATTTCTTATTCTAGCCATTCATTCAATTTTGATGTATTACTGTAAATCACGTAAAAATCCTCTCCAATTTCATTAAATTCTTACAAATCACAATTTCAATCTTTGCTCAGAAACATCCCTGTTTTTAGCGCCATTATGTAGTTGCAGGAATTCCTATATTATACCCCTCACAAGAATTCATAATAATCAACACATATTTGAAGATTAAGAACAACACTTTATTGATTAATTCTCAGAAATATTACAAGAAATGAAAGAAATCAAGAATACAACCGCTCTCTTTAACTTTCTCTCTCCTCAAAACTTTCTAAATACTCTCAAAAATGATCTCCCGCTTCTGAGTCTATTAGTTCTCTTTATATAGGGTAGTTACATAGTGGATGACAGCTAAGCTATCCTTTAATTTCAGATCTGACTCGCGATACCCTCGCAGTAGTTGTAATGTTAATTTTCGCAGATGATATAATCTTCGCAAGCTCGTCATACTCTTCTCGTGTTTTAGATACCATCATCCGTTATGTCATTCTTCGAGTCATTCTGCGACACTCGCAGTGCGTTGTTGAAGAACTCGCAGAAATGTTGTTTATAAATTTCGTAATTATTGTGGCGATACTCTGATCCTACAACCTTAGCTATAGTAGACTAGAAATCAAAGACTTTATAGTTTTGATCACTAATATTGACAAACATGCTTGAGATAGCAACGCATGCGAGTTCGACCGAGCAATGTTCTAACATCAATAAGTGTTGTTATGACTTTGAAGAGCTCGAATATTCTTTGGATGATTAAACAAAGGTGGATCCAAGTTCAGAATTCATATGATTGGATTTTTTTCGAACATACTTATCGTGAGACAAATGTTTCCGCGGATGTTATGGCTAAAAGAGGTTGTCTTTTAAGGAACGGTGAAGGTTTAAACTATGATGAAAGGCCATTTTTTCTTTCATCCATAGAATTGCCTAATGTATCTTATTTTAGATTCAAGTAGCTTATGAGTTTTTTAGGGTCTCTTGACCTCTTTTTCTTATAACCTCTTTGTACATATGGATATTTATTAATTCAATTTGGGATTTACCAAAAAAAAAAACTCAAATTTAATTAAACTTTCAACAAACTCGAAACTGATTCAACTAGCTATTAAGGAAACAAAAAAGACATGATCATAGAGATAATAGTGCAATAAGAAGAAAAAAAAATAAGTGAAAAAGTGGAGGTACAACAACCTCACCCAATATTTCGCTTAGCAATCTGTATGGACTAACTCCAATATACTTTTAAGAGACCTCTTGACACAATTTTCACCACTTTTAAGGATGTGGCAGGTTTAGAGCAACCTGATTGGTCAATGGCAAGGGGGACGGCAAGCAACATGGGGACGACCTCATTCTAAATGTGTGCGGCGCATTTAGAGCGACCTGATTAGTTGATGGAAAGGGGTCCGGAAATCAAGGGTGTGGCCACACTTCCAGTGCACCGTGGCAAATTTAAAGCAACCTGATTGGTCGATGGAAAGGGGGCCGACAAGCAACATGGTGTCGGCCTCATTTTAAATGCGGGTGGCGCATTTAGAGAAACCTGATTGGTCGATGGAAAGGGGGGCCGGAAAGAAAGGGCATGGCCACACTTCCAGTGCGCCGTGACAGATTTAAAGTGACATGATTGGTTGATGGAAAGGGGGGGGGGGAAGTAACATGGGGCCGGCCTCATTTTAAATTCATGTGGCATATTTAGAGTGACCAGATTGGTCGATGGAAAGGGGGGACAGCAAGCAACGGTATGTCCACACTTCCAGTGCGCCATGGCAGATTTAAAGCGACCTGATTAGTCGATAGAAAGTGGGGACGACAAGCAAACATGGGGCCGACCTCATTTTAAATGCGTGTGGCGCATTTAGAGAGACCTGATTGGTCAATGGAAAGGGGGCCCAACATGAAACATGGGGTTGGACTCATTTTAAATGCATGTGGCGTATTTAGAGCGACCTGATTGGTCGATGGAAAGGAGGGCCGGCAAGCAAGGGCGTGGCCACACTTCCAGTGTGCCGTGGTAGATTTAAAGCGACCTGATTGGTCGATGGAAAGGGGGGCTGGAAAGAAACATGGGGTCAGCCTCATTTTAAATGAGTGTGGTGCATTTAGAGTGACCTGGTTGGTCGATGAAAAGGGGGCCATCATGAAACATGGGGTTGGACTCATTTTAAATGCGTGTGGCGCATTTAGAGCGACCTGATTTGTGGATGGAAAGAAAGTCCGGAAAGCAAGGGCGTGGCCACACTTCCAGTGTGCCGGACGGAAAGCAACATGGGGCCAGCCTCATTTTAAATGTGTGTGGTGTATTTAGAGAAATCTGATTGGTCGATGGAAAGGGGGGACGACAAGAAAGGGCGTGGCCAAACTTCTAGTGTGCCGTGGCAGATTTAATTGCCTAGTTTGGATAAGCATAGTTTCGACCAACGGGGTCTAATATACTGCGCAGGGCACCAAAACCCTAATTTTGCAAATTAGTCAGGTTCATGAGTTTTTTGTGAGTTATCACAAAATTAATTGAATTTTGTGTGCTACCATAAAATTTCTTATTTTCAGAGTGCAATGTCCTTCTGTCTGAGCGTTTTATGCAATGGCCTTAACTTTGGTACTTGGAAATCCTTGTTGCTCTTCTTCGAGTGAACACAAATCCGTCATGCCATACAGATATTATGGGTTTTGTCGGGGAACACAGCATAGGAAAATTACTCAGTGAATCTTATATTAATAAGTAATATAGGCAAGGCACCGAAATTTATAGGTCATCTAGGATGGTTGCTACGTGCGCCAGTCTGGATATATTTCATGTAAATATATTGAACGGCCCAATAAATATTCCAGTAGAGAGGTTAACACTCATGGCTCCGTTTCCTTACAGAGTTACGTCACATCATATGCAAGGTTTTACAATTTTAACCCTAAGCTAAAAACCACCATCAACATTAAGTCCCCTACATACCTCGGAATAGTGGCATTGTTATGGGGTAAGCATGAGATGGTGACAGACAAGGATAAAATTGAACCGGAAAGTTATTAATAGATTTCCAAGAAGATTTGGCTAACCTTTGTCAGGAGGCATGAAGAATCTGTGATCCTTGCATTGGCGGATTTGCATAAATTCAGCTTGTCCATGGGGTGCTGGCCTCAACGCTGCAACTTTGGCTACTAATCGGCTGAGATGGCGCTGCAACTTGGTCCGTGGATCGGTGGATGACGCTAGCTGGCTAGGTCACGGAACGTATGGAGATGGCACTTGGCTTCAGTCCGAAGAATGGTGGAAACTGGCTTCAGTCCATGGAATGGTGGAGACTGGCTTCAGTCCCTGGAATGGTGGAGACTGGCTTTAGTCCGTGTAATGGTGAAGACTGGCTTCAGTCCATGGAATGGTGAAACTGGCTTCAGTCCATGGAATAATGGAAACTGGCTTCAGTCCATGGAATGGTGGTGAAAATGCGGGGGTCCAACAACCTCACCCAATATTTCGATTAGCAATCTGTATGGAAAACTCCGAGTTGTTTTCTAGAGAATAAACAAGACTCAATCAATAGAAAATACTCAAGGAGTTATTATCTCAATCTCTCGATTTGATTTAATCAAGAAAATATGATTCGCAAGCCTAATCAAAGAGAGATAACTTGGATGGTACCAAAGACGAATATCCAAGTGTCAATCGATTTAAATCAGCAACCAATAAGGTCGGATATTCTAATCGATTGAACAACGCACAACCTGTATTATTTCAATTATATAAAAATATAATGCGGAAAAGAAATAACACAGACACCAGAATTTTGTTAACGAGGAAACCGCAAATGCTGAAAACCCCCGGGAACTAGTCCAGTTTAAACATACACTAGCCTACTCCAAATTAACTTCGGTCTGGACTGTAGTGGAACCCCAACCAATCTCACACTGATCCAAGGTACAGTTATGCTTCGATGCCTCTGATCCCAGTAAGATATTGCGCACTTGATTCCCTTAGCTGATCTCACCCACAACTAAGAGTTGCTATGACTCAAAGTCGAAGACTTTAGCAAACAAATCTGCCTCACACAAAAAAGTATACATGTAATAGATAAATTCGTCTCTCACGAATAAACCTATGAGTTTTGTTCCGTCTTTTGATAAATCAAGGTGAACAAGAACCAATTGATAAAACCAGACTTATATTCCCGAAGAACAGCTCAGTTTCATCAATCACCTCACAATAAACTTAATCGATGCAGTGAAGAAGATTATTGAGGAATCACAAACAATGAGACAAAGATGTTTGTGACTACTTTTATCTTGTCTATCGGAGATAGAAATCTCAAGCCAATTATTACAATTGTACTCGTACGATAGAAATAACAAGATCATATCACACAACTACAAGATAAGTAGTATCTGTCTGGCTTCACAATCCCAATGAAGTTTTTAAGTCATTAACCTAGTTTTAGAATAAGAAAATCAAAGGTTAAAGGAGAATCGACTCTAGCTTTAGCAAACTAGTATCACACAGAATGTGTGGGGATTAGGTTTCCCAGTAGCTAGAGTTCTCCTTTATATAGTCTTTCAAATCAGGGTTTGCAATCAATGTTAGCTTAGTAACAAAGCATTCAATATTCATCGTTAGATGAAAACCTGATTAGATACAAGCTAATATCTCTCAACCGTTAGATCGAAAACTTAGCTTGTCATACACACATGTACTTGACATTTTGAGTTCGTGTAACCGTACCTAAACGTGAACAATGGTTGGTTCAATGTTAGTCAACCAAATGGTTATCCCAATGATAACTTTCATATCAACCATATTCTTATTCACCATAACTAGTCCAAATGACTCAAATTAACTAGTTAGAGAGTTATTCAATTGCTATGAGATGTCAAGTACTACAAGAGACACAATTGAATCAAAAACGAAGTGATTCACTCGAATCATTAATCATGAACTATAAAGCCACGGTTTGCAAAAGCATTCCTTAGTAATTTAGAATAAGTTCACGAAAAACATTTTCAGACATAACCTCTTGAGTTTGCGGAATGAGTTCGCGGACTCAGGATAAGCGGTTGAAGTTAATAAACTCCAGCAGAATTTCTCGGGATGAGAACTTTCGTCAGTTCGCGGACTGCACCTGCGCTTCAACTTTAACAGATATTCTCGGGTTCGAGAACATACGCCAGTTCGCGGACTAAGTCGTTGCTCACGTTCCGGTTCCACTTGATCAACAAAGTTCTCAAACTTCGGTTCAAGTGTTAAGGACTTATACATATATGTGTTTCCACAACAATGTTTATATCCCACAATGGTTATATAATCTAAAATCTCATTTCAATTATTGAAACATTCTCAATGGACGTCATATAGTTGTTTTCACGAACTAGTTTTCGTCAGAGCGATTTCCAAAGTGATTAAAACATAACATGACTTTCGTCACTAGGCAAAGATGAACTTGGCTAAAGCGAAAGCTTTTACCAACACATATTTCGAGAAATTGATAAACGAGATATACTCATCTCGAAATGTCACATGTGCATATTCTTAGTCTATATAGTAAAATGACTTTTGTCTCAATATAAGAGATAGAGTAGATAGACTTTTGAGTGATAGATAAGTTCAAGTCTCCACATACCTTTTAGTCGATGAAGATCCACTGGTTCCTTGAGTAGTTCTTTGTCTTGTATGATGATCTCCATGGAGTTCTTGAGCTCAACTACACTTTCTATCCTAGTCTGAGACCTTAGCTATAGTAGACTAGAAATCAAGACTATATAGTTTTGATCACTAATATTGAAAAACATGCTTGAGATAGCAACGCATGCGAGTTTGACCGAGCAGTGCTCTAATAGTCTCCCCCTTTGTCAATTTTAGTGGCAAAATAATTAATAGATATGGAATACAAAAATTATATAAATAAACTTTGTAGCTCCTATTCCACATGCCTAATCTTCAACAATAATCGAAATCTTCGTCACTTCCAAGTAGTCCAATGATCCCAAAAGGTTGTAAGTTTAGTATCATCATTGTTGAAAATCCGTAGCTATAACAATGAGAAAAGCATTGGTTTTCAATCATTGTTATACAATGTCATAATATTATTATACATCATCAAAGTCCAATTGCATCATAACTTCAACAACAATACTATGGTGATACTTCACTCCCCCTTAGTCAATACTCCATCTCACATGGAAACCATTCCCCCTTACATAATGATCTGAAACCATATGTATTTGTAGTGTGAACTACAATTAATTCTCCCCCTTTTTGTCAATAAAATTGGCAAAGGTATATGAACGGGATCCTAATGAAATTTCAGTAAGAGACATTTCATGACCAAAGGTAAATGTTCTATCATCTTGTTTAGATGCAATCATAAAGCCGAGGCTAAATGCATTCATCAAGGAGTTTATAAAGATACAATATAACCCCTAAAATTCCATAGCTGCACTCCCCACAAATATTTGGAAATTAAGTGCAAGTTCAAAAAAACTCTCCCCCATAAGATGTCATTCCCTAAGGAACAACAAGAGAGACCTTAATTTCAAGAGAAAAGAAGGATTTCTTTAGACTCAACAAATTGCATACAAGTATGAATTTG
This sequence comes from Papaver bracteatum, assembly GCA_023529315.1. Classification (NCBI taxonomy): domain Eukaryota; kingdom Viridiplantae; phylum Streptophyta; class Magnoliopsida; order Ranunculales; family Papaveraceae; genus Papaver; species Papaver bracteatum. Next base: position 755,031 of record JAJJWX010002486.1, read on the forward strand.
GAATCCAAAATATTCAATCATATTAACCAAAGCGAACCATGACTAATTTGACTAAATATGCTCAACACAAGTAAACTTAAGGACACTTAATTCATCGATTAGATTATTCACAAGAAAACCCATAAATATTCTAACCGGATTACACAATTAAACTAATCAAAAAGTAATCAATTCAATTGTTCACACTCGACATGAGAAAAATCTATGGAGTGCTAACTAAATAATCACACAAGATGATTGATTTAGTTTATTTAGGCTCAACATAAGAGATTATGGAACCCCAACTAAGATTATCATAGAAAATTATAACTTTAACCGTACATGTACTTAACATGAGAGAACTCATGGACAAACTAAATAACCACACAAGTTGATTAATTTAGTTCTTAAAGCTCAACATTTTGCATCTTTATTGAACAACCAACCATGCCAATGAGAAATTGACTTAGTCGTATCGTGCTCAACATAAGATACACAATGGAACCTTCACGGTAATACATAGAATATGGAACAATTAAGCTTTGTACCATGGATAACAAAAACAAGGACCTATTCTATTTTTCCATCACAAAGTGACATAATAGACTTTATCCTTGAATCACAAAAGATTTTAACCTATCTTACATCAAAGATTGACAATATAGGATAAACTTTTGTGTTTTGCCAAGAGTTCATTCATTCCTTTATCAATATTTGCATACCAATACGTGAACAACTTTACTTTTGACAAAATATGGGACAATCAAGTTCACGGACATAAACACACAAATCCCATCAAAATATTGCAATATATAAAATCAAAAAGATTAATACTACAACCATCATCTTCCAAACAACTTTAGAATTTAAACCAATAAATCTAAAAACAAGAAGATGAAATCATTGGATATAGCTATGTGTAATCACAATCATTGCTATTCCAAAACACTAATTATTCTTTTAAATAAAACAGAAAACATAGAAGATTTACTAGACATTAAGACCTTTGAAGAATTCATTATCGTCCCCGAACTCCTTGTTGTCAACATCCATTGGTGTAGTTGCAGGAATTCCCACACTACACCCTTGTTAAGATTCTATAGAAATCTATTGGAAATAAATTAAACTTCAAAGATTTAAATGACACTTTACTATTCAAATCTCAGAAATGTTTACAGAATTGGAAGAAATCAAGATTACAAATATTCTCTTGAATTTTTCTCTCTCCTCCAGACTCTTTCAACTCTCAAAATACATCATCCTTTTATGGATCTACCGAGCCCTTTATATAGGGATTTACATAATGGATGACAGCTAAGTTTTTCTCCTATTTCGGATCTATTCTGCGATCTCATCGCGATCGCTATAATATTCTCTATCGCAAGAATGATGACCATCACAGGATCAACATATTCTTCTTTTATTTCTTCCATCGTCAGTTTCTTTTGGATATTCTGTGACGCTCGTGAAACGTTGTTAAAGGATTGGCAGTGACACTCGTAGATACGTTGTTAATATCGCAGCAATAACGTTGTAGCGATATTCTGGTCCTACATCTTGCCTCTTCTCATGTCTTTTCTGCGAAGAAGAGAAGATCATGAGAACTTAAAATGCCATAACTACTTATCTTTTCAGACTTCCCCATTATGACACATTTCTATATCCTTCGCCAGCTGTTTTCACTAATTCTTTCTTCCAATAAAAGACGTGCCAACTCTGAAGAGAAAGCTGCTAAACTTCGCCAGGATAAAGAAAAATTAGAATCTGAAGTTATTGAGCTTCGCAAGAAGAATAAACAGCTGGAGACTGAAGCTTCAGTTGTTAATCAAAAGATCTCTGATCTTGACAAAGCTAAACAGCAACTCTATGGTACTACTTATTTCCCTTTTTCTTTTGATTCTCCTTATTCTATCGCGGCTTATTCAAGCACCCAATTTTAACTTGCAGATATTTATGGTCTCACTGACGAGGCTACATTCTTTCAATCTTTCCCTGAACATGTAGATGATAATACTCTTCTTGCTTGTCTTAATAATTCTTTAAGTAATTTCTCAGATGATAAAATTAAATCCCTCTCCATCGATGAACTTAGATCCAAGTTTAATCTCTTAAAATTTGAACACAGATTCAATTTAGGTTTGACTGACAGATATAAATGCTTTTATCTTGATTCAAAGAAAGAAATAGATAGATTAAGACAGAAGAATAACTATCTTATTGACGAGAAAGGTCTTGCCATCAAAAGGGGATCCAAGAACCTAGCAGACTTTCATAAAACTCTCCTTGATGTTCAAATGGACAGATTTAAACTTATCCGCGAGAATGAATATCTTCTTGTGAGGGAGACTCAAGTTCGATCTCGTCTCCTTATTAGCGATGATGAGTTTTCTTGGGCTGCGAAGGTTCTTGATAATGCCAGGAATAAATTAGGTGTAAATGTTATCCTTCAAGTTGAACAAGCGGTTTTAATTAGGGATATGATTTCTGAAAGAGAAGGTTGTTTGATGTTCTTCTTCTCGCTAGTTTCCTGTTTTTATTATTCTTCTTTACAAAATTTCTAACTTGTTGTTATATATTCTCGCAGGAGCTGAAAAAAGATATCTTGAAAGAATTGGAGAACCTGAAAATGAGAAGAATCAGCTCGCGAATACTCTTGCTGTTCGTAATAATAAATATTCACGGTTGAAAGAGCAGTTTGACATTACCACCGCGAATTTCAATAGATCTCTCATTGTTGTTCGTAATGATTCCGTTAAGTTGGTCTGCAATGATCATGGAATTTCTCCTTCTATATATCCTGATCTTGCAAAGGAAATCCCCGCAATTATCTCAAATCTTAACATCTCTGATAGCGAAGCTGAGGATTCTGACGAGGATGAAAATGATAATGATAATGACGAAGGAGAGAAATTTGGTGGAGGAGAAGAATCTGATAAGAATGAAGATAGCGATGATAATGATGAAAGGGAGAAATCTGGCGATGAAGAGAAGTCTGATAAAGAGGATGGCGATGGATCCAGCTAGTTCCTCTTTTTCCTTCTATCTTCTTTGTATATTTATTTTCTTCTTTATGTAACATTGCTATGAGTTTCTCCAATTTTGTGAATTTCTTTTGCTTCTACCTGTACGAATTAGAAAATATTTCTTTTTCTGCAAGTCAATCAATCAATATAATTATTATCCTTTAATTATTCTGGTCCTACATCTTGCCTCTTCTCATGTCTTTTCTGCGAAGAAGAGAAGATCATGAGAACTTAAAATGCCATAACTGCTTATCTTTTCAGACTTCCCCATTCTGACATGTTTCTATGTCCTTCGCCAGCTGTTTTCACGAATTATTTCTTCCAATAAATGTTTCTAGCGCCAAAATGTAGTTGCAGGAATTCCCACACTACATTCTTGTTAAGATTCTATAGAAATCTATTGGAAATCAATTAGGTCTTACATTTGGAATCATGTCAAGAGATACCCCCTCCTATGACGTGCTATTAGGTATTACATTTGCCTCTTGCTATATTTTATTCGCGAACTAGGGTGCACGCCATAAAGGTTCGTCCCATTCTTTAATCTCTGCGAAATTTTATTCGCGCTTCTTGCGAGTATTGTAACTCTGATAGAATTTCATAACTTTGATCTTTTTTCTTTTTGTAAAATCTTGCGATTATTTCAAGCAGAATATTTTGTTCAATTACATATTCTTCAAACAAATCATTCATAGAGCTCTTTAAAGTTCATCATTTTACCTCCTTACTTACTATTTTCTGATTCTGCTTTTCTGCTACGTTTTACTGTTGTTCCCTTTTCTACGAGACGCTCGCCGTCAGCTTTTACATCCTCTTTCCACTTTATTGTATCAATTATTAACCTTTCACATCTCTGTTGTTGTTTGATTTTGTACTTCCAATTGCTATTCTTTTCAGCTCTTTCCTCGCAAGACTTCATATCAATTTCATAACACTTCTTGCTTTCTTCCCAATCTCCTTTAATTACTCCAACACCATTAGGATGAGGAAATTTAACACATTGGTGGAAAGTAGATTCTACACCTAATATTCCATGTAGCCAAGGTCGACCAATAAGAGCATTGTAAGGTGACTCAATGTCAACAACACAGAACAAGATCTTGGAAGTTATCCCTTTTAAGGGAATTCGCATCTCAATTTCCCCTTTTGGTTTATTGGCAGTACCATTAAAACCATAGATTTTATATGTTGAGGGAATTAGATCTTCGTCTCTTCCACCCATTTTTTTATTAGTATGATAAAACAGTATGTCAACAGAGCTGCCTGTGTCTATTATAACTCTATTGATAGCCCAAGAATCTTCATTTTCATCACCATTTTCTTCATCTTCTTCCTCTATTTGCTTTGGGTTTATCTCTAGTCTTACCACCAATGGGTTATCATGATGCTCGCCTGGTTCTGGTACCTCTTGTGCACTGAAAGATATAGTTTGTTTTTGCCATTCTTCTAATGGCGAGACTCTCGCTATATTCATTATATCTCTTCCATCTATGTCTCTCGTGAAGACTCTGCTTAGAACATTATCATGGAAATCCTATATTGTTCTATGTGAATGTACAATGGAATTACAAAATAGATTATTTGCTTTGGCTCCAACTTCTATTACGAATGATTTGGCTCCATTTACAGTATTTACCCTGTAAATTTCTGGTGTAGGAGGCAATCGCTGAGATTATGGATGTCCTACTAAAAAGTGATTTAGCTTTCCTTGTTCAATCATCCTTAAAATTATTCTCTTTACATTCCTGCAGTCATTTACTGTGTGGCCATGAAAATGATGGTAAGGACAAAATTCTTGACTGCGATTGTTAGATGTGGTTCTTTTCCCATGTTCCATGGAGATGGTATATTTTTCATTAAAATGATAGCTTCCCAAATTTTTTCTATACTAGCATTGAGAGGAGGCATCTTAATTGCTTCCAATATGATCTTCTGATTCCCTTGACTTCTGAAATTGTTTTGCCTCTGTCCACCATAAGTTTCTTGCTACTGATCAAGCCTTTGAATCTTATTATTTCCACCGCGATTGTAGTAATTATTCTCCCTTTCATAGTCTTCTTTATCTCTACTACCATAGCTACCAACTTCTGCTGGTTATCAGTCTCTACTTTTTCTTGTTGTGCTTGCGAGCTGCTCGCTACATTGTTTATCATTTTAGGAAGTAAACTCCCATTTGCTGCTCCGGAATTGGTGTTCGCGATGGGATATGATTCCATCTCATTTTGTTTATCCTCCAAAGCAATGTATTCTTCTTGTAATTCTCGCAGTTCAGTCATAGTAATTGTATTCTTGACTCTGAAAATTTTTATGTACAGTAGATTGGCCGCGAACATTGCATTGATAAAAGACAAGATAAGATATCTCTCGTCAACTCTTCCTGCCATCTCACTGCACATTGTCTTCCATCTTATGGTTAAATGTTTTAGGAATAAATCATTGTCTTCCACACTACACCCTTGTTAAGATTCTATAGAAATCTATTGGAAATCAATTAAACTTCAAAGATTTAAATGACACTTTACTATTCAAATCTCAGAAATGTTTACAGAATTGGAAGAAATCAAGATTACAAATATTCTCTTGAAGTTTTCTCTCTCCTCCAGACTCTTTCAACTCTCAAAAATACATCATCCTTTTCTGGATCTACCGAGCCCTTTATATAGGGATTTACATAATGGATGACAGCTAAGTTTTCCTCCTATTTCGGATCTATTCTGCGATCTCATCGCGATCGCTACAATATTCTCTATCGCAAGAATGATGACCATCGCAGGATCAACATATTCTTCTTTTATTTCTTCCATCGTCAGTTTCTTTTGGATATTCTGTGACGCTCGTGAAATGTTGTTAAAGGATTGGCGGTGACGCTCGCAGAGACGTTGTTAATATCGCAGGAATAATGTTGTAGCGATATTCTGGTCCTACATCTTGCCTCTTCTCATGTCTTTTCTGCGAAGAAGAGAAGATCATGAGAACTTAAAATGCCATAACTGCTTATCTTTTCAGACTTCCCCATTATGACACGTTTCTATGTCCTTCGCCAGCTGTTTTCACGAATTCTTTCTTCTTCTACAATGTTTCTAGCGCCAAAATGTAGTTGCAGGAATTCCCACACTACACCCTTGTTAAGATTTTATAGAAATCTATTGGAAATCAGTTAAACTTCAAAGATTTAAATGACACTTTACTATTCAAATCTCAGAAATGTTTACAGAATTGGAAGAAATCAAGATTACAAATATTCTCTTGAAGTTTTCTCTCTCCTCCTGACTCTTTCAACTCTCAAAAATACATCATCCTTTTCTGGATCTACCGAGCCCTTTATATATGGATTTACATAATGGATGACAGCTAAGATTTCCTCCTATTTCGGATCTATTCTGCGATCTCATCGCGATCGCTACAATATTCTTTATCGCAAGAATGATGACCATCGCATGATCAACATATTCTTCTTTTATTTCTTCCATCGTCAGTTTCTTTTGGATATTCTGTGACGCTCGTGAAACGTTGTTAAAGGATTGGCGGTGACGCTCGCAGAGACGTTGTTAATATTGCAGGAATAACGTTGTAGCGATATTCTGGTCCTACAATTGGAACATAAGGTTCATTAAGAAAGGAGTTTATATTAATCAACCTTCTTGGTTGTTGTTGTTGAACCAGGGCCTTCTGAATCTCATGAGTCTTATGCACAAAAGCTTTTATTTGTTAAATCTCCTTCCGCAGCTCCTTCAACACTTCAAGAACATCAGAAAACTTCTGAGAATTTGAAGGAACAAATCTTGGCTTCCTCGTATTCATTCTTTTTCTTTTCAAGGTTGGATGCAATGGAGATTTTTCTTTTTCCTTCATGATTGATGGCTTAACAATCATATTACCTTCTTTTTCATCCGAAGACATCATTCTTGGAGCGTCCATAAGCGTATGGGTTTGTGAGAGGAATTCACAATTAGCTCAATAAGTAGTCTTAAGATAAAGAGAGGTTTTAGAGAAGGAAAAATAATATAGGGTTTGAAACCTAAAACAGGCTCATAGACGATCAACTCTTATCCCTATAAAGAGCAGAATTGTCGATAGTACCTTTTTTTCTTTTGTTTGATAGACAAAAATACGACAAAACTAAGAAAAGAAGAATCAAAACTTTTCTTAAAGCCTAAGAGGTACAAAATCATTGTCTCTTTTGATCATGCACATGAGATAATATTTTAGACACAACACAATTAATTTGTGCTGTGGTGAACAACAATTTGTCCACCAATTTCCTCTTGAGAGGAATCCACAGACCTCTATCTATCAAAACGATTTGACCATACTTTCTTCTCAAATGGTCTTGATTTTTCCTTGGAAACTTGTAAGTACTGAATATCGCAAGATAATAGTTCACGAGTATCGGGAGAAAAGAGTTATAAAATGTTACGATGATAGAAGAAGCGCAGATAAATATGAAGTTTTGCGAGGATGGAGTAATTTTGCGAGTATGAGTTGCGATACTTCGTAACTCATATACAGTTGTATAAAGTTTTACTATAAATAGGAGTTCAAATGTAAAATTCGAGAGGTTCTTTTAGTGAGTGTTAGAAAATATTTTAGGAAAGAGAATAGAGAAAGTTGTAACTATTCTAATTCCATTTAGATACTTCTTTATGATCAATTGAGAACATTAATAAGAAAATTGTTATTCATCATCAAGAACTTCTTGAGTTTTTACTAATTCTATTGAGGGTGTAGTTGTAGGTTATTCTGCAACTACATAATTGGCGATAGAAACAGGGAGAGAAAGAATTCCTGTACCAGAAAAATGACAAGAAGAAGAAACACATCAGAACCATTAACTGAAGTAAGGAGAAGTGTAAGATTAGCAGGAGGAGAAGAAAATATAACAGGAGAACCTAGTAGAAGAAGGAGTAATCGAAGAAATAAAGCTCAACAAGTAGAAGATCATGATCAAGTAAGTATACACACTTGGAGAACTAATACACCAGAAGAAGAAGATAGAGAACCACAAATCAGAGAAAATGAAAGGTTGATGGGAGGAACAATTCTTGAAAGAGAAAGGGAGATGCTAGAAACATTGAGACAAGGAATCCAAAAAGAACGAATGATCGAAGCTGAAGAACGTGCCAAATTGACAAGACAAAATCAAGAATTGAGAATGGAAAATGAGATGTTACAAAGGAGGAAATCTCAAAGTGTTGCAAGATCAAATGTTAGAATAGAAAGAGAAGGACAAAATTCACCAATAATCAATAATGAAAATGATATGCAAGAACAAACGCAGAATCAAGGTGATAGAAATCAAGAAAATCGTTTCATTTTAATACCAAACCGCGAACAAAATATGGAGAATTTACGAACAAGACCAAATCATAAAGAAAATAATCAGAATCGAGAGGAAGAACAACAACTTATGGAAGAAACTGAGAGACAACAAGCAATACATCAAAATAATCACGAGAATGGAGTAATAAGACATGAAGAAGTTCGTAACAAACAAAATGTTGAATATGAAAGAATTAAGAGAAGAATTTCAAATCAACAAACAGAAGTGGAAAGGAATGAACCAAATTCTCGAATCAGAGTACAAGTAAATCAAGAAGAAATAAGTCACAGAAGAAGGAGAAATGAAGAAGAAGAAATTCCTGATATTCGCATAAGAAGAATGAGAAGAATAGAAAGGGAAGAACAAGAATTCCAAGATTCTTTACAACTGAACAATTATGATAATTTAGAAAGAAGATATTTGCAGAATTATGCGAATGAAAACATTAATGAAGAATATGATAGAATGCGAAGGATCGCATGGGAGGAAGCGCAAGAACGTAGAAGAAGAGAAGCTGCATTAAAAAGACCAATGGATGAGAATTCTGAGGCAAATGCACGAATCTTTCGAGAATTAGCAGAAATGAGAGGTATGATAAACAATAGAAGAGGAGGAGATAGGAGGCAATTAGATGAAGCAATAGAAGAAGCTGCGAGGACTCCATTTGCTAGAGAAGTACAGTTGGGAGGAATTCCACCAAAATGTAACTTGCCCACACTTACCAGTATTTTTGATGGGACTTCATGTGCTATTCAGCACATTAAAGCATACATAAGATGCATGTTACAATGGGAGAATCATGATGCTGTGTTATGCAAGTACTTCACATCAAGTTTAACAGGGGAAGCTCTAAAGTGGTTCGAAGGACTCCCTAAGAAAACTATTACGTCATTTAATCATTTGCAAGCAGTTTTCCTTGGAGCATATATCACAAATCACTCTTCACGGCTTGGTATTGAAGATGTATTTGGTTTAAAACAAAGAGTGGGTGAAAGTTTGAAGCATTTGGTAAGACGATGGAAGACTATGTGCAGTGATATGGCAGGGCGTGTAGATGAGAGATACTTGATTTTGTCCTTCATAAATGCGATGTTCGCAACTGAACAATTATATGTTCAAATCTTCATAAGAAAGAATTCCATAATGATGACAGAATTACGAGAATTGCAAGAAGAATACATTACACTAGAAGAAAAGCAAAACAATATGGAGTCATATCCAGTAACAAACACTAACAATCAAGAGGGAGGAGCAAATTTACTTCCCAAAATAATCAATGTAGTAGGTGTACTTCGCAAACATCCTCACAAACTTCTTCGCAAATTTCAGAAGAGAAGAAAATCAATGATAGCCAGCCAAAGATGGTAGCAATGGGCAGTAGAGATCAAGAAGAATATGATAGAGAAAAGAATTTCTATAATCGGATAGGAAATAACCAAATTCCAAGATTAGATCAACAACAAGAAAATTATGGTGGACAAAGGAAAAATTATTTTGGACAAGGAAACCAGAGACAAAATTATAACAACGGTCAAGGAGGTCAAAGAATGGTAAGGGAAGAGATAAAATTGCCACCATTGAATACAAGTATAGAAAAGATATGGCAAGCAATTATCCTGGTAGAGAATGTACCAACTCCATGGAATATGGGAAAGGAACCACCAATGGGTCTAAGAAGTCATGAATATTGTTCATATCATCATTTTCATGGACATTCTACAAATAATTGCCATAATATCAAGAGGATAATTTTGCGAATGATTGATCAAGGAAAACTAAATCAATTTTTACTTAAGCAGACACAGTCGCAACAATTACCACAGGCTCCAATCATAACTCGCAGGGAGAACACGACAAAAGAAAAGGGAGAAGAAATCCTACATATAGAAGTGGGGTCAAAAGCAAGGAATGTTTTCTGTAATTCCATTGTTCATTCATATAAAACCATAGAGGATTTTCATGATAATGTGTTAAGTAGGGTATATGCGAGGGATGGTGAAGGAAAGGAAGTAATGAACATCGCAAAGATTTCACGACTTGAAGATTGGCAGAAACGTGAAATTTCTTTTGAAGCCACTGAAATTCCAGAAGGTTGTGAAGTACATGATAATCCATTGGTGGTAAGACTGGCAATCTACATGAATATGGAGGAGAACGAAGATGATATGGAGGAAGAGTCAATTGGTCTTAATAGGATTTTGATTGATACGGGAAGTTTGTCAATATCCTCTTCTATTCTCGCTTACAAAACTATGGGGGAAAAGATGCAGATTTAATACCTTCTACTTACAGAATTTATGGTTTTAATGGAACTGCCAACAAGCCCAAAGGAGAAGTGAGCATGCGAATTCCATTAAGTGGAATGCGAACTGAAATTTTGTTTTGTGTTGTTGATGTTGAATCACCATATAATGATTTGATAGGAAGGCCATGGCTTCATGGAATTCTAGGCGTAGCTTCCACTCTACATCAGTGCATAAAATTCCCTCATATGAAGGGTATTGGAATTATCAACGGTGATTAATTTGAGGGAAAGAAATGTTACGATGTAGTAGAAGTTTGCGAAGGAAAAACTGGGCATTGAGAAGGAAAATTGGAGAAAAAGAGCAAAGGTTGTGAAAAGAAGTGAAAATTTAATGGCAGAGGATTAAGGAAAAAGAGAATAAAGTTACGATGATAATCATACAAGAAATTTACGATGATAATAAGGGATTGTGATTCGCGAGGAAAAAAGAAGGTTATCAGTATGTTTGCTCGTGAAAATGAGGTATGTGGCAAAACAAAATTTTTATTTCATGATAAAATTTTACTAATATTGTTTGCTCGCAGGAAATTGGGAAAAAGTTACGAATTTTCAAAATTTATATTACCGATTAAAATTTCATTAATTTGCGAATAAAAGACCGCAATCTGTGATCAGCCTCCAAAAAAGAAAGAGAGCCGCATAAAATTTTATACAGGCAAACCTTTGTGGCATACACCCTAGTTCGCGAAGCTATAATTCGTAAGAGGCAAAGTCCTAAAGTACGTCATTTAAGGGGGTACCTATAACGTGGCTAAGGGTAACCGGAACACCACCAAGGGCCCTTAGTACATGGTAAAATTTTTGGGGTACAACCCAATAATGGGGTACCTATCCGGGTTATACACCTTGGATTCTCACCTAATCTAACGACATTACGCAATATAAAATGCGGTGTAAGAAGATTTAGGCTGGGCGACTAAGGCATACTGTCTTTCCCAAGAAGTGCAGAAAACGATCAAGGCGCCGAGGTACACGGTTGAGTCAAGAGTGTCGGGTGAGGTTGAACCACATCTGCCATTTTTGACAAGTCTTGGCAAATGATGCACTTGGCCTAAAGATACCCCATAGGGTGCAACCTCGTAACTATAAGCCCTATAGGCAAAAAGGATAAGAGGTTACGATCAAAAAGCTGGTTGTTGGCTGAACCGGATGGGAAGAGCTAACCTTGTATGGTCGATGTACGCTTCCTTGAATGGGCAATCAGGGGGAAGATAAAGGGCAGCACCCTCCATTAGGGAGCTGATAAGTGCTATAAGACGCAAATGTCACGAGGCTTCTTGTTTGCGAAAACATAAAGGCTTGTCATATTTGTGCAACAATTGAAGTTCTGCGAGCCTTCTAAAAAAAAAAAAAAAAAAAAAAAAAAAAAAAGAAAGAAAGAAAGAAAGAAAAAAGAATAAAGAACTCGCAGAACATAATAAAGTTAAGATGAGATCAATGGGTCGCTACATGAAAGTGTAGAGACGTCCTGCGATTTCATCGCAAGACGGCAATGTCATGGGGCTTTATGTTTGCAAGAATATTTAGGCCTGTCATATTGTCGCAACAATTCCTAAAGAGGCTAAAATACTATACAAAGAAGTTAAGATGAGATCAATGGGTTTTTGCATGAAAGTGTAAGAACGTCCTGCGATTTCATCGCAAGACGATAATGTCACGAGGTTGTATGTTCGCAAGAATGTTCAGACTTGTCATATTATCGCAAATAATTAATACAAAAGAGGTGGCAAAATAAGACCTTTACTTAGGAAGGCATGATAAGACCACAGAAATTAATGAAATTTATTGCATCAATATCACTGAAGAAATTATATAAGAGTATACATTATGAAGATCTGAAAAGAAGACAACTTTGTCAATATCATTGAAGAAATTTTACAAGAATATACATCAAAAATTTTTGAAGAGAAGACAGCTATGGCAATATCATTGAAGAATTTTACGAGAAGTCCTATCAAAAAAGACAACATCATTGAAGAATTTTAATGAAGACTTAACAAAAGATGCGATTTTGATAATAATCAAATACAGATAAGTTCATATTCTTAAAAGTTTACGAGAATTACATACTTCTTATACTTCTCCATATATTGAATACTTCCCCAAAAAGTTGAATAATTCTTATAATTCTTCAAGAATATCTCATATTTATTATACTTCTTCAACGGATTATTAATTTTGCGAAGATTAAGTACTTATTATACTTCTTCATACAATGAGTAATAATTTTTATACTTCTTCATATATTGGGCAATTCTTCATAAATTGAATGCTTCTAATACTTCTTATATTTCTTATACTTCTTAAGGGTATTTCATATTTTGTATACTTCATACTTTCTATACTTCAAGGGGAGATTTATTATTTACTTCGCAACATTTCGTAAAAAAGAAAAAGGCTTATATTTCTTATACTTTGAAGGGAGGATTTTTTATTCATAATCACAATAAGAAGAAAATTCGTAAGATAAATTCAGAAGGATATTCTAATACTTCCAGCGGTAGTTGATCATTTGAAGAGAAATAATAAGGGGAAAGGGAATACTAAGCTAAGTCTTTAAGATATATTATTTCTCTCCATATGATCAAGTTATGCGAATAAGGGAAATAAACATCAAAGAAAGATTAATTCAAAATATGCTTGAAAAATAAATTGTTGGATTGATTAAAAGCATAATCAAGAAGAAAGTGTTGTATGGAAAAGTTACAGAACATATATACAAAAAAAAAAAAAAAGAATGAAGTTATTCTTCAGGCGATCTGTTCCCATCAAAATGATCTTCTTCTTCAACTTCACTATCATCTTCAACTTCACTTTCAGAAATTTCCAGATATGGAGTATCTTCAGGAATTTCTTCAGAAAGGAGCGTATGGTACTTCTTGAGAGGAATTTCATTATCTTCGCAAATCTTGCGAGACATCTTAGCTCGAAAACGCTTGACATATAAACTATGGTTATGCTGGGAAATTAGAAGCTGAGATCTCAAGTCAGAAATTTTCTTATTACGATTAGCAAGGAGAGTTTCCAGATTATTATTTATCTTCGCAATATTTTCTCCAGCAAGAAAAGAAATTAAGGAATTGGTTAACAAATTATGAAGGAAAAGTAACCAAAATAATTATCATCGCAAAGAATTTACCTTCTAGTTGCTTCTTATCATTACGAAGAGAAGAAATTTCAAGCTTTAATTGATTATTCTCCTCAAGAAGAGAAGAATTATCAATTGTGATGCTCGCAGATTGTGAATTATCTTCATGACGAGATATTAATTCTGCGTTATCAATATTTAGATCTTCTATTTTCTGACGGAGACTTGAATTTTCAACCTCTAACTTCTTACAACGATATAAAGTTTTCTTCTCAGCAATAGAATGACGTCTTTCCCAATCAGAAGCAGCTGCACAACTAACTCTTCCAACCTAAACAAGAAAAAAGGGGTTAGAAATCAATAAAATAAGGAAATAAATAAGGAATAGAGAAGAAACTTTCCATGCTGCCTAAAGCATATAATGAAGCAGGAGAGACGAATCTTGAAATTCCTTTGAGGGAGTTATTATCAATAACAGTAGGAACTTTACAAGCCTTCGCAATAAGTTTGCGAGCATTCGCTGTAGGAGAATTTCCTAATCCACGAGAAGAATGGAGGAAAGCCTCAGAAATGCTAACCATTGCTGAGGCAAAAGTTTCTGGGATACTATAATCTTCATTCCCACCTTCATCAACATCATCATCATATCCTTTGTCAGAAAGAGTATCAGAATTAGAACTAAAGTCCTTCTCAGGAAATTTATTATCTTCATCACCAAGATCTTCCTCAATGTCCTTATTATAAGAAATTACATTGGAATGGGATTTGGTTGAGAGTGTCTTCTTTTTCTTTCTCTCGTAAACAATATCTTGAAGTTTTCTTTTTCCTTTGCGAAGAGCATCATCTTGACTGTCAGAAGCTTGAGAGACCTTCGCAGAACGAAGAGTTTTTTGCCTCGCAGTAAGCCTTTTAGAAGAAGTGGAACTTTTATTTTCACTCATGACAATCTCATGGAAGAAGTGGAACCTGTAAATTCAAATAAGGATAAGAAACAGAGGCAACAATATATTGTTTATAAAAATACAAGAGTGTTTCTTACCTCATTTGAAATTAAAGGGTAACAAAAAGATAAGGAAGTGGAAATACATACATTTCTAAAAACCCAAGGTTGATAATAGCGGTTACGAAGATTCGCAGGAAGTTCTACTATCCCAGTAATATAAGAACCTGATAACATTAAAGGGTACTTATATCAATCTTCATCATTAGAACGACGAGGTGTCTTATTATTTCCTGAAGCATAATCAATATCGTGCATGAGAAGATCATCTGCTACGATATTAGCTTTACGATGAAGACGAACACCCCAACGATTATCTTCTTTCCTCGCAGGAATTAGTGTGTAATTTTTGAAGAAACCCTCAACTGTATAATTCGCAGCAACAATTTCTATATTTTCAAACCCAGGTTTTCTAAGATCGGTTGAATATAAAGATTTCCCAAAAGCAGCACGATTTGCGAATTCAACTAAGAGGCGAATGCAATCACCAGTCAATTGATAAATGGCACAAGAAAAATTGGGGTGGGAAATAATTTCGTAGAATAAAGGAAAGTTAACATCATAAAGAGGAAGAGGAAGACCTGCGAGGATTTGACCTCGTGAGATTAAAACTTTCTGATCATCCCAAACATAGTTGGTAAAGAGCTTCACAAAGAGAGAAAACTTATTATCATAACCTTCAATCTCAGAAAGAATAAGGTCTCTATCAGCAAGTTTCGCATTAAGTTGTTCAATAGTTTTCTTCTTTGGTGCCATTGAATATAAGAGGGAAAATAGGAAAAATAGAAGAGATTGCAGAGGCAGAAGCGGTGAAGAAGATGAGTAAGAGAATAAAAAGCAAAAACAAAGGATACTATTTATAAGAGAGTTCGATGAAGATAAAAATTCATTAATACGAGTAAGCGTGAACGGTTGAAAAGAACGGTTACGAAGAAACGTGTCAGAAAGATAAGGGAAAAGTAAAAAGACGTGTTGCGAATCTGAAGGGTGGTAATAACTACACTAAATTTACGAGAATAAGGATTCTCATGACATTTCTTCTTCAAAGGATTGACATGAGAAGAGGCAAGATGTAAGTACTGAATATCGCAAGATAATAGTTCACGAGTATCGGGAGAAAAGAGTTATAAAATGTTACGATGATAGAAGAAGCGCAGAGAAATATGAAGTTTTGCGAGGATGGAGTAATTTTGCGAGTATGAGTTGCGATACTTCGTAACTCATATACAACTGTATAAAGTTTTACTATAAATAGGAGTTCAAATGTAAAATTCGAGAGGTTCTTTTAGTGAGTGTTAGAAAATATTTTAGGAAAGAGAATAGAGAAAGTTGTAACTATTCTAATTCCATTTAGATACTTCTTTATGATCAATTGAGAACATTAATAAGAAAATTTTTATTCATCATCAAGAACTTCTTGAGTTTTTACTAATTCTATTGAGGGTGTAGTTGTAGGATATTCTACAACTACAAAACTAGCTTCTTAGACGAAGATAAAATCTTACATACCTTTGCGGTCTTCTGAGCAAGTTTGAGCTTTCTTGCTAGATAATTTGATCTTCGTTGAAGTTTGTTGACGTGTCTTTGCTTGTGTTTGAACTTGTAACACCTTGAGAGTTCATGACCTTTTAATGAAAAATATGAGCACGTCACACTTGGTCAATAATCAGGCTTCAGAATTGTGCAGGCGGCTAGGCACATAGTGGATTTTGAAACATTATAAACAGTGTTTCCAAGAAAAGGGTCAACTTTTTCTTCTAGAATGGTTGGATTATCTTCTGAAAGAATATCAAAATTGATATGTGTATTTCTACAATGATCAAAATCAATATTTTCATCAAGAAGTGCAACACTTGATTTCTCATCTTCATTTGAATCATAGTTGTCAAATATTTCATCAAGAGTTGCAGCAAGACCTTTGTTCCCAGTGTATTTTCTCCGATTTGGACACTCGTTTGCAAAATGACTAAATCCTTTACACTTAAAGCACTGAGGCATATCCTCATTATCAGTTTCATCAATATCCTTGTTTTTAGGAGGAACACGATTATAAGGTTTGACTGATGCCTTAGGCTTATCTCTAGAGAACCATTTACTTCTTTTCAAAAGAAGATCCCTAAACTGTCTTGTGATCATCGAGATTGATTTGTCAAGATCTTCATCTGATGAATCTATCTAAGAGTGATCATCTTTAGAGATATACACTTTTTTTACTTTTATCAAGTAATTTAGTGTCCTTTAGTACTTTGAACGCAACATCCTTAGCCTTGGATGGAAGTTCGTGATCAAAGATCTTAAGCTTACCAACCAGTGTGTTTCTGGAAAAAGTATCTAGGTTATTTCCCTCAATGATGGCATGCTTATTAGCATCGTATCTAGATGGCAGTGATCTGAGAATTTTCATCACAATGTCCTTTTCAGGGAGAGTCTTACCTAATGCAAAAGATGCATTAACAATTTCAGACACTTTGTGATTAAACTCATCAAATGTTTCTTCATCTGACATACAAAGGTTTTCCCAATCAGAATTAAGGTTCTGAAGCCTTGCATCCTTTTCACTGGAGTTTCATTAGAATACGGTTTCTAAGATATCCCAAGCTTCTTGTGGCTTAGTGAAATTATACACATGATGCTGAAGATTTGGGTTAATGGAAAGTATGATCGCATTCAAACCGTCATAGTTTTGCTTTGCAGCAAGAACCTCTGCAGGAGTATATTCAGCAATATTCTTTGGAACATTTTTTCCTTTTGTAGTAACAGGAGGATCATATCCATTAACAACATATACCCATGATTGAAAATCATGTGCTTGAAGAAAAGCTCGCATATCAATTTTCCACCATAAGTAATTAGAGCCATCGAAGACTGGTGGTACGTTTATTGAGATAACACCTATGTCCATAGAGTCAGATCTTTACAAACACAGACTTGTAAGGTCTTTAACGTGTTTTCCTGATCTGATACCAATTGAAAATGCGTGGGTCTAACAACCTCACCTAATATTTTGATTAGAAATCTGTATGGACAACTCCGAATTATTTTCTAGAGAATCAACAAGACTCAATCAATAGAAAATACTCAAGGAGTTATTATCTCAATCTATCGATTTGATTTACTCAAGCAAATATGATTCGCGAGCCTAATCAAAGAGACATAACTTGGATGGTACCAAAGATCAATATCCAATTGTCAATCGATTTAAATCAACAACCGATAAGGTCGGATATTCTAATCGATTGAACAACGCACAACCTATATTATTTCAATTATATAAAAATATAATGCGGAAAAGAAGTAACACAAACACCATAATTTTGTTAACTAGGAAACCGCAAATGCAGAAAAATCCCGGGACCTAGTCAAGATTAAACATACACTGTATTAAGACGCTATAGACACTAGCCTACTCCAAATTAACTTCGGTCTGGACTGTAGTTGAACCCCAACCAATCTCACACTGATCCAAGGTACAATTATGCTCCTACACCTCTGATCCCAGCAGGATACTGCGCACTTGATTACCTTAGCTGATCTCACCCACAACCAAGAGTTGCTACGACCCAAAGTTGAAGACTTTAGCAAACAGATCTGTCTCACACATAAAAGTCTACATGTAATAGATAAATTCGTCTCTCATGAATAAACCTATGAGTTTTGTTCCGTATTTTGATAAATAAAGGTTAACATGAACCAATTGATAAAACCAGACTTATATTCTCGAAGAACAGCTCAGTTTCATCAATTACCTTACAATAAACTTAAACGACGCAGCGAAGAAGATTATTGAGGAATCACAAACAATGAGACAAAGATATTTGTGACTACTTTTATCTTGCCTATCGGAGATAGAAATCTCAAGCCAATTATTACAATTGTACTCGTACGATATAAATAGCAAGATCAGATCACACAACTACAAGATAAGTAGTATCGGTCTGGCTTCACAATCCCAATGAAGTATTTAAGTCGTTAACCTGGTTTTAGAAGAAGAAAACCAAAGGTTAAAGGAGAATCAACTCTAGCTTTAGCAAACTAGTATCACACAGAATGTGTGGGGATTAGGTTTCCCAGTTGCTAGAGTTCTCTCTTATATAGTCTTTCAAATCAGGGTTTGCAATCAATGTTAGCTTAGTAACAAAGCATTCAATATTCACCATTAGATGAAAACCTGATTAGATACAAGCTAATATCTCTCAACCGTTAGATCAAAAACTTAGCTTGTCATACACACATGTACTTGACGTATTGAGTTCGTGTAACCGTACCCAAATGTATACAATGGTTGGTTCAATATTAGTCAACCAAATGGTTAGCTAAATGATAACTTTCATATCAACCATATTCTTCTTCACCATAACTAGTCTAAATGACTCAAATGAACTAGTTAGAGAGTTGTTCAATTGTTATGAGATCTCAAGTACTACAAGAGACACAATTGAATCAAAAACGATGTGATTCACTCGAATCATTAATCATGAACTATAAATCTACGGTTTGCAAAAGCATTCCTTAGTAATTTAGAATAAGTTCACGAACAACGTTTTCAGACATAACCTCTTGAGTTCACAGACTGAGTTCGCGGACTCAAGCTAACCGGTTGAAGTTAATAAACTCTAGCAGAATTTCTCGGGATGAGAACTTCCGTCAGTTGGCGAGCTGGGTTCGCGGACTGTACCTGAGCTTCAACTTCAACAGATATTCTCTGGTTCGAGAACTTACGCCAGTTCGCGGAATGACGGAAGTTTGCAAACTTCGGTTTAAGTGTTAAGGACTTATACATATATGTGTTGCCACAACAATGTTTATATCCCATAATGGTTATATAGTCTAAACTCTCATTTCAATCATTGAAATATTATCAAAGGACATCATATTGTTGTTTTCACGAACTAGTTTTCGTCAGAGGGATTTCCAAAGTGATTAAAATATAACATGACTTTCGTCACTAGGAAAAGATGAACTTGGATAAAGCGAAAGCTTTTACCAACACACATTTCGAGAAATAAATAAGCGAGATATACTCAGCTCAATATGTCACATGTGCATATTCTTAGTCTATATAGTAAAACGACTTTTGTCTCAAGATAGGAGATAAAGTAGATAGACTTTTGAGTGATAGATAAGTTCAAGTCTCCACATACCTTTTAGTCGATGAAGATCCACTGGTTTCTTGAGTAGTCCTTCGTCTTGTATGATGATCGCCATTGAGTTCTTGAGCTCAACTACACTTTCTATCCTAGTCCGAAACCTTAGCTATAGTAGACTAGAAATCAAGACTATATAGTTTTGATCACTAAGATTGAAAAATATGCTTGAGATATCACTCTAACAGGTGGAGACTGGCTTCACTCCGTGGAATGGTAAAATATGGCGCTGGAACTTTGGCTACCAAACGGTGATGATGGCGCTGGAACTTTGGCTACCAAACGGTGATTATAGCGCTGATGCCTTTAGTCCATGAAACAGTGGAAATGGCACTTGGAAGGCTTGCTGGATGGATCACGGTATTCTGGAGCATTGGCGATTACTTAAACATAGAGTGCTGGAGCCATAGAGAGTTGGCTTGACCACAGAGTGCTGGAGTCATGGAGAGTTGGCTTGGCCACGAAGTGCTGGAGCCATGGAGAGTTGGCTTGACCATGGAGTGCTGGAGTCATGGAGAGTTGGCTTGACCACGGAGTGCTAGTGCCATGGAGCATTATAGGTTGAGCGAATGGTGTTCCTCGTGCTGGGGCGCTGCTGGTTCAGTCACGGATCGGAGATATTGACACACTACTTGTTCGGCTATGGAGCATGAGTATGGTGTGCCTAGTCATCTATTCTCGTTCATGGAGTAATAAGGAATCCTTATTCTGTTCAAAATTTATAAACTACGTTCGTATGAAAATGGGTGTCAACCCTCCTCTGTTTTTGTTGTTCATCCGGCTCCGTGCTTTTACCTGTAGCATCTATCTCCTCTTCTTCGTTTGTTAACGGTGGTAGAGCGAGTATTAATGGCAACAACGTAATCTCCAATAGTTATAATCAACAGCAAGGCAAGCCATGATACCTAAAGGTAGGTGCTCCCGCATGTATCCACCCAACAGTACCATGGATCTTCTCCAGAATGTGCAATAAGGTTATGACTCTAGAAGAATGAGTATCTAACCTCTCCAGTGGATTTAAAAATTTACCAAACTCCATTGCGCTTTTGGTATGGATAGATGAAATAATGTCAGGTCTAATCTTGGAGATTGTGGTTGCGTTGTTGGTTCATCATTGACTTCAGGTTATTTGGTACCTAGACTTTCTGATTTCGATGATGATATGCAATGGATGCTTGTATGGTCGAAATCTTCCGAAATTGCTAGGTAAAGTTGACGAGCTGATAGGCATTTCGTTGTCGACGTGATGCTAACAAGTCTCCAAGGACTGCATTCCAAGCAACATCCTTCGAAACATCTTTTGAATCTTGGACTATTGTATCGAATGGGATGCGATGAGCAGTCCCCAGTTACACTTCTTTCTAGTCATAGATCCGATGGCGTGGCCGGATTTGTGAATATCTATACGGCATGTTTTTGGAGTCTTTGATGTAGTGCACGGCTTCATGTTGAGAAATTCATGCGGCTCGTAAAGTTCTATTGCATTTGCTGGTAAGGTGGTTGACGAATTGATGAAGGGGGCAATCTTTTGGATTCGTCATTTGTTGATCAGTGGGCGGGAGTCGCACTTAATAGCTCTGCATTGTACCCATGCATCGCTTTCATATGAAATTAAAAATCTAGAAACACCGAATTTAGCTTTGTCGGCGATGCGCGTCTTCATACAGGCCTTGGGTAGGTAGTGGTGAGTTCTGAGTAGGTGATACGGAAAATATGGTGTAGTTGGTATACGTGGCTTGTTGAGGTGATACTTTCCTCTTTGATTCTTCACTAACAGCAACACTTATGAATGGCTGAGCCAAACACTGCTCATTGGTCAGGCTCATTCCAGACAAGGAGGTGGTGATATCCTTGCACTACATCTTTGAAGAGTGGTGACATTGTTACGGTCATGAATTCTTGGTTGGTTGTACCTTCTGATTTGAAAGGTTCTCAACAATAAAGAGATTTCGTATGTTGAGCCTCAGTCCCCAAGTGTGGTTCTCGTGGTTCTATCTTGTATGGTCGGTGAGTTGACCATGATAAAGACAATATCTTGCATCCGTACTGGTGACTTTATTACTTCTTCCATGTGAAACTAAAATATGGAGAAATACAGATTACCTTTGTAGTGATTGTTGCTATGGTAAAGCTCTGGCTAGTATCAACAAATGAACAACAACAGTTCTTGGCAGCAACTGTCATAAGAAGAGATTACGTTTTTGTGGGAACAAAAACAAGTTGGCAGGTGCTTGTATATCTATGGTCACGATCCTTGACAAAGAGGAGTGGTGACTACGGGTACAGATCTTGGCGAGGAAGAGTGATAGCTACTGGATCTTGAAAGGAATGAGGGGAAGCTACGATCACGAACCTTGGATGATCACGGACATGAATATTGATGGGATTTGATAACTCACGTATGTGAGTTTATTCCTTTTTTAAATATTTATTTTCGGTAAAGCGGCGGCTTAGGGAGAGAACGTCGAAGCGGCTCCTGGAGCGAAATGGTGAAGCGGTTCCTGGTGCAAAAACATTGAAGTGGCTTCTGGTGCGAAATTTGAAGCGGATGTTGGAGAGAAACGTTGAAGCAGAGCGGCTTCTAGAGAGAAATGTTGAAGCGGAGCGGCTTCTGGAGAGAAACGTTGAAGCGGCTGCTGGAGCAAAATGTTGAAGCGGCTGCTGGAGTGAAACGTTGAAGCAGAGCGAATTCTAGAGAGAACTTTAAAGTGGATCCTGTAGAGAACTCCATTGAGGGAACTATTAACCCTTGACTTCGAAAAATGAGTTGATATGATATGGCATATAGTAAGACAGCACACAAATAGTGCTAGTTGGAAAATTATGTTTTTCTCCTCATTGGAAAGAATACATTTCTTCTGTTTGATTTTTCCTTGCAACTCTCAAAGTCTTGACGGTTACAATGTTGAAGTTGGAGGCCTGGTCAATCAACGTTCTGTCAAACTCCACATACTTCAAGTGAACAGTGGTTAGGAGTCCCCAGTTTCATCTATCAATCGTGATTTCCCGGAGAGATTGGGGTTTGGGAACGGCTTCACTGGATGGAAACAACTGCTTTCCTGATACAGTGTAGTTGAGGGCTGCGGATATGTCCTGACGCTGAACCTTTGAGAAATACAGAATCTCACATAGATGTTTCATCATAGACTGCATGATTTTGTGGACAAAGTCCCCAGAAATCATGCAGCTCCTGACGGGAATAGGGTCTCTGTGAACTCAGGAGCGTTGCTGATTTTATTTTCCTCGATTTTGGAGAAGACATTCCTGATCTTCACATGTGATGAAATTGGATTGCTGATTCTTTTCTACCGTGCGTTCAGGAGCAACACGAGCCTCTTCATTTATAAAGGCACGTCCTGCTGAAGTGCTTGCGTCGGATGTTAAAAGTATTCATCATCAGCTCCATCTGGGGTTGACGTGACTCTTGTGGTAGCCACTCCATTAGTGTCTTGAGGAAAATAGGAATGTCTTTCTAAGTTGTAGCCATGTTTGTCCGATCCTTACGACAACCTTTTGTCTTTCCATCAAATCAACAGTGGTAAGAGGAGGTTGGCTTCCTCTGGATCCTCCAGTCTCTTTTCCTGGTGGTGGAGTGGCGACGGCTTTGGTGACAACGGGGGGTGTCACGCTTGAAGAAATATTGGGGGTGGCGGCAGCGGCTTTGGCTCTGGTGATCGGAGGTGTAACGCCAGAGGGAACATTTCCTGTGCAGCTGGTGTTAGTCATGCTGATAGGTGGTACATTGATGTTACTGGAAGAAACATTGATACCAAGGATATTCTCAGCGCCGGTGGCATCAAGGTATGTTGCTGACCCGGACCTTAGGTATACCATCTCAAAATTGGGATTGGAAAAATAAAATTGAAAATTGATATTGCAACCGAGATATTAATCTCCCACCGTGGTCGCCAATTGTTTGTGGGTGAAAATTATTTCTTGCGGGTTTTGGTAATTTTGGGTGTGTGGATGAGAAACGAATCTAAACCCTTAACAATACACTGCATGGAAGTACTTTGGATTCTAGAGATTACTCTGTACAATCCTGACCTAAACCAAGAAATGGCCGTTCCAGGGTTGCTTCGGTCACAAAGTGAAGGAAAAAGGTTGGTCTTAGGGAGGGAAACAAAGAAAGTGCTGAGACCAGAATAGTTGATTCTGAAGATGTGGCTTGTTTTATAACTTGTATCAGAAAGTGGAACTGGCTTGTGGAGTGAAAAGCGATCAGTTCCTGGTGATTTCTGGAGATTATGTTATTACCGACCAAAAACTTATTGTCTGGTAGAAAATAGGTGAAACCTATTTATACAAGTCATAATAAAATGTACCCTGGTCTTGTAAGAAGTGGAAACGATTGAGTGGTGGAAGAGTAACATGTAACGTCAGGAGTTATGCAACCATAATGAAGGAGGTAGATCTTTTTACACATTACTTTTTGCCATTACTAACCGCCCCGCTTTATGACATTTTCTTATAACGGGCGTATTTTACGCCGCACGCTGTAAACTGCCAGGCCAATACCCTGATGAGCATCCCCCAGTTTGTGACATGTTTGATGTCTCGAGTGTTTTCGTGGAAAATATGTAGCACTTTTGTACGTGTCTTAAGTTAAAATCAAGAGGCTTTCCGCAGGAAAATAACATGTGATACGATTAGGCTCGTCTTGGATGGTCTCCTAAAACTTGCCACAAGTCTGTCATTTCGGTGG
Organism: Papaver bracteatum; assembly: GCA_023529315.1. Taxonomy (NCBI): domain Eukaryota; kingdom Viridiplantae; phylum Streptophyta; class Magnoliopsida; order Ranunculales; family Papaveraceae; genus Papaver; species Papaver bracteatum. The sequence continues at coordinate 779,595 of JAJJWX010002486.1, forward strand.
CGAACTTCGATGGCCGGGATCGCAACTCATGAGGAAGGGCAGCCATTGATTATGGCTACCTTGTATTGGCACCTGATAATAGCGCAGTGGCATTTTGGTGTAAGTGGCAATGTAGCATGGCTGGCCTGGCTTGTGCATGCCAGTGGCACGGTGGTGCAAGTGGCGCCTGGCATAGCCATGGCCACTACATTTAGGAGGCTGGTCGCCTAAAACTTTTCCACAAACCTGCCATCTCGGTGGAAGACTTGGATGGATGAGATTGCATCTCATGAGGAAGGGTATCCGTTGATTATGGCTACCTTGTGTTGGCGCCTGATAATGGTACAGTGGCGTCTTTTAGCGCGCGCCAGTGGCATTGCGGTATGGCTGGCATAGTTCGTGCATGCCAGTGGAGTGGTTGGCATAGTTTGTGCATGTTGCGCCTGGCGTAGCCATGGACGCTGAAATTTTGGCACGTTGTTGTTAGACTCGAACGTGGTGTGGAAACATCAGTTTTAATGGCCACATTGATCCCCATGTTCTGTGGAACGTTGTTTGGCTCGGTTGGCGCGACAAATTTGCATAAATTAGGGTTTGGCATGTCCAAACCCTAATCAGCATATATGGCATGTACAAGTGTCCGCGTCATGGAATTTTATACAAACGATGCCAGAGTCATGTTAGGGGAGCCATAGGCAGGCCACCATGTAGAAACATCCACAGGAATAAATATTTTCACGAGTGGCCATGGTGTGGCGCCTTTTTTAGGGTTTCCTGAGTCCGTACAGCTTGCGGCATGTTGCGGCCCGAGGCGACATAGTTTGGGCCACGATTAGAAATTAGGGTTCCATCTACCGCCACTAGAGCATGGTCACGCCTAGGGTTCAGGCTAGCCAAATTGAAGTCCTTTGTAAAGCTAGTCACACACGAAGAGTGGGCTGGCAAGTTTTGGCATGTTATTACGGTAAGTGGCGTGTTTGTCATGCCGTTAGAATGTTGGCATGGTTTTGGGGAAGCCAACATAGTATGGCGACCTCTTGACACAATTTGCACCTATTTTAAGGATATGGCAGGTTTAGAGCAACATGATTGGTCGATGGAAAGAAATTCGGCAAGCAACATGGGTCCGGACTCATTCTAAATGCGTGTGGCGCATTTAGAGCGACCTGATTGGTCGATGGAAAGTGGGGCCGGCAAGCAAGGGCATGGCCACACTTCTAGTGTACAGTGGCAAATTTAAAGTGACCTGATTGGTCGATGAAAAGGGTTCCGACAAGAAACATGGGGTCGGCCTCATTTTAAATGCGTGTGGCGTATTTAGAGTTACCTGATTGGTCGATGGAAAGGGGGGCCGGCAAGCAAGGTCATGGCCACACTTCCAGTGCGTCGTGAAAGATTTAAAGCGACCTGATTGGTCGATGAAAAGGGGGGGGGGGCGGCAAGCAACATGGGGCCGGCTTCATTTTAAATGCATGTGGCGCACTTAAAGCGACCTGATTGGTCGATGGAAAGGGGGATGGCAAGAAAGGGCGTGGCCACACTTCTAGTGTGACGTGGCAGATTTAAAGCGACATGATTGGTCGAGGGAAAGGGGTGCCGGAAATTAACATGGGGCCGACCTCATTTTAAATGCGTGTGGCAAATTTAGAGTGACCTGATTGGTCGATGGAAATGGGGGCCGGCATGCAACATGGGGTCGGACTCATTTTAAATGCATGTGGCGCATTTTGAGCGACCTGATTGGTCGATGGAAAGGGGGGCCGGAAAGCGAGGGCGTGGCCACACTTCCAGTGCGCCGTGGCAGATTCAAAATGACCTGATTTGTCGATGGAAAGGGGTCCGACAAGCAACATGGGGCCGACCTCATTTTAAATGTGTGTGGCGCATTTAGAGAGACCTGATTTGTCGATGGAAAGGGGGACCGGCAAGCAAGGGCGTGGCCACACTTCCAGTGCGTCGTGGAGGATTTAATTACCTAGTTTGTCTAAGCATAGTTTCGACCAACGGGGTCTAATATACTGCGCAAGGCACCAAAACCCTAATTTTTCAAATTAGTCAGGTTCATGAGTTTTTTGTGAGTTATCACAAAATTAATTGGATTTTGTGTGCTACCAAAAAATTTCTTATTTTCAGAGTGCAGTGTGCTTTCTGTCTGAGCATTTTGTGCAATGGCCTTTACTTTGGTACTTGGAAATACGTGTCACTCTGTAGCGAGTGAACACAAATCCATCATGCCATACCGATATTATGGGTTCTGCCGAGGAACATAGCATAGGAAAAGTACTCAGTGAATCTTATATTAATAAGTATTATAGGCAAGGATCCAAAATTTACAAGTCATCTGGGGTGGTTTCTACATGCGCCAGTCTGGATAAATTTCATGTAAATATATTAAACGGATCAATAAATATGCCAGTGGAGAGGTTAACACTCATGGATCTATTTCCTTATAGAGTGACGTCATATCAGATGCAAGGTTTTACAATTTTAACCCTAAGCTAAAAACCACCATCAACATTAAGTCCCCTACTTAGCTCGGAACAGTAGCATTGTTGCGGGGTAAGCATGAGATGGTGACAGACAAGGATAAAATCGAACCGGAAAGTTATGAAGAGATTATCATGAAGATTTGGCTAACCTTTGTCAGGAGGCATGAAGAATCTGCGATCCTTGCATTGGCGGCAGAGATGTAACTATAACTTGGTCCGCGGATCGGTGGATGGCGCTAGCTGGCTAGGTCACGGAATATATGGAGATGACTCTTGGCTTCAGTCCGGGGAATGGTGGAAACTGGCTTCAGTCCATGGAAAGGTGGAGACTGGCTTCAGTCTGTGGAATGGTGAAATTGGCTTCATTCTATGGAATGATGGAAACTGGCTTCTGTCCATGGAATGGTGGAGACTGGCTTCAGTCCATGGAATGGTAAAAATATGGCGCTGGAACTTTGGCTACCAAACGGTGATGATGGCGCTGGAACTTTGGCTACCAAACGGTAATGATAGCGCTGATGGCTTCAGTCCGTGAAATGGTGGAAATGGCACTTGGAAGGCTTGCTGGCTGGATCACGTAATGCTGGAGCGTTGGCGCTTACTTAAACATAGAGTGCTGGAGCCATGGAGAGTTTGCTTGACCATGGAGTGCTGGAGCCATGGAGAGCTGGCTTGACCACGGAGTGCTGGAGCCATGGAGAGTTGGCTTGACCACAGAGTGCTCGAGTCATGGAGAGTTGTCTTGACCACGGAGTGCTGGTGCCATGGAGCGTTGTAGGTTGAGAGACTAGTGTTCCTCGTGCTGGCGCACTGCTGCTTCGGTCATGGAGCAGAGATAGTGTGGTGTGCCTAGTCATATATTCCCGTTCATGAAGTAGTAAGGAATCCTTATTCTATTCAAACTTTAGAAACTACGTTCGTAGGAAAAGGGGTATCAACCCTCTTCTATTTTTGTTGTTCGTCCGACTCTGTGCTTTCATTTGCAGCATCTGGCTCCTCCTCGTCATTTGTTAGCGGTAGTAGAGAGAGCATTAATGGAAACAAAGTAATCTCCAATAGTTATAATCAACAGCAAGGAAAGACATGAGAACTCAAGGTAGGTGCTCTCGCATGTATCCACCCAACAGTACCATCGATCTTCTCCAGAATGTGTAATAAGGTTTTGACTCCAGAAGAATGAGTATCTAACCTCTCCAATGGATTTAAAAATTTACTAAACTCCATTGCGCTCTTGGGATGGATAGATGAAATAATGTTAGGGCTAATCTTGGAGATTGTGGTTGCGTTGTTGGTTCATCCTTGACTTCAGGTTATTTGGTACCTAGACTTTCTGATTGCGATGATGATATGCTATGGACGCTTGTATGGTCGAAATCTTACAGAATCGCTAGGTAAAGTAGACGATCTAAGATAAATTATATTGTCGACGTGATGCTAACAAGTCTCCAAGGACTTCATTCCAGGCGACATCCTTCGAAACATCTTCTGAATCTTGGACTATTATATCGAATGGGATGCGATGAGCAGTCCCCAGTTATATTTATGTCTGGCCATAGATCCGATGGCATGGAGGGATATGTGAATATCTCTGCGGCGTGGTTTTGGAGTTCTTGATGCAGTGCACGGCTTCATATTGAGAAATTCATGCGGCTCGTAAAGTTCTTTTGCATTTGCTGGTAAGGTGGTTGAAGAATTGATGAAGGTGGCAATCTTTTGGATTCGTCATTCGTTGATCAGTGGGCGGGAGTCGCACTTCATAGCTCTGCATTATACCCAACTTCTGCTTGTTGGTCAGGCTCCTTCCAGAAAAGGAGGTGGTGATATCCTTGCACTACATCTTTGAAGATTGGTGACATTGTTACGGTCATGAATTCTTGGTTGGTTGTCCCTTCTAAGTTGAAAGGTTCTCGAAAATAAAGGGATTCCTTGTGTTGAGCCTCAGTCCCCAAGTGTGGTTCTCGTGGTTCTATCTTGTATGATCGGTGAGTTGACCATGATAAATACATCATCTGGCATCCGTACTGGTGACTCTATTACTTTTTCCATGTGAAACTAAAATATGGAGAAGTACAGATTACCTTTATATTGATTGTTGCTATGGTAAAGCTCTCGCTAGTATCAAAAAACAAACAACAACAGTTCTTGGCATCAACTGTGATCAGAATAGATTGTGTTTTCGTGGGAACAAAAACAAGCTGGTAGGTGCTTGGATAGCTATGGTCATGATCCTTGACAGTGATGATTCATGACTACGGGTACAGATCTTGGCGAGGAAGAGTGATGGCTACTGGATCTTGAAAGGAATGAGCGGCATCTACGAGCACGAACCTTGGATGATCACGGACATGAATATTGATGGGCATTGATAACTCACGTATGTGAGTTTCTTCCTTTTTTATATATTTATTTTCGGTGAAGCGGCGGCTTCGGGAGAGAACGTCTAAGCGGCTCCTGGAGCGAAATGTTGAAGCGGTTCCTAGAGCAAAAACGTTGAAGCGGCTTCTGGAGTGAACGTTGAAGCGGATGCTGGAGCGAAACATTAAAGCGGAGCGGCTTCTGGAGAGAAACGTTGAAGCGGCTGCTGGAAAAAAATGTTGAAGTGGCTGCTGGAGAGAAACATTGAAGCAGAGTGACTACTGGAGAGAACGTTAAAGCGGATCCTGGAGAGAACTCCAGTGAGGGAACCATTAACCCTTGACTTTGAAAAACGAGTTGATACGATATGGCATATGGTAAGACGGCACACAAATAGTGCTTGTCGGCAAGTCATATTTTTCTCCTCATGGGAAAGAATATGTTTCTTCTGTTTGATTTTCCATTGCAACTCTCAGAGTCTTGATGGTTACAATGTTGAAGTTGGAGGCCATGTCAATCAGCGTGCTGTCAAACTCGGCATACTTCAAGTGAACAGTGGTTAGGAGTCCCTAGTTCCATCTATTAATCGTGCTTTCCAGGAGAGGTTGGGGTTTGGGAACGGCTTCGCTGGATGGAAACAACTGCTTTCCTGATACATTACGGTTGAGGGCTGTAGATATGTCCTGATGCTGCACCTTGGAGAAATACATAATCAAACATAAATGTTTTCATCATAGATTACACGATTTTATGGATGGAGTCCCCAGAAATCATGCAGCTCCTGTCGGGAAGAGGGTCTCTGTGAAATCAGGAGGGTTGCTAAATTTTTTTGCCTCGATTTTGGAGAAGTCGTTCCTAATCTTCACATGTGATGAAATTGGATTGCTGATTCTTTTCTACTGGGTGTTCAGGAGCAACACGAGCCTCTTCATTTATAAAGGCGCGTCCTGCTGAAGTTCTTGCGTCGGATGTTAAAAGTATTCCTCGTCATCTCCATCTGGGGTTGACGTGACTCTTATGGTAGCCGCTCCATTAGTCTCTTGAGGAAAATAGGCATGTCTTTCTGAGTTATAGCCATGTCTGTCTGAGCCTTACGAGAACCTTTTGTCTTTCCATCAAATCAACAGTGGTAAGAGGAGGTTGGCTTCCTATGGCTCCTACAGTCTCTCGTCCTGTCGGTGGAGTGGTGACGGCTCTGGTGACAACTTGGGGTGTCACGCTGGAAGAAATATTGGGGGTGGCAGCAGCGTCTTTGGCTCTGGTGATCGGAGGTGTAACACCTGAGGGAACATTTCCTGCGTCGCTAGTGTTGGTCATGCTGATAGGTGGTACATTAATTTTACTGGAAGGAACGTTGATACTGCGTCGGTGGCATCAGGGTTTGTTGCTGACCCGGACCTTGGCTCTACCATCTCGAACTTAGGATTGGAAAAATGAAATTGAAAATTGAAAATTCATATTGCAACCGAGAGATTAATCTCCCACTGTGGTCGCCAATTGTTTGTGGGTGAAAATTGTTTTTGCCGATTTTAGTAATTTTGGGTGTGTGGATGAGAAATGAATCTAAACCTTAAACAATGCACTGCACGGGAGTACTTTTGATTCGAGAGATCAATTTGTACAATCCTGACCTAAACCAAGAAATGGCCATTCCAGGCTTGCTTCGGTCACAAAGTGAAGGAGAAGGGTTGGTCTCATGGAGGGAAACGAAGAAATCGTTGAGACCAGAATAATTGATTATGAAGATGTGGCTTATTTTATGACTTGTATCAGAAAGTGGAACTGGCTTGTGGAGTGAAAAGCTATCAGTTTTTGGTGATTTCTGGATACTATGTTGTTGCCGACCAAAAACTTGTTGTCTGGTGGAAAATAGGTGAAACATATTTATACAAGTCGTAATAAAACGTACACTGGTCTTGTAGGAAGTGGAAACGATTGAGTGGTGGAAGAGTAACGTGTAACGTCGGAGTTATGCGTCCATAATGAAGGAGGTGGATCCTTTTACACCATTACTTCTTGACCTTACTAACCGCCCCGCTTTATGACATTTTCTTGTAACGGGCATATTGCATGCCGCACAATGTATACCGCCAGACCAATACCCTGATGAGCATCCCCCAGTTTGTGACATGTTTGATGTCTCGAGTGTTTTCGTGGAAAACATGTAGAACTTTGCTACGTATGTAAAGTTAAAATGAAGAGGCTTGCCGCGGGAAAATAGCATGTGATGCTATTAGGCTCGTCTTGACTGGTCGCCTAAAACTTTCCACAAGTCTGTCAGTTCGGTGGAGAACTTCGATGGCCGAGATCGCATCTCATGAGGATGGGCAGCGCTGATTATGGCTACCTTGTGTTGGCGCCTGATAATGGCGCAATGGAGTTTTGGTGTACTCCAGTGGCAATGTGGCATGGCTGGCATATCTCGTGTATACCAGTGGCACGGTGGTACTAGATTTAGGCGGCTGGTCGCCTAAAACTTTGCCACAAGCCTGCCAGCTCGGTGGCGGACTTGGATGGATGAGATTGCATCTCATGAGGAAGGGTAGCCGTTGATTATGGACACCTTGTGTTGGCGCCTGATAATGGTACAGTGACGACTTTTTAGCATGCGCCAGTGGCATTGCGGTATGACTGGCATAGTTCGTGCATGCCAGTGCCGTGTATGCGTGTCGTAACCACAACAAATTAATTAATATTTTACTACCTAATTAACAAGTAATATAGGGTAGTCAAGATCGATCCCACGAGGAGCAAGAGATTATAGTTGTCTTATAATGTCACAAAAAGGGGGGTATTGGTTCAAGATTTTAAAAGAAAAAGAAATAAACAAAGTAATTAAAAGTGTAAGTTGAATTCAATAAGAGAGAATAGATCAAGGAATCCTTCTTCACTGAAAAACAATGGTTAAAGTTATGTTCTTTTCCACTTTTTATTATTCATAGATTATCACCAACCGTAGGATAGAAGGTTCGCTTAGCTAAACCCAATTTTTTTTTTTTCACCGAGTAACAAGTCCGCTTAGTTATCAGATTCTATTCAAAAGAACCACCTTGAGGTTCGCTTACAAGATGTAATTCCTCGAACGCATTAAGATTTATGAACTTAGGTTTAGTACTAGTAGTTAGACTCGGTTCGCTTGGTCCACTTTCTAGCGTTGTTTTCACACATAATTTCTCCACGGAATCCCTCCGCAAGGTCTTGTGTTTTCTACTTGTGTAAAGAGTCAAGAAACTATTACGTATTCCCTAACTTTCACTAGCTTTAGATTAAATTAACAAATTAATTTAGCGTGTACTCCAAACAACCTATCAATCAATCATAAACTTTAATATTAGTAAAAACAAACGATAATCATATGAAAAAAACTTCAAAGTAGAATTGAAACAAAAACTCAAACCATATGTTAAGAACTAGGAATTCATCCTCAATCAATAAGAAAATTAGCTACTCATAGTTTGGAATTCACACAATAATAATAATAATTAAGGAAGAAAGAAAAACTTATTGAAAAGATGATGGTTGCTCCTTCCTCCAATCCTTGTGCACTTTAACTCCTTCTCCAAAGTAGATGTGTGTAAAAGTTGTAGAGAACTCCTTTATTTATAGGCTTCAATACTCTCCATCTCTTTGTAGGAAAAGAATCCACATTCCATAAGAACACCACTTTCCCAAGTTGAGCCATATTCCAATTTCAAGTCCAATTCTCTAAAACCTCCAAGTTTTCATCCAATTCCCAATTCTAAGTCTTCCCACACATGAGAGAAGTCCACCCAAAATTCTGCATTTTTGGTCACTGGAAAACCGGGATTTTGGCCGGAAATAGGCCGGAATTCGTCACCGCCGGCCACCTGAAAATTCTCTTCGTCGACAGAATATTCCTTCAGTCCACCATTAGGACTAACGGTCAAGACGGTCTTCTGTTAGTCAAGGGTCAAGGGTCAAGGGGCTGAGTTAGAAATAGTCAGAACCGAGTCAGCTGGCTAACTTGGCTGACTAGTTCTGACCAAGCCACTTGCACAGAACAAAATTTTTCACGGCCAAGATGGCCATGCTGCACCATCTTTGCGCTTCACAGCCAAGATGGCTATTCTCTGTCAGCTACACTGCACATCTCTCTCTCAATTCCAACACCAGCTGCAACACCAATTCTTCTCATGACAACTTCATGTCACCTGCAACTTCATTGCCTTCACTGTCTCATACATTCATAGCCATCTCCTAGAACTCATCACTGTACTTTGCAACCACAAACTCCACTTGTAGTTATCACCAGGTGCAATTTACTAGCTGCCTTCTGCTCGGTTTTAATTTCATCTTCTTCCACTGTCACCAGCTATCTCCTAATCAGTGAAGGCCATTAAGCCAACCAACTACATCTGCAGCTACAATTCACCAGTCATGCACAACTACCAACACCCCCTGCAACAACAGCAACAACTCCACCTCAAGGCCCATATCAGTAACCACTTCTCTCCCTGCATATAGCAACACCACCAACACTTTATGTAGCTTAAACCTTGCCATCTTACACCTGTAATTCCCAGTTCCATGACCCTTTACATCTTTACCATTAGAAGCTCCATATGCTCAACTCCCAAGTCCCTACAATCAGCAAGTGCAGAAACAAAATCAACAGCTTACCAACTGCACTTGCAACTGCAGTGCCTGAACCACAACCATGGCACCACCTGCAATATAAAATTCCCAATGGCAACAAATCATCTCCCCCAGTTCATTCTAACCACTTCATAACCACCACCATTGGCTCATGACAACCCTAGCTTCAACTCCTTCAATTTTCACAGCAACTTCAATCACAATCCCCACCAACTACAACTGTAACTGCAGCTGAGCTGCTTTATACTCTTTTAGCTGACAATTCCATATCCATTTCTTCATCAGGATAACCCATCTCAAATCTCTGGCAGTTCCATCTCAGACACAGTTTAGTCGCACAAAATCATCAGATTCAAACACCAATCGATCTCTTCCCTTATTTTACAGTTCAAACAAACACCAACCCATGAGAATCCTCCCTGTTTTGGTATCAATAATACCAATTCCTTCTTAATTTCTCAACCCTAGATTCTGAAACTTCAATCCAACATCAGAAACCCATCTCGTTCTTCACCTTGTTTTACTTCTCAACAGTGCCACCATCTTCATCGTTAGCTCTCAAAACCCATTATTCTCATCGAACTCGGCAACAACAGCAACAGCGAGATCCGTGAATGAGCTGTACTTCTCTCAATTTCTACAACAGCATCTCCATCCCTCTAAATCTTCCTCTCAACAGCAGCAACACAATTTCATCGATTGAACCCTTTTTATCCAAAATCACAGCAACATCGAGTCTTGTTCTTCTATTCTAAATCTCATCTGTTCTTGGTTTCTCGATTCCTCTGGCTGCTGCGTAGCTTTTGCTTCTCCTCTCTTTCTGATGTTAATTATTGAAATGAATGAGATGCTCTCGATTTTAGGGTTATAAGTTAGAGGCGGATGATTACACCCAGTGATAATTACACCCTTGGATAAATGATAAGGGATACCCTAGATGACAACCCCTTAACCATAACTGGCTTGTCTATAGTGCTCTTCCAAAAGAGTTTCCCCTTAACCGTGGCTGGGCTCCAGATAGTGTTTACCCCGTGAAATGACAAATTTGCCCTTTTCGCTCAATTTTGGTGATTTCTCCTTCTTTTCGTCCGTGCGACTCCAGAGTACCTAATAACTCAAAAACACGCGTAAAATACATAATTTACTAGAAAAATAGCAAAGAAAGCATAAACTCTTAGATAGTAAATTAGGTGTATTCTACACCTATCAAATTCCTCCACACTTAGACTTTGCTAGTCCTCGAGCAAATCAAACTAAAACTTACAACTTCAAAGCGTTCCAGCGTCCCAAATATCCAAAGAGCTATGAGGACATATAGTTTCTGCATGCTAGTAATAAGAAGTTAGAAATACTAAAGAACATATTCTCATTCTTAAATGTTGAGTGAGAAATAACCACACCATAATGAGAGAACACGTGTTTGAGAAACGATCAATAAGCATTTCGCCTCGACTTATTCCTCACCAAAAAGGGTTTTATGATAATTGCACTCAAAAATACCGCTTTTTTATGGGTCTCACATGTGTGCAGGTAGGAATGAAGAGAGAATTCCTGCAACACGTTGAATGGTAGGAAGGATAACTTCCTAAATTTTGAAAAACCCACATCTTTTAACATTTTGAAAAACCATTTTTCTAACGATCTCTAAGAAAGGAAATCAACCACTTATATCGAGGATGAGATTACTTACTTACCTTCACATCCGATTGCCAATTATGATAACACCACTCTCACGGCATCCAAATAGAAACGTCTTCCGCTCCTTGTCTTTATCTTCTTGGTCTTCGGATTCAACTATTGATGATAAACACTTGAACTTCATAAATCCTTAACAATTTGTAACCTTTTTCCTTAAAATCCTTGTTTCTTGAAACTTCCTTATAAATTTTCCTTCCCCACGGCTTATTCAATAAAAACAAAAAACAATAATAGATATTTCTCTTGTCTCATATATATATATTTTTTTCTTTTTTTTTCAAAAATTAATTATTTTTTTTTAGACAAGAGAAACAAAATACAAATCAAAGTGAAAAATAAAACAACCATGGCCGTGGAAAAGTATTTTACCGCTTGATTCTTCACAACTTGTATCGTCTCGAAATCATAAACTTCAATAATTCTCACCTTTCGCTTTTCTTTGCTCTTGTAAATTAGTCTTCATACTTGAATATAGAATTACCTCATTATATTGTAAGTCTTCAACATATATGTAAAAATCTTCTCATTGTATGTTGCTTTACTTGGATTTGAAATTTAGCTCTTTTCTTGTTCCATTGTTGCTTGCAAACCTTAAACCTTTTCAAATTTCCTTGTAGATTTTGATGTCGCTCCCTTGTTGTTGATGATTGTGGTGTTTCTATGGACCCGTCGTTAAGAGAATGGTGCTAACTGCAAATCGAATTACAAGAAGGAGGCTTTCATCCATGGACGTCACCCTCATGATTGACAAAAATTAGCACTCAAGAGATCAAAATAGTGCTGAAATTGGGTAGCTCACCATTCTACCCGGAATTAACGTACGGTGACACACACTCAAAAGAAGCTCTTTAGTAAAGGAAGAATTTCTGGTCGGTGCCTTGGTTGATATGAAAATGGGTAGTCTCCACTAATGATTGATCAGCAACTCTAATAACGCACTTCTCCCTGCACCAAATTTGCATCACCGGCATGATTAAATCCATTATTTAACACTCTAACAAGCAAGAAATCCGAACGTAGTTCCCTAACACTTCCAAGTTCATGCAAAAAAAAAAAAAATTATGCAAAAAGCCACTCCCCCACACTTAAACCTTACATTGTCCTCAATGTAATTGAATCGTCCAAGTAAAGTCAAGGTGGGAAATATTAATATGATATGGAACAAGAAAAATAAACAAACAAAACTAAAAGCAAATAAAAACAAAAGGATAAGAGATACAAAACTGGTGGGTTGCCTCCCACTTAGCGCTTGTTTTAAAGTCGACGGCCCGACATAGCTCTTGCTTCGTATTACTCCTCTAGAGGGAGCACATCTCGAAGTCCAATCACGTCCACATGCTCCGTTGGAAAGTTTTCATAATATGGCTTCAACCTATGACCGTTGACTTTCAAGGGTTGTCCTGTTTTTTCACTAACAATTTCAACTGCACCATAATCATAAACATTAGTAACAATAAATGGTCCCACCCAACAGGACTTAAGCTTACCCGTAAATAAACGTAAACGAGTATTAAATAAAAGAACTTTTTGCCCCACAACAAAACTTTTCCGAGAAATCATCTTGTCATGAAAAAGCTTGGTCTTTTCCTTGTAAATCCGGGCACTCACGTAAGCATAATTGCGTATCTCCTCTAGCTCATTTAGTTGCAACTTTCTTTGTTTCCCCGCTTCATCATACTCCATGTTAAATTTCTTTATCGCCCAATAAGCCTTATGTTCAAGTTCAACCGGAAGATGACAAGCTTTGCCATAAACCAACCGATATGGAGACATACCAATCGGTGTCTTGTACGCCGTTCTATACGCACAAATTGCATCATTAAGCTTAAAGCTCCAATCTTTCCTTGTCGTATTCACCATTTTCTCAAGAATGGACTTGATTTCACGATTTGAAATTTCCGCTTGTCCACTAGTTTGTGGATGGTAAGGCGTACCAATCTTGTGCGTTATGTTGTACTTCTTGAGGAGAGCGTGGAAAGACTTCTTGAAATGTGAGCCTCCATCGCTTATCATCACTCTTGGTGTGTCGTGCCTAGTGAATATGTTTTCTCTTACAAAATCACAAACAACTTGAGAATTATTAGTTTTGGTGGCTCTAGCCTCTACCCATTTCGAAACATAATCTACGACAAGAAGTATATAAAAATTTCCATTCGAATTGAAAAAAGGTCCCATAAAATCAATTCCCCACACATCAAAAATCTCTACGGCGAGAATTGGTGTGAGTGGCATTTGATTTAGAGCACCTAGATTGCCCGTTCTTTGACATCTATCACACGATTTACAAAAAACATATGAATCTTCAAACAAGGTGGGCCAATAAAATCCACTTTCAAGAACTTTGAGAGCGGTACGTTTAAAACCAAAATGGCCACCACAAGCAAAAGTATGACGAAATGAGAGAATAGATTGAAATTCGGAGTTAGGTACGCACCTTCGTATTATTTGATCAACGCCATATTTCCATAAGTATGGTTCATCCCACACATATTGCTTCGCTATATTATTAAGTTTCATCTTTTGGAAGTTGTACATTGTACTAGGTACCTTCCTTATCACCAAGTAGTTCACTATATCCGCATACCAAGGTGTTGATTCTTCCAAGGAGAAAAGTTGTTCGTCCGGAAAGCGGTCTTGTAATGGAAGTTCTTCGTGAGACATAACAAGTCTACTAAGATGATCCGCAACGGTATTCTCCACACCTTTCTTATCTCGAATTTCTATGTCGAACTCTTGTAGTAATAGGATCCACCGGATTAGTCTTGGCTTAGCTTCTTTATTATTTAGTAAGTCTTTAAGTGCGGCATGATCAGAATACACAATAACTTTGTATCCACCAAGTATGATCGAAATTTTTCCAATGCAAACACTATAGCCAATAACTCTTTCTCCGTGGTAGAATAGTTGATTTGTGAATCATTGAGGGTCCTAGATGTATAATAGATAACATGGGACAACTTGTCCACTCTTTGACCCAAAATGGTTCCAACCGCATAATCACTAGCATCACACATTAGTTCAAATGGAAGATTCCAATCCGGTGACTTGATAATCGACGCACTTGTCAACATTGCCTTCAATTTGTCAAAAGCATCCTTGCATTCCTTTTTGAAGTCAAAAGGTACCTCCTGTAGGATCAGAATATTATCACAACAATATTCCTGAGAAATAAACGACTGTTCTGCGATATATCGATAATAAACGAATTACTCTGCGATACATCAGTAGTATTCTACGACATATCCAAAGATGACTTAAACAGTGACGTAATAACGGAAAATGACAGAGACACGAAGAAAGTGTGATATGTCTGCGATATATCAATAAAACCTGCGAAAGTTAAAGGCGGTGCTAACTGCTATTTATCGCAAGAACTCAGATCCGAAATTGAAGGGAATCTTAGCTGTGAATGAGCTTTCATGAGCTGTAATCCACTATGTAAATACCTATATAAAGGAGATGAATGGTTCCAGAGAGGCTAATGAATTTTTGAGTGTTAGGAAAGTTTTAGGAGAGAGAAATTTTTTATCAAGTGTTCTGTGTTCTTGATTTCTGTAATTCCTTAAGATCAAATTAATAAAAAGTGTCCTCAATCTTCAAATTATGTCATAGATGTTAGTAAGTTCTTGAATAGGGTGTAGTGTGGGAATTCCTGCAACTACATTTTGGCGTCCAGAAACAGGGAGAATCAAACTTGAGAAATTTCAAATTACAGTTTGAAGATTTAAAGAAATTATTAGAATTGAAGAGAAATGGCTAGAAGGAGAAGAAATACGTCAGAACCACCAACAACAGTGAGAAGAAGTAAAAGAATTGCAGGGGAAGGAACATGTGAATTGGAAGGATCTTTAAGGAACAGATCAGGAAGAAGTAGAAGGAGAAATGAAGCAGAAAATTTAATTCAACCACCAAATCAACAAACACGAGCACAAGATAGAAATATGGATTATGATAGAGTAAGTGTGCATACTTGGAGGTCGGATTCGATAGAAGAGGCGGAAAATCAAGGAGAGGAAAGAAATCAAGAAATGGATGGAGGATTAATTCATGAAGAACATGAAATGGAAGATGATTTAAGACAAAGTATACGGGAAGAAAGAAGATTAGAGGCAGAAGAACGTGCCAATCTTACAAGACAAAATCATGAATTAAGAATGGAAAATTTGAGGTTGCAAAACAGAAGATCGAGAAGCAGCATGAGATCAAATTCAAGATCATATAGAGAAGAAACAAGGCAGAATCTCCCTATACAAAATGTCGGGGAGAATTTGATAAATGATCGTTATATTCCACGCGGGGAAACTTTAGACATTAGACATAATCAGGATGAGGGAGAAAATCAAGAAGAGAGAAGGAGAATGTTACGTGATGAAGAGATTCGAAGAAATCGCAGGATTATCGAAGATGATATTGAGTGACATTATATTGAGCAAGTACTCTTAGCAGGAGAAAGAGAGAGATTGCGAGCAGAAGTAGAAGAGGAAGAAATTCAAGCAGCGTTGCGTCAGAATAATCATGACAATCGAGAAAGACGACGTGCGCAAAATCGTAATAATGATAATCTCAATGAAGAATATGATAGAATTCACAGAGACATAGAAAGACAACGAAGAGAAACAGTAAGGGATGGGGAAATTCATGGAGAAGAGAATGAAAGACAAATTAACTTGCAAGAAGAAGAAAGTCGCAGAAGAAGGCAAAACCAAGATGTTGGAGAAGAAGCGAGAAACATCGCAAGACAAGAAAGGAATGAACGCAGACGAAGAGAAGCTGCGTTGAAAAGACCAATGGAGCAAAATTATGATAGGAATGAACAAATCTTGCTAGAATTGGCAGAAATGAGAGGAATGATAAATAACAGAAGAGAAGGAGGAAGAAGGCAACTTGATGAGGCAATCGAAGAGGCTGCGAAAACTCCATTTAATCAAGAGGTACAATTAGGAAGGATACCTCCAAAATGAAATTTACCGGTGTTGACCAGTATATTTGATGGAACTACGTGTGATGTCCATCATATCAAAGCTTATATTCGATGTATGCTACAATGGGAGAACCATGATGTCGTTTTGTGCAAATATTTTGCGTCAAGTTTAACTGGCGAAGCATTGAAGTGGTTCGAAAGTCTTCCCAAGAATACAATAACTTCGTTCATGCACTTGCAAACCACTTTCTTAGGATCCTACATCAGCAATAATTCTGCGCGACCTGGAATTGAAGATGTGTTTGGATTGAAACAGAGGGTTGGTGATAGTTTGAAGCACTTAACCATAAGGTGGAGGACAATGTGTAGTGAAATGGCAGGAAGAGTAGATGAAAGATATCTCATTTTGTCCTTCATAAATGCTATGTTTGCAACAAATCTATTATACATCCAGGTCTTCAGAGTTAAAAACACAATCACTATGACAGAGTTGCGAGAATTGCAAGAGGAATATATTGCTTTGGAGGAAAAACAAAATGAGATGGAGTCTTATCCAACTCTTGCAGGCACAAGTTTAGCCGCAACAAATGGAAGTTTGTTACCAAGGATGATTAATACAGTAGCAAGTACTTCCCAAAATCCGCGAGAGAAAATGGAGACTGATAATCAACTTAAGATAGTAGCAATGGGGGAGTAGAGATCAAGAGGAATTAGAAAAGGAGAGAAATTTTTATAATCGCAATAACAATAATAAGGTCCCACGGTTTGATCAACCGCAGGAAACTTATGGTGGACAGAGGCAGAATTATTCAAGAGAGCAAAGAGGTCAGAGGAATATGTGGGAAGATATCAAATTGCCGCCTTTAAATACTGGTATAGACAAGATTTGGGAAGCGATTATTTTAATGGAGAATATACCCTCACCCTGGAACATGGGGAAGGAACCACATCCCAACAATCACAATCAATAATTTTGTCCTTATCATCATTTTCATGGTCATTCTGTGAATAATTGTAGAAATGTGAAAAGAATCATTTTGCGAATGATCGAACAAGGAAAATTAAATCATTTTTTAGCAAGATATTTACAACCGCAACAATTGCCACAAGCACCAGAAATTCGCAGAGTTAATGTTGCAAAAGAAGCAGAAACATTTGTCATTGAAGTAGGATCTACAACAAAAAATCTATTCTGCAATTCAATTGTACATTCACAAAAAACGATAGAGGATTTCCATGACAATGTGCTAAGCAGAGTATTTGCAAGGGATATAGAGGGAAGAGAGGTGATGAATATTGCGAAGATTTCTCCGTTAGAAGAATGGAAGAAACAAGTTATCTCTTTTACTGCAGAAGAGATACCAGAGCCTGGGAAGATGCATGACAACCCATTGGTGGTGAAATTAGAGATAAATCCAAAATACAGAGAAGAAGAAGATGATGATGATGCAGCAAGTGATTCTTGGGAAATAGATAAAGTTTTAATTGACACTGGTAGCTCGGTGGATATTTTGTTTTATCATACTTATCTCACAATGGGTGGAAGAGATGATGAGCTAATCCCTTCAACTTACAAGATCTATGGTTTTAATGGCACCGCAAACAAGCCAAAAGGAGAAATTACTATGGAAATTCCATTGAACAAGATATCTTTAAAAATTAAGTTTTGTGAAGTGGATATAGAGTCTCCTTACAATGCTTTAATTGTAAGACCATGGCTCCATGGGATCTTGGGCATAGCATCAACATATCATCAATGCATAAAGTTTCCACATCCTCATGGTATTGGGATAATTAAAGGTGATTGGTTTGAAGGCAAAAAGTGTTATGAAGTTGACATTAATACTTGCGAAGAAAGAAGCGCTCGAAATCGTAATTGGCAACATAACATGAGGCAAAATCAGAGAGCTGAGAAATTGATGGTGGAAAATATAGAGTTGCGGGGAAAGGATATACTTCAAGAATAGTTTGTTCCAAAAGATTCAATAACGATTGATCATACGAAGATGGGGAAAAGTTGGAATCTTTATTCTTCGCAGGATCACAAAAAGTATAAGTTGTTGCGATGAATCGTTTCACGCAAGAAAATAAATAAAGTAACAAGAGGTTGCGAATAATCATTCATCACAGAAGAAAAGAAGTGCAACAATATCATATTGCGAACAATCGAAAAACAAGATGATTTCGAATCATATAAGAAAAACTCTGCTCAAAAATGAAAAACTTTTCTATTAAAAAAGAAAAGTTGGTGATTTCTAATCATATAAGAATTTTTAATGCAAATGCATAATAAGGGTGCAAATCGCCTAAAAATATATAAGAACGGGACAAAATTTTATGGTGTACACCTTAGTTCGCGGATTCTATTCTGTAAGAGGCAATGTCCTTAAAGTGCGTCATAAGGGGGGTATCTCTTTGCATGGCTATGGGAAAGGCTATACCGCTGCTGGAACCTAGTCATGGAGATTTGGGATTATTGAAAATCCATCCGGGAGAGATAACTTGGATTCCCAATTATATAAGGTTATACCCTGGTTGGGCGCCCGAGAGTTTCTCCTAAGGAATGCAACGTATGATCAAGGTGCCGAGGTACACGGTTGAGCTGTGGGTGCCCGGGATGGAAGAACCTACCCTGGCCATCCATGGCAAGTCTTGGCTTATGATGTGTTCGGCCCGAAGAAAACCCCACTTAGGGTGCAGTCTTGTAACTATAAGCCATATAAGGCATAAAGGACAAGGCTGCGAAAAAAACTGGTTGTTGGCAGAACCGGATGGGAAAGTGCTAGTCTTGTATGGCCGATGTATAATCCTTGAAGGGGCAACCGGGGGGGAGAGATAAGGGCGATACCCTCCATTAGGGAACTGTGTATCAAAAAAGACGGCAATGTCATGGGACTTTGTATTCGCAAGAATATTTAGGCCCGTCATATTGTCGCGTCACAGAGACAGCAATGTCATGGGACTTTATATTCGCAAGAATATTTAGGCCCGTCATATTTCCGCGTGACTGGCCAAAAAGCCTAATAAGAAATGTTAAGATGAGATCAAATAATGAGATAAATGAAATCAATAATAAGAGGATATAAATCGCAAAGACGTCCTGCAATTTCATCGCAAAGACGGAAATATCATAAGTCTTAAAAAGCAAAGAGAGATTAATCTCACAAAATGGCTTAGATTTATCATATTATCGCAGAAATTAAAATTAATTGATAAGGCAAGATCAATGGATTATTACGTATAAAGGTAAGAATGTCCTGCGATCGTGTCGCATAAAAGTGGCATAATAAGACCTTTAACTAGGAAGGAAAAATAAGACCACAAGAAAATTATGTCTGCGAAACATATAGTTTGCAGAAAAATTTACGATGATTCATTTATCATATTGCGGATTAATAACAAGAGGCAAGTATGGGAACGATGTATAAGAACAATAAATATTGTTATTAATCATTATATGATAAATTCATATATTGAAGGAATTTAACAGACGGATAGAGGCAAAAAAGGAATTTATATATATTGAAGAACATCAGGAATTACAAGTATTTTGCAAAAAGAATGATACAATTTGTCGCAGATAATTATCGCAACAAAGAAAGGGAAAAATACAGGAGAAGATCAAAAAGAAGAAGCAGAACTATTGGGATTTATCTTCGCCATTATCTTCATCTTCATCTTCATCTTCATTATCTTCATCATCACTTTCTTCTTCATCTTCGCTTTTATCCTCATTTATATCAGCCTCACTGTCAGAAATAATTGGTACTTCAGAACTGGATGGGATATTTTCCAAAAGGCAAGGATATAAACTAAGGGGAAGATCATTATCTTGGCAGACTTTCTCAATAGCATTATTGCGAACGGTGAGAAGGTTACTACGCAAATTGGAGTTGGATATCTTTATCTTCTTTCACAGTCCAGAGATTTTATCATTACGAGAAGCAAGATTATTTGCAAGACTACTTTTTTCTTCTTCAAGTTCTGCTATCTTTGAAGAATGTTTTTCTTCAGATTCTGCGATGATACAATAACAAGTTAGAAATTTATCAAAAATTTACAAAAAATATAAAGATGTTATAGGAGCAATAAATAACCTTCTCTTTCATGAATCATTTTTTGTATCAAGGTTGCCTGTTCGGTATGAAGACTGACATCTATTGCTAAGTTTTTCCTAGCATTATCGAGAATTATCGCAGCCCATGCGAATTCATCATCATTTTGAATGAGAAGATGGGAACGGATTTGTTTTTCTCTTTTAAGAAGTTCAATATTTTCATCCTTAAGTCTATCTCTCTCAAGTTCAGTGTCAATAAGGGCATTGCGGAACTTTGATAGAGCTTCAGCGCCTTGAAGAGTAATGCGTTCTTTATCCTTCTCAAGTTCCTTCTTTTGGGCTTTCAAGGTTTTGATTCTTTTTCCAAATTCATCCCTACAAGTCTTAAAACTATTGGATATACTCAAACTAGATCTATAATCCATTCTTATAAGGGAAATGTGGTATTTAAGCTCATCGATAGACAGAGCATTAATTTTTTCATCGGAATAATTATTTAAAGCGTCATTAAGATGCTGAAGAAGAATGGATTCATCTATGGGTTCATCAAAAGAATTGAGAATAAGAGATTCATCAGTAAGATTATAGGCATCTGCAAAATGGTTGTTCAAATAAGCTAAAATAACAAGAAAGAAGAAAGTAAAAAATAAATAAATAAATCATACCAATAATTTGTTTGCAGAACTTCTCCTTGTCAACTAGTATTTGTTGAAGAACTTCAACATATACTTCAAGTGATTTATTCTTGTTAAGGAGCTCAGTATTCCCAGATGCTTCCAATTGCTTACATTTTTCGCGAAGAATGGATATTTCATCTTCATTTTGCTTATTCTTTTCACGAAGTTTCGCAGATTCAGATTGTGAATCAGTAAGCCTTTTTTGCGATAATGATAATCTATTTTCTAATTCTGAAGCAACAGAAAAAGAAGCTCTAGCAGTCTGTGGCATACAAGAGAAAATAAGTAAGGGTAAATAAAAAATCTTCGATATTCATGACAAATGTAAAGTTTACTATAAGAAAAATAAAAGAAAAGGGGCATACCAATGAAGCTAGTGCATGAAGAAAATCTGGGTTGATAAATCTCGAGACTCCTTTAAGATCTTTATTATTAGTTAAGATGGAAGCATCGTAGATTTTTGAGAGATAATTGCAAGCGTGAGCAATATCGTCATCCCCAATACCTTGCATGGGATTTTTAAAGATATTTGACAGTTGATCCATGGGAGTCTCAGGTTGAGAAATACCCATCGCAGATCTAACTCTTGCGGAGGAAAAACGTATTGAAGAGGTGCCCATGGTAGCATCATTATTAATTCTTCCACTCTCTTCAACCTCATTATCTTTTTCAGAGACAGAAGAAATTTCTTTAAGCGGCTGAGTTTTTCTTCTCTTTTTTGGGGGGCTCTCAGCAGTTTGATTCTTATTGCGATGAGGAGAAGTGCCAGAACTATCATTTGGAGTTATTACTTTTTTGCCTTTATCCTTGGCTTCAACTACTGCGATAAATGGTATTTCCTGGAAAACAACCACACATGAAGATAAGAAACATGGGCAACAATATATTGTTAAAAGTTATAAGAAAATGTTTCTTACTTCATCTGTGAAAGTTTTCAAAAAATTTAGAAGATTAAGATTCCCAGTACTGGCGTAGCTAGCCTTCATTTTTCCAATCTGATAAAAAATAATTCAATAACTAGTAAGAACAGTATATTTATCTAAGTTTGCGAATAATGATTAACTTCGCGAGATATACCTCAGAATTCTTTTCAGGCCAATTAAAAATCCAAGGATGATAAGCCGCAAGATATGCAGGATTCGCAGGAAGGTTAAGAGTACCAGAAATATATGGACCTTCAAGGAGGAGAGGAAATATGCACCATTTATCATCCTTGGAGAAGCGTGGACCATTGTTTCTTGTGGAGTGATAGTCTATATCTTGCATAAGAATTTTATCCTTCGCAACCTTTTTATCCCTATTCAAACGAACAGCCCAACACGTACTTTCTTTCTTCATTGGAATCACTTGATAATTCGCAAAGAATTTCTCCACGGTATATTTCGCTGGAATAATTGGGATTTTTTCATAATCAGGATGTTTCGCATCATCAGGATAAATGGATCCTTTACCAGCTCCACGGGAAGCATATTCAAGAATGAGGCGAATACAATCTCCACTTAGTTGGCAGATTGCTCGCGAAAGTTTAACATGAGAAATAATCTCATAAAAAAGAGGGAGATCTAGGTTATAAAGAGGAATAGGAAGGCCAGCTTCTAATTGACCTAGCGAAACAAGTATCTTCTCGTTAGAAGAAGGAAATCTTGAAACAAGATCAATGGAGAGATCAGAGTCTGAAGATTGATCAGGGATCTCAGAAAGTGTGAAACCTAAGGATTGAAGCTTCTGCTGGTGTTTTTTCAAAGTAGGTTGACCTAATTTTTTAGCAGGAGCGATTTCTTAGTATAGGAACGATGATTAAAACAAAGAAGAGAAAAGAAGAAAACTGAAAGAATAATTGAGATCCGGAATTTGCGGAAGAAGATGATGAATAGTGAAGTTGCAGAGAAGAAAAGTGAAAGTAAAAAGAAGAGGAGGGATTAGCAAAGACGATATTTATAAGAGAAGAAAATTTTCGAGAATATCAATGCATTCAATGAAGAATGGACGTGAATGGTTAGAATTCAACGGTTGGAAGAATACGTGTCAAAGAATAAATGGAGGAAAAAACATGTGTAGAATATTTAGCGATGGATATAGAGACGTGTAATAAAGGAAGTATGAAAAGACAAGGAGTTGCGACAAATCAAGAAATTTAAATTCTCATGATCTTTATCTTCTTCGCAGAAAATATATGAGAAGAGGCAAGATGTAGGATCAGAATATTATCACAACAATATTCCTGAGAAATAAACGACTGTTCTGCGATATATCGATAATAAACGAATTACTCTGCGATACATCAGTAGTATTCTACGACATATCCAAAGATGACTTAAACAGTGACGTAATAACTGAAAACGACAGAGACACGAAGAAAGTGTGATATGTCTGCGATATATCAATAAAACCTGCGAAAGTTAAAGGCGGTGCTAACTGCGATTTATCGCAAGAACTCAGATCCGAAATTGAAGGGAATCTTAGCTGTGAATGAGCTGTAATCCACTATGTAAATACCTATATAAAGGAGATGAATGGTTCCAGAGAGGCTAATGAATTTTTGATTGTTAGCAAATTTTTAGGAGAGAGAAAATTTTTATCAAGTGTTCTGTGTTCTTGATTTCTGTAATTCCTTAAGATCAAATTAATAAAAAGTGTCCTAAATCTTCAAATTATGTCATAGATGTTAGTAAGTTCTTGAATAGGGTGTAGTGTGGGAATTCCTGCAACTACACCTCCTTTTGTAGTAACTTGCACATTGGCATGGAGATTTTTGAGAAATCCTTGATAAACCGCCTATAGAAACCTGCATGGCCAAGAAAAGAACGAACCTCCCTCACAGAAGTGGGATATTGTAAGTTTCTTATTAAATCTATCTTTGACTTGTCCACTTCGAGCCCTCGAGAGGACACAATGTGACCAAGTACTATGCCATGGTTTACCATAAAATGACATTTCTCCCAATTAAGGACAAGGTTTGTGTATATGCATCGTTTAAGAACTAGTTCAAGGTTGTTTAAACATCTATCAAAAGAATTGTCATAAACACTAAAGTCGTCCATAAATACCTCAATGATGCGCTCCACGTAATCCGAGAATATACTTACCATGCATCTTTGGAAAGTAGTCGGTGCATTGCAAAGATCAAATGGCATCCGTCTATACGCGAACGTTCCAAACGGACAAGTGAAAGTGGTCTTCTCTTGGTCCTCCGGTGCAATCACAATTTGGTTGTATCCCGAATAACCGTCCAAGAAACAATAATAGAAGTGCCGCGCTAACCGCTCCAATATTTGATCAATGAAAGTTAAAGGAAAGTGATCCTTTCGGGTTGCGGAATTAAGCTTTCTATAATCAATGCACACTCTCCAACCGGTTTGAACTCTTGTAGGAACAAGTTCATCGTCTTGATTTCGAACAACCGTAACACCGGACTTCTTTGGCACCACTTGTATCGGACTAACCCATTTGATATCGAAAATTGGGTAAATTACCCCCGCACTTAGCAATTTGAGTACCTCTTTCTTCACAACCTCCATCATGGGAGGATTAAGCCTACGTTGAGCATCACGTACCGGCTTCAAATTCTTTTCCATTAGAATCCTATGCATGCACATGGATGGACTAATTCCTTTGATGTCCGCAATTGTCCAACCAATAGCCGTTTTGTGCTCTTTCAAGACTCTATGCAAACGGTCTTCTTGTACCAGTGTGAGGTTCTTTGAAATAACCACCGAAAGCTCATCTCCATCTCCCAAAAACGCATACTTCAAATGGTCCAGAAGTGGCTTCAACTCTGGTTTAGGCGCCTTCACAATAGATGGTACAAGTAATTCATCATTCACGGTTAAAGAAATATATGAAACATTACCCTTAGCTTCTTGTAATGCCGTCAAAGCACCACATGTCTCCACCAATTCCGTGGAAATTTCAACATCCAAGTTAGACACGCCGTGGACGTCCAATTCAATGCTCTTTTGCAACACCACATAAAGTTCATCCTCTCGATTTAAATCCACCATTTGTTGTGCTAATTATCTAACCACATCAATGGAGTAAGCGGAATGCACATCACTTGGGTAACGAATGGCTTCAAATATGTTAAATTGTATTACTTCCTTGTCGAATTCCATAGTGAGTGTACCCTTGTCCACATCAATCTTCATCTTTGCGGTCTTCATAAATGGCCTCCCAAGAAGTAGAGAAGTAGTCGAACGATTCTCATTGTTGTCCATATCCACCACAAAGAAATCCATCGGAAAAATTAACTCATTCACTTGTACTAGAACGTCTTCTACAAGTCCCTTTGGATAAATGTTAGACTTGTTTGCTAATTGGATAATAACTCTTGTCTCTTTCAACGGTCCAAAATTCAAGGAGTCATATATATCGGCCGACATCACACTAATGAAAGATCCCAAGTCAAATAAATCATGTTCAAACCTTTTCTTACCAATAGTAATTGGCATCGTGAAACCACCGGGATCCATGCACTTTGTAGGCATCTTCTTCAAAAGCATAGCCGACGCACTCTCGCCAACTTTAGTAATTTCATTATCAAGCAACCTATCCTTCTTTGTGCATAATTCTTTCATGAACTTAGCATACCTTGGCATTGTCTTGATGTCCTCGATGAAGAGGATGTTGATTTCTATCTTCTTGAAGATATCCATGAGTGCCTTATCTTGATCTTCCTTCTTGGACTTAGCAAAACGACTAAGAAAAGGAGGTGTAGTAGTAAAAGTAGGAACCGGTTCCTTGGATTGGGTGGTTGGTGTAGAATTCTCCCTTGGTTCGGCTTCCTCCTTGTCTTTGACTACCTCTTCACTAGCTTCTTCATGATGACTTAAACTTTCTACTGGTCTTCCACTTCGTAAATTAACCGCATTAACATTCTCTCTTGGGTTCACAAATGGTTGTGAGGGAAGCTTTGTGGATGTTTGAGATTTCATTAAGTTCATATCGGTCGCCAATTGTCCTATTTGAGTTTGTAAATCCTTGATTTCTGAACCGGTCCTTTGTTCCAAAGCTTTGATTGCCGAATCGGTCTTTTGTTGGTTTTGTTGTAACATGGAAGTGAGACCTTGCATGCTTTGCATTATCACATTCAACTTATCATCATTCGAAGAATCTTTCTCCTTGACTTGTTGTGGTTGGAATTGTTGTTGTTGAGGTTGGAAATGTGATTGTTGGGATCCACCTTGTTGCGCATATGAATTAGGAGCCGCCGCTTGCTTGTTTGCATAGATAAAGTTGGGATGATCCTTCCAACCGGGATTGTAAGTATTTGAGTATGGATCGTACCTTGGCCTTTGATTTGGATATAAAGCATTTACTTGTTCGGTTTCATCATCCGGAATAATTACCGCAGCCAATCGTTGCACTAACCTCTCTATGTTTTTTAACCGTTGATCGGATTGTGGAGACGAGTCACTAACTTCATGCACCAACTTAACCATTGAATCACCTCTTGCATAGAATTATTGCGAGTTTTCCGCCATACTTTCAATCAACTCGGTAGCTTCGGCCACCGTCTTGTTTACTAGTGCACCACCACCGGCGGCGTCAAGAAGATATCTATCACTTGTTTGGAGACCTTCATAGAAGTATTGGATTATCATGGCGTCACTAAATTGATGGTGTGGACAACTTGCCACCAATCTCTTGTATCGATCCCAACATTCATATAATGACTCTCCCACATGTTGTTTCATCCCACAAATCTCCTTGCGAATTTGAGTAGATTTTGATGCGGGAAAATATCTCTCAAGGAAAATTTTCTTCATCCCATTCCATGTTGTGATACTTCCGTAAGGAAAATAGTACAACCATTCCTTAGCATTGCCCGCCAAAGAGAACGGAAAAGCTTTCAACTTTGCTCCATCCGCATTAATATCCGGTAGAAGCATGGCCATGACTATGGTATTGAAGTCCATAAGATGTTTGTTTGGGTCTTCATTCACCATGCCATGAAACTTTGGTAATTCTCTAATCAACCCCGGCTTGATCTCGAAAGTTGAGCTAGTTTGGATACATAACACCATTGTTGTGTATCGAGCTTGTGAGAAGCTAGGTCCTTGAGTGTATAATCACCCATTGCTTCTTCTTCTATGTCCGAATCTGCGAATTCACTTGATGTAGAACGAGGAAGCAGAGTATTAATCGCTTGAATGAAATCCTTTAGTTGAGTGCTGGATCGAAGACGTATTGGACTCGGTCTTCCCTTTTTAAGCATTCACCAAAGATATAGTACCTAAAACAAGATTCACAAAACTAAGTTAGATACGGTATAGAATCTAACAAAGCAAGAATAAAGCAAAAACAACTAAAATCGTTCGTTGCTCCCCGGAAACGACGCCAAAATTTGTATGCGTGTCGTAACCACAACAAATTAATTAATATTTTACTACCTAATTAACAAGTAATATAGGGTAGTCAAGATCGATCCCACGAGGAGCAAGAGATTATAGTTGTCTTATAATGTCACCAAAAGGGGGGTATTGGTTCAAGATTTTAAAAGCAAAAGAAATAAACAAAGTAATTAAAAGTGTAAGTTGAATTCAATAAGAGAGAATAGATCAAGGAATCCTTCTTCGCTGCAAAACAATGGTTAAAGTTATGTTCTTTTCCACTTTTTATTATTCATAGATTATCACCAACCGTAGGATAGCAGGTTCGCTTAGCTAACCCCAAAATTCCTTTTTTCACCGAGTAACAAGTCCGCTTATTATCAGATTCTATTCAAAAGAACCACCTTGAGGTTCGCTTACAAGATGTAATTCCCCAAACGCATTAAGATTTATGAACTTAGGTTTAGTACTAGTAGTTAGACTCGGTTCGATTGGTCCACTTTCTAGCGTTGTTTTCACACACAATTTCTCCACGGAATCCCTCCGCAAGGTCTTGTGTTTTCTACTTGTGTAAATAGTCAAGAAACTATTACGTATTCCCTAACTTTCACTAGCTTTAGATTAAATTTAATAAATTAATTTAGCGTGCACTCCAAACAACCTATCAATCAATCATAAACTTTAATATTAGTAAAAACAAACGATAATCATATGAAAAAAACTTCAAAGTAGAATTGAAACAAAAACTCAAACCATATGTTAAGAACTAGGAATTCATCCTCAATCAATAAGAAAATTAGCTACTCATAGTTTGGAATTCACACAATAATAATAATAATTAAGGAAGAAAGAAAAACTTATTGAAAATATGATGGTTTCTCCTTTCTCCAATCCTTGTGCACTTTAACTCCTTCTCCAAAGTAGATGTGTGTAAAAGTTATAGAGAACTCCTTTATTTATAGGCTTCAATACTCTCCATCTCTTTGTAGGAAAAGAATCCACATTCCATAAGAACACCACTTTCCCAAGTTGAGCCATATTCCAATTTCAAGTCCAATTCTCTAAATCCTCCAAGTTTTCATCCAATTCCCAATTCTAAGTCTTCCCACACATGAGAGAAGTCCACCCAAAATTATGCATTTTTGGTCACCGGAAAACTGGGATTTTGGCCGGAAATAGGCCGGAATTCGTCACTGTTGGCCACCTGAAAATTCTCTCCGTCGACGGAATATTCCGTCAGTCCACCGTTAGGACTAACGGTCAAGACGGTCTTCTGTTAGTCAAGGGTCAAGGGTCAAGGGGCTGAGTTATAAAGAGTCAGAACCGAGTCAGCTGGCTAACTAGGCTGACTAGTTCTAACCAAGCCACTTGCACAGAACAAAATTGTTCACGGCCAAGATGGCCATGCTGCACCATCTTTGCGCTTCACAGCCAAGATGGCTATTCTCTGTCAGCTACACTACACATCTCCCTCTCAATTCCAACACCAGCTGCAACACCAATTCTTCTCATGACAACTTCATGTCACCTGCAACTTCATTGCCTTCACTGTCTCATACATTCATATCCATATCCTAGAACTCATCACTGTACTTTGCAACCACAAACTCCACTTGTAGTTATCACCAGGTGCAATTTACTAGCTGCATTCTGCTCAGTTTTAATTTCAGCTTCTTCCATTGTCACCAGCTATCTCCTAATCAGTGAAGGCCATTAAGCCAACCAACTATAGATGCAGCTGCAATTCACCAGTCATGTACAACTGCCAACACCCCCTGCAACAGCAGCAACAGATCCACCTCAAGGCCCATAGCAGTAACCACTTCTCTCCCTGCATATAGAAACACCACCAACACTTTCTGTAGCTTAAACCTTGCCAGCTTACACCTGTAATTCCCAGTTCCATAACCCTTCACATCTTTACCATTAGCAGCTCCATATGATCAACTCCCAAGTCCCTGCAATCAGCAAGTGCAGCAACAAAATCAACAGCTTGCCAACTGCACTTGCAACTGCAGTGCCTGAACCACAACCATGGCACCACATGCAATATAAAATTCCCAATGGCAACAGATCATCTCCCCCAGTTCATTCTAACCACTTCATAACCACCACCATTGGCTCATGACAACCCTAGCTTCAACTACTGCAATTTTCACAGCAACTTCAATCACAATCCCCACCAACTGCAACTGCAGCTGAGCTGCTTTATACTCTTTTATCTGCCAATTCCATATCCATTTCTTCATCAGGATAACCCATCTCGAATCTCTGGCAGTTCCATTTCAGACTCAGTTTAGTCGCACAAAATCATCAGATTCAAACACCCATCGATCTCTTCCCTTATTTCACAGTTCAAATAAACACCAACCCATGAGAATCCTTCCTGTTTTGGTATCAATAATACCAATTCCTTCTTAATTTCTCAACCCTAGCTTCTGAAACTTCAATCCAACAACAGAAACCCGTCTCGTTCTTCACCTTGTTTTACTTATCAACAGTGCCACCGTCTTCATCGTTAGCTCTCAAAACCCATTATTCTCATCGAACTCGGAAACAACAGCAACAACGAGATCCGTGAATGAGTTATACTTCTCTTAATTTCTACAACAGCATCGCCATCTCTCTGAATCTTCGTCTCAACAGCAGCAACACAATTTCATCGATTGAACCCTTTTTACCCAAAATCACAGCAACATCGAGTCTTGTTATTCTACAGAAATTCGAACCCTAGTTCTTCTATTCTAAATATCCTCTATTCTTGGTTTCTCGATTCCTCTGGCTGCTGCGCAGCTTTTGCTTCTCCTCTCTTTCTGATGTTAATTATTGAAATGAATGAGATGCTCTCGATTTTAGGGTTATAAGTTAGAGGCGGATGATTACACCCAGTGATAATTACACCCTTGGATAAATGATAAGGGATACTCTAGATGACAACCCCTTAACCTTAGTTGGCTTGTCTATAGTGCTCTTCCAAAAGAGTTTCCCCTTAACCGTGGCTGGGCTCCAGATAGTGTTTACCCCGTGAAATGACAAATTTTCCCTTTTCTCTCAATTTTGGTGATTTCTCCTTTTTTCGTCCGTGCGACTCCAGAGTACCTAATAACTCAAAAACACGCGTAAAATACATAATTTACTATAAAAATAGCAAAGAAAGCATAAACTCTTAGATAGAAAATTAGGTGTATTCTACACCTATCATGCCGTGGTGGAGTGGCTGGCATAGTTTGTGCATGCCAGCGACACGATGGTGTAAGTGGCGCCTGGCGTAGCCATGGCCGTTGAAATTTTGGCACGTTGGTGTTAGACTCGAACGTGGTGTGGCAACATCAGTTTTAATGGCCACATTGATCTCCATGTTCTGTGGAACGTTGTTTGGCTCGGTTGGCGGGCCACTTTGCCTAAATTAGGGTTTGGCATGTCGAAACCCTAATCAGCATATATGGCATGTAGAGGTGGCCGTGGTATGGCATTTTATACGATGCCAGAGTCATGCCGGAGGAGCCATAGGCAGGCCACCATGTAGAAACGGCCACATGAACAAATATTTCCATGAGTGTCCATGGTGTGGCGCCTTTTTTAGGGTTTCCTGAGTCCGTACGGCTTACAACATGTTGCGGGACCCGAGGTGACATAGTTTTGGGCCACGATTAGAAATTAGGGTTCAGGCTATCTAAATTAAAGTCCATTGTGAAGGTGGTCACTCACGGAGAGTTGGTTGGCAAGTTTTGGCATGCTATCACGGTAAGTGGCGTGTTTGGGATGCCGTTAGCATGTTGGCATGGTTTTGGGGAAGCCAACTTAATATGGCGACCTCTTGACACAATTTCCACCTCTTTTAAGGCTGTGACAGGTTTAGAGCAACCTGATTGGTCGAAGGAAAGTGGGTTGGAAATCAACATGGGGCCGTCTTCATTTTAAATGCGTGTGGCGCATTTTGAGCGACCTGATTGATCGATGGAAAGGGGGCCAGCAAGCAAGGGCGTGGCCACACTTCCAGTGCGCCGTGGAAGATTTAAAGCGACCTGATTGGTCGATGGAAAGGGGGCCGGAAAGCAAGGGCGTGGCCACACTTCCAGTGCGCCGTGGAAGATTTAAAGCAACCTGATTGGTCAATGGAAATGGGCTGGCAAGAAACATGGTGCCGGCCTCATTTTATATGCGTGTGGAACATTTAGAGCGACCTGATTGGGCAATGGAAAGGGGGGCCGGCAAGAAAGGGCGTGGACACAGTTCTAGTGCGTCGTGGCGGATTTAATTGCCTAGTTTGGCTAATCATAGTATCGACCAACAGGGTTTAATATACTGCGCAGGGCGCGGGTCTAATTTTGAAAATTAGTCAGGTTCATGAGTTTTTTGTGAGTTATCGCAAAACTAATTGGATTTTGTGTGCTACCACAAAATTTCTTATTTTCAGAGTGCAGTGTGCTTTCTGTCTGAGTATTTTGTGCAATGGCCTTAACTTTGGTACTTGGAAATCCTTGCTACTCTACTGCGAGTGAACACAAATCCGTCATGCCATAAGGATATTAAGGGTTCTGCCGGGGAACATAGCGCAGGAAAAGTACTCAGTGAATCTTATATTAATAAGTAATATATGCAAGGCACCGAAATTTACAGGTCATCTGGCATGGTTGCTACATGCGCCAGTCTGGATAAATTTCATGTAAATATATTGAATGACTCAATAAATATGCCAGTGGGGAGGTTAACACTCATGGCACCGTTTCCTTACAGAGTGACGTCACATCAGATGCAAGGTTTTACAATTTTAACCCTAAGCTAAAAACCACCATCAACAACTGTATTAAGCCGCTACAGACACTAGTGATAGGCTTTAGGGATTTCCTATATATAATAAACTGCAATCGCATGGTGTCTAACTAGTAGACAGAGGAAAGTATGGGTCGTTTCCACAGGGAGCGGTGGAAATACTGTAGTAAATATCTCTAACAAAAAGTAACCAGAAATGAAGTTTTTGGATTTTTAAAATTGAAAACGAAATAATAAAATTAAACTAATAAAATAAATCCAAAGGAACAGTCGGTAACCAGGGTTTGTAGTATCCACCACTATTTCTATTCAATTACTGAAATGAAACATAATTTTGAATATTTATTTATTGTTTGTTTTACCGACATCACCTATCATATGTATTATACTCGCAAATATCGCTGGGACACCCTAAGCATAGCACATCAAAAGATTAAACCAAAGCATGCACCATCAAATTGCATTAGCGGGAAAATTATACGAAACTAAATTTAGGTTCATAAATAGTACATGGCTATTCTAAGCATACCCCATCAAAGTATTTAACCCAAGCATAGAATATCAAATAAGTAGACAAATATATTTGTGCCCCTGACAATTAAGCACAACGGTTTACAAAACCGGTGAAGCAACAACTCATATCTCGACTAATCAATAAATATTATTCAAGAATTAATTTAATCAAATCATAATAGTCTTGTGCTAAATATTATTCAATTGAAAATAGTCTAATACTCTAAGTGGTTTCAACATAAACCCTAGTTACAAATATTTAGCTTGACATGGCTTTCTCAAAAGCCATAAACAA
This sequence comes from Papaver bracteatum, assembly GCA_023529315.1. Taxonomy (NCBI): domain Eukaryota; kingdom Viridiplantae; phylum Streptophyta; class Magnoliopsida; order Ranunculales; family Papaveraceae; genus Papaver; species Papaver bracteatum. The sequence continues at coordinate 812,298 of JAJJWX010002486.1, forward strand.
ATCAAAGAGGATCATTAGCAAATCAAAATGGAACTAAAAATGAACTGCAAACCCTTGCTTCTATAAACATCGTCTGTAGCCGTGCTTCCTTTCTCCTTCTCAAGTTTCTATCCTTCGGCTACGTGGCCGACCTCCATTGTTCTCTGTCTGTTTTCCTTTTTAATCATGTTGTGGGAGTCTAAAAATTAGACCTAGCAAATCTGCCTAGGCCCATCCGTTCAGGTCCATTACCAAGCTCCAAAACCCGACCATCAACTAATTTATGTTCATCTAGTCACCGACAGCAACTATTACCATCGAGTGCATGCAATTGCGATATTCTAGCTGTCTTTGAACTAGCACGAAAACTCCACGACTCCATACTCCTCCATTCGACCAGCTCCGGAACAGCTAAGTTCATATGTTACAGCCAACAACACACGGTCCATCCCAACCAATTCCATCTTCTCTTGATCTCTCTGGTCATCTCCGCCGGTAATACAGCCTATCTCTTTCTCTCATGTTCGAGCTCTTTATACAGCTATTTTGAGAACCCATTCAAACGCCACTTCTGCCATCAACAGTTCCGACCATCGACAATAACCAACACTGATTTCTTTCCATCTCACCATCGTCAGAACCTGCCATTTTAACCTCCACTGCCAGTTCAGAAGCAAAACTCAACATTCACTATTGATCAGTTAGAATACAAATTATCTCAGCTCAAACCATCTCTTCTTCTCATGTTCTGTGTTCTCATCCCTAACTGATAACATAACATAAATGGTATTGTCTTCTTCAATACAATTACACAGAGATTCATTTTGTTGTACTAAATTCTTACAGAGATCAAAATGGAACTTAAAACCTCAAGTTGCACAACCAACATCTTTTTAAAACCATTGACCAATTCTTTCAATACACATGTGTAAAGTCTGATGGATGAGTTGGCAGAGCATGTGAATAGCACGTGAGAACATTGGAGATTAACCGGCATTGCAACTTGTCTTATCCTTCACCACTTCTGTTATATCCTGCAGTGCTTCTGTAGTTGTGCTAATACCCCCCTCAAGCTCATGGGTGGAGAAATCACCCTGAGTTTGGTACGAATCATCTGAAATCTGGGTCCATGTAAAGCTTTTGTAAAGATATCAGCTAGTTGATCTAGAGTGTGAAAATAGAATACATCCAGAGCTTTGGACTGCACTAGTTCTCTAACAAAGTGGAAATCAAGATGAACATGCTTCATACGTGAGTGCATAACTGGATTGGAAGCCAGACTAATGGAGCTGATATTGTCACACCCTAGCTTAGGTATTCCAGAAATTTGAAAATGCAAGTCTTGCAGAAGAAAGCATAACCATACCACTTCAGCTGCACTGTTTTCCAGAGTTCGATATTCAGCTTCAGTGCTAGATCGTGCCACTGTTGCTTGCTTTTTGGAGGACCAGGAGATAAGGTTTGTTCCCAAAAAAATACAGTACCCTCCTGTGGAGCGTCTATCATCATTGCATCCTGCCCAGTCAGCATCTGAAAAGCCCAATAAAAAATTTTCACATTTGGTGAATTGGAGACCATAACTGATGGTGCCTTTGATGTAGCGGAGAATGCGCTTAGCATCTAGTAAGTGAGGTATTCTGGGAGAGTGCATATGTTGGCAGACCACATTGACTGCATAAGAGATGTCAGGTCTTGTCCAAGTTAAGTAGTGAAGAGATCCCACCAATGATCTATACTCTGTTGGATTTGCAAGTAGTTCACCTTCATATTTACTGAGTTTCTCTGAGGTTGCAAATGGAGTTTGACAGGGCTTACAACCCTCCATGTGATGCTTAGTTAGCTGATCCACGGCATATTTTGTTTGAGAAAGAAATAGTGAGGTAGAATCTCTTTTCACTTCAAGGCCCAGAAAATAATGTAAGTCCCCTAGATCCTTGATGGGAAAATGTAGTTGTAGCTGTATAATGACATAATGTAAGAATGTTGGAGAGCTACCTGTGAGTAGAATGTCATCTACATAGACCAAGGCCACGGAGATTTGGGAACCATGTGTGTGAACAAATAAACTTGAATCAGAGACAGAATTGACAAACTTGAGAGAAATAAGAGCAGCACTGAGCTTAGCATACCATAAATAGCCTTGTGAAGAAGACACACATGATGAGGCTTAGATTCATCAACAAATCCTGGTGGTTGAGTCATATACACCACTTCTTTCAAATCTCCATGCAAGAATGCATTACTGACATCTAGCTGATGAATTTTCCACTTGAACTGCATAGCCATGGACAGAATAACTCTGATTGTTGTTGGTTTGGCCACTGGACTGAATGTTTCTTCAAAGTCAATTCCTGGTTGCTGGTGATACCCTTTGGCAACTAGTCTAGCTTTGTGTGTGTCAATGGTGCCATCTGGCTTGTATTTTATCCTGAAAACCCATTTGCATCCCACTACATTTGTAATACCAGTTGGATCCACCAGGGAGAAAGTGCCAGCATCATTTAGGGCCTTGAACTCTTTTGCTGATGTTGTTCTCCATACTTCTTCTTTATGAGCAGCACTTATGCAAGATGGAACAGTAGTAACTTTGCTGAGAAGTGTTAAGTCCATAGGATATAAAGTAGCAAAGTATGATTTTCTAACTCTAATGCCATTTTTACCTCTAGTTATCATTGCATGATCATTGACAGGGATAGGTGGAGATGAAGTGAGAGGTGCAATGACAGGAGTTGCAAGAGTAGGAGAAGCAAGATGAGTTGGAGGAGGTGATGTGGATGCACTCACCTTGTAAGGAAAGAATTCTTCATTGAATGAAACATGCCTGGAAATGTAAACAGTGCCAGTGTTTGGGTCTAAGCACCTGTAACCTTTGTGTTGAAGGTTGTAGCCAAGAAATATGCATTGTTTGCTTCTAGGCTCAAGTTTGTTTGTGGTGTAGGGTTTAAGCCATGGATAGCAGGCACAACCAAATACTTTAAGAAAGTTGTAGTCTGGCAGCTTATGAAAAATCAGTTGATAGGGAGATGAATGATTGATAGACCTAGTAGGAAGTCTATTGATTAAGTAGTTTGCAGTATGTAAAGCATCTACCCAATATGCATGAGGAAGGCCAGATTGAGACAACAAAGTTCTAGTGATACCTAGCAGATGTTTTTGTTTGACCTCAGCCACACCATTTTGCTCTGGTGTATGTGGACATGAAAGTTCATGTGTAATGCCCTTATGTTCACAAAAAATGGCTAAAAACTTATTCAAGAACTCCCCACCATTATCAGTTCTTATAGTTTTAATTGAGTGAGAGAGCATATTTTTAATTCTTTGCACAAAGGATGTAAAAATATGTTTGAAATCAGATTTAGTAGATAAAGGAATTACCCAGCAGTATTTAGAAAATTCATCTATAATATTATCATAATAAAGATTTCCAGAAATTGAAGCCACTTGACAAGGGCCCCAAAGGTCCATGTGCAATAATTCAAGAGGTTTTGTATTAACAGTAGTAGAAAGTTGAAAGGGAAGTTTTTGACTTCTACAGAGTTTGCAATCTGACCATGAAAAAAATTTATTTACTATATTAGATAAATTTAGTAAATGACAGAGATTCTGAAGTGTTTGAAAGCTTGGATGACCAAATATTTTGTGAAGAAGAGCACTTTCACTGGTAGTGGAGGAGTGAGCAAGAGAAGCTTTATTGAAGATTATTGGATAGAGACCATTTCTATGGGGTCCTTGGAAAATAGTCCTCCCAGAGCTCAGATCCTTTACAGAGAAGCCATGATAATCAAGGGTTAAGGAGCAGTTATTGTCAGAGGTAAACTTGTGAATAGACAGTAAGTTGTGAGATGCATGAGGAACAACCAGAACGTTATGGAGATGGAATGAATGATCATGAATGAGTTTACTAGAGTTTCCCTTGTGAGTGATAGACATACCTGCACCATTAGCAACTTGAATTTGCTCACTGCCATCATAAGAAGTATGTTCTTGTAGGTTGTGAACATTAGGAGTAATGTGGTTGTTGGCCCCACTGTCAGCAATCCATTCCTCTGTGTCAAATATATCAGCAGCTGCTAGCATGGAATTTAAGTTGGATGGAGGTGCTCTGCCCTTGTAAGAGAAATTGAGCCTTTGAGTGCAATTTGGTGCTAAATGATCATCTCCAAGGCATAGCTGACATTGCTGCTTAGCAGATGAAGAATACCCTCTACCAGGAGAAAATATGTGAAATAGTGCAGGATTTGGATAACGGCCACCACCACCATAACCTCTACCTCTGAATGATCCCCTAGAGTTGTAAGATGGTGCTTTGTAGAAACCTCTACCAGAATTGGCCATAAAAGCTTTGGCATCATTGTCAAGTTTAAGAGAAGTGGACCTTTTGTAGTTGCAGGATTTCCTACAACACACCCCTTATCAAATCTTGATAACAATTCCTATATCTACATATAAAAATGGTGATAAAAATACACAAATTATAAATAAACACCAAGATTTTTACGTGGTTCGATCAACGTGATCTACATCCACGGATCTTCACTATAATAATTTGTAACTATATTAATTTACATTTACAATCTCCATTAATGGAGTTCTTAGAAGAATTATAGATCTAGTTTTGGGGAAGAAGATGATAAAGAAATTATATTTTCTCTCTCTAAAAACCCTCTCTGCAAAATTACTTTCTCTCTCCTCCTAAAATTATCTCTCCCCTTTCTCTCTCCTGCTCTCTTCTTTATATAGGTATTTACATTGTGGATGACAGCTCATTGACAGCTCAAATTCCCCCTAATTTCAGATCTGAACTCTTGCGGTAATATCGCAGCAACATCATTGTCATTTCTCGCAGGTTTCTATAATATCTCGCAGGATTTCTCTTGCTACATTTCTTGTGATCTTTCTCTATAAAATCTTCACGTCTTTCTTCATATTTTATCCTTTGTTGCGTCGTTTTGGTAATCAATCTGCGACACTTGCCGTGTGTGGCAGAAATCTTTGTAAGAGCGTTGTTGTTGCGAGATTCTGCTCCTACATTTTGCCTCTTTTTTCTTGAATATTGCTTGAAGAGCAATCTTTAAGAAAAAATTCGTTGTTGTAGTAGTCTCTGATTTTTGTTGACGAAGGAACTAGCGAAAGAATACCAAACTTAAAAAGTATATACTTGCCTCTATTCTTTTGCGAAGTTCTGAAGCTTTGAGAGATAATTAGAAGTATCATCTTTTGAAGTACACGAAGTATGAAGAATGAAGTATGCGAAGTATCGTTGAATAAGTATAAGAAGTACTCAATCCTCAAAATATAAGAAGTATCCGCTCTTGAATGAAAAATATTGCCTCTATTCATGCGAAATTATTTCTTCATTTTTGGTGAGAATTCTTGCCCATTTTGGAAATGATTCTTGCCGAGAAGATAAAGAACATAAAATATTTTCTTGGTAATCCCTAACTGCCTCTGTTCTTTATCTATGAAGGAGAATCCTTGAGAAAATGTTGAATGATTAAATTGCTTCTTTATTCTTATCTTGCCTCTGCCTCAAGTGATAATCACTTTAATAAAATAATCATATTCTGCAAAATAATCATAATCCCTGCGAAATTCTGGGTGAATCTGCGAATTTATGAATGAGTCTGCGTGATTATGAATAACCTTGCTAATTTCTGAATATTTCTGCGGTTTTCTAAACATTTCTGCGAATCATGAATAGTGCTCAAATAGTACTGCGAATTATGAATAGTCCGGTGAATAGTGCCGCGAATTATGAATAGTGTCGCAAATAGTTATGCGAATAGTGCTACAAATAGTGATGTGAATAGTGTTGCGAATAATGGATCAAAATATGAATAGTCCTGCGAATTTTCAAGGTATTATTCTCATTTCTCCGCTGTAAAAGTGATGTAGCGTTTGTGCCTCATTTTTCTGGCTCATTGTATCTCATTGTTATTTTCTCCACTTTTTCTTCTGCAATATAATTATCTTCGCAAGTTTATCTGCGTTCTCTCTAGTGGTCTTATTTTCTTTGTGTACTTCTCTCTTTCTTTTTTGTGATTATTTTCTGCGACAAATTGTAATTTCCATTCTATGCATTCCCATACCTGCCTCTTGTTATTGATCTGTAATGAAATAAGACTAATATAAAGTCATTAGCAATCTGTTATATGTAGGTATAACCTCTCTTGTGGTCTTATTTTTCCTTCCTAGTTAAAGGTCTTATTATGCCACTTTTCTGCGACAAGATCGCAGGACATTCTTACTTTCACATGTAATAATCCATTGATCTTGCCTTATCATTTATTTTGATCTCTGCGACAATATGATAAATCTAAGCCATTTTGTGAGATTAATCTCTCTTTGCTTTTTAAGACTTATGACATTGCCGTCTTTGCGATTTATATCCTCTTATTATTGATTTCATTTATCTCATCTTTTGATCTTATCGCAAAAACCCATTGATCTCATCTTATCATTTAGTTTTAGGCTTTTCGTCCTGTTATGCGGCAATATGACGGGCCTAAATATTCTTGCGAATATAAAGTCCCATGACATTGCTGTCTCTGTCACGCGACAATATGACGGGCCTAAATATTCTTGCGAATATAAAGTCCCATGACATTGCCGTATTTTTTTATACACAGCTCCCTAATGGAGGGTATCGCCCTTATCTCCCCCCTGGTTTCCCCTTCAAGGATTATACATCGGCCATACAAGACTAGCACTTTCCCATCCGGTTCTTCCAACAACCAGTTGTTTTCGCAGCCTTGTCCTTTATGCCTTATATGGCTTATAGTTACAAGACTGCACCCTAAGTGGGGTTTTCTTCGGGCCGAACACATCGTAAGCCAAGACTTGTCGTGGATGGCCAGGGTAGGTTCATCCATCCCGGGCACCCACATCTCAACCGTCTACCTCGGCGCCTTGATCATACGTTGCATTCCTTAGGAGAAACTCTCGGGCGCCCAACCAGGGTATAACCTTATATAGTTGGGAATCCAAGTTATCTCTCCCAGATGGATTTTCTATAATCCCAAATCTCCATGACTAGGTTCCAGCAGCGGTATATCCTTTCCCATAGTCATGCAAAGAGATACCCCCTTATGACGCACTTTAAGGACATTGCCTCTTACGGAATAGAATCCGCGAACTAGGGTGTACTCCATAAAGGTTCGTCCCATTCTTATATGTTTTTAGGCGATTTGCGCCCATCTTATGCATTTGCATTTCTCTCTTGCGAAATTTTATTCGCGTCTTTTGCGATAATTTCGCATTTCTTTATTCTTTCATTTCTTGCGATAATTCCGCCATCTTATGCAATTGCATTTCTCTCTTGCGAAATTTTATTCGCGTTTCTTGCGATAATTTCACATTTCTTTATTCATTCTTTCTTTCATTCTCATAATATCATTTTTGAAGTAAATTCTCTGTAAAATATTTTGAAATCTTAGAAATCTTTGCGATAATTTAACTTTTTTGTAGTCTTTGAAATTTGTAACTTTTTGCGATAATTCGCAGACATTTTTATGATCTTTTGAAATCAAAATCTTTGAAATGTTTTGAAATCTTAAGAATTTTAGAAATCTTGCGATTATATCGCATTTTGGAAATTAAATAAAAAATCTTTTGTTTGTTGTAAGTAAAATATTCTAAGAAAAGGTACTTAGCTCTTATGTGAATTGTCTGAACATCTCGCAGCAAAAATAATTGTGAAGAGTGAGACTTGAACCCTTGATCTACTTCCTGCATTTTCTCACACCATACCAACTGTGTTAACCTTCTCTTGCGAAATAATGAAAGATCTTGCGAAGTAATCAAAGTCTAACTGTTCTAGAGACAATTCTCACAAAACAAAAATAAACATGCGTGAGATGAGAATTGATCCTGCGACCTATTGCTTACATTCATGCCTCTCAACCAACTGTGCTAGCTCTCTTGCTTGCGAAATTTATCTGCGAAATAATCAAAGGATAACTTGCGAAATAACCAAAATAAACTTGCGTGAAGTAAGAATTGATCCAGCGACCTATTGCTTGCGACATATCACGCTGAACCATCTGTGCAAACCCTTCTCTGTGAGATTATCATTTACTAACTTCTGCGTGAAATACACTTGCGAAATTATCAAATATTGCGTGAAAAAATATGTATGTGTTGGGACTTGAATTTGCAACCATAAACTCATTAATTTCGCAGATTACCAACTGTACTAGCTCTTGTTTGCGAGATAATGAAACAATGCTGCGAAATTATCTATTTTTTCACCCTTTGTAAAAAGAAGAAAATTATGCTCGCAGGAAAATTCAAACACCGTGACCACAAACTCACATCTTGTTCTCTGGACCAATTGTTCAAGAATCTCTTTGCGACATTTAACGCAGAACTTTTTTACTTATTCTTTTATTCTCCGCTGAAAATGAGAAGAAAATGAAAAATATGTGTTTTTGCGAGATTTGAACCCTTGACCTCTTTGTTATTCTCGCAGACTTGAACCATCTGTGCAAACTTGTGCTTGTGATTAAAATTGCAGCGTCTACCTACCTCTTATCTTCTTTTTCGTCCTCCCTTAATTTCTTTCACAATTTGCCTCTTGTTTTCTCTCCTGATCAATAAATCTTCCACTGAAACCTTGGTTTTATTTCTTAAATTCACCACAACAACTAATTTTTTTTTCTCTTAGTCTTCTCATGTCTTTAAATTGTTGATGATGATTACTCTCTGAAAATGTAATTTCTTCCATGAAATTTCCATTTTAACCCTAATTTTTTTTTTTTTTAGATCTAAAAATATACATGAACAGTAGCTAACCTTTCTTGGAATTTTCTTGAAAAATCATCCTTTTTACATAGTTTTGCATCTTCGTCATTTTATTTTATGCTCTTTCACTGTGTTGTCGGTGTTTTCTTAAAGACACAATCTTTCCGTTAGATAATTTAGTCTCAAAAAATTTAGATCTCACGAATTCTAACTCCTCATAGACAATTTCTTTGAATCTTCTTCAATCTATCAAATAGTAGTCCCTGTTTCTAGCGCCAAAATGTAGTTGCAGGATTTCCTACAACACACCCCTTATCAAATCTTGATAACAATTCCTAGATCTACATATAAAAATGGTGATAAAAATACACAAATTATAAATAAACACCAAGATTTTTACGTGGTTCGATCAACGTGATCTACATCCACGGATCTTCACTATAATAATTTGTAACTATATTAATTTACATTTACAATCTCCATTAATGGAGTTCTTAGAAGAATTCTAGATCTAGTTTTGGGGAAGAAGATGATAAAGAAATTATATTTTCTCTCTCTAAAAACTCTCTCTACAAAATAACTTTCTCTCTCCTCCTAAAATTATCTCACCCCTTTCTCTCTCCTGCTCTCTTCTTTATATAGGTATTTACATTGTGGATGACAGCTCATTGACAGCTCACATTCCCCTTAATTTCGGATCTGAACTCTTGCGGTAATATCGCAACAACATCATTTTCATTTCTCGCAGGTTTCTGTAATATCTCGCAGGATTTCTCTTGTTACATTTCTTGCGAGCTTTCTCTATAAAATCTTCACGTCTTTCTTCATATTTTATCCTTTGTTGCGTCGTTTTGATAATCAATCTGCGACACTTGCCGTGTGTGGCAGAAATCTTTGTAAGAGCGTTGTTGTTGCGAGATTCTGCTCCTACACCTTTCACTAATGACAGCCTCTTCACTAAGTAAATTATTATGTAGTTCTATGCTGGTAATGGGTGGGTTTCTATGCCGCATAGAAGTAGCAAAGGGTATATAATCAGAATTTAAGGCTTTGAGAGTGATAACAACCAATTCCTTATCAGAAATAACCTCACCAGCAACAGCTAACTGATCAGACAACATCTTGATTTCATTAATTAGGGCAGGGATAGTTTTAGTACCTTGATTGAGAGAAAGTAACTTGGTACGTAATTGAATGGAATGAGTAGACGAAGCTCTAGCGAAGCGTTCTTCAATACTTTTCCATAACTCATGTGAGGTGGTGGCTCTGGAAAAGTAAGGAAGTACTGAATCTGAAATGGTGGAGTGAATCCACATCATAATAGAAGAGTCTTCATCCATCCAATCTGTGTAGAGAGAGTTCTCAATACCATTAGCTTGATTCCTTGGATTGGTATACTGTGTTGGACATGGATATGAGCCATCTAAATACTTCATAAGTTTATACTTTTGAATTACAGGATTCATGAGATGACGCCATGTAATGAAGTTATCTTCCTTGATCTTGAGGTGAACAAAGTTATTTAACTGATTCGGAGGAATGTTAGAGAACGAGTTGGATGTTGGATTTTCCATGGTAGATGAGTGAAAGAAAAAAAAAAGGAAGATCGTAGATCTAAAATTGAGAACAAATTAGTGACTGAAAAACCGAATTGAAAACACAGAGAAGTAAAGATGACAGTAGGAATGCTAAATCGGGAAAACTTAAACAGAAAAATTGCAGAAGAATCTAAGAAATTACCCAAAAGAGGTAAGGGTTTCTCTGTTGAATGAGGAAGAAAAAGAAATAAAGAATGAGGATCGATTGAGAGTTGAAACTAACTCTAACCTATCTGATACCATGATAACATAACATAAATGGTATTGTCTTCTTCAATACAATTACACAGAGATTCATTTTGTTGTACTAAATTCTTATAGAGATCAAAATGGAACTTAAAACCTCAAGTTGCACAACCAACATCTTTTTAAAACCATTGACCAATTCTTTCAATACACATGTGTAAAGTCTGATGGATGAGTTGGCAGAGCATGTGAATAGCACGTGAGAACATTGGAGATTAACCGTCACTGCAACTTGTCTTATCCTTCACCACTTCTGTTATATCCTGCACTGCTTCTGTAGTTGTGCTAATACTAACCAACACCACGAATACCCTTCAGCAGCAAAACTCAATTTCTCTGAGTCCATCTTCATTTACATCTCAAAACTGCTCGACTGCAAACTAGCACCACATCATCACCGTCACAAAATCTTCATTGTCACTGCTGCACTATGAATAGGTGCACAAACTTACTTCGAACAACAACCATAAACACCACTGCCTGCAACCAATGTTTCAGCTGAATAAAATTCAGCCTAAATGCCGAACTCAAGCTGTAATTCATCTCCCTTTCTTCTCGTGAACGTCCATACCTTAAATCAAAACAGCACCATCTGTTCGGTAACCACTGTCCATACAACTCAACCACCATTTTCGCAACCAAACAATCACTTCATTCCCATCGACGATTATTGATAACCATGAGTTGATGGCCTGACTGCATAGCACATCTCCATCTTCTCACCGTTCAACTTTAGCTCCTTGCCAAATTCAGGCCACATCAAACTGCAGTACCGCTGCTCGCAAGCCATCGAGACATCATATAATACCACCACTTCTTGCACTGATTTCCGCCATTAACACTCACCAGTCTCCGTTAACCACGAATCCAGTTTATCGACCCAAGAGATACCCTCAATTTCAGTCCATATGCTTCAATGAATCGAACTCCTAAATCTCATTGTTGTTACATCTCTGCCAGCAGCTGATCCGAGCACAGCAACTACCCCACCGATCCATTGATTTGCTGCCAATTAGTGCTCAAACGAGGCTAACAATTCAGGATTCAAACCAGCCTTACCCAGGCTAATAAACTCGTCACTCAAATGCATCTCCACCGGCACTTCTTCACTGCCGAAATCCCCAATACAATTCCACGTTGCTACTGCTGCTCGAATAAGAAATGAGCATTTCTTTCACTAAAAACAGAGCCTTCCTTGTAACTCACACGAAAATATGTGGAGTCATGGTACCATGCCATGTCACTCATCCTTTAAGCCCTAGTGGAGTTTAGGTCATCGTCCCTTTGTCTCTTGTCTGTAGGTTGTGGGCTAACTGCTGCCAACTGGTGCAAGTGAAATATAGCCTCGTCAGTTTGATGCTTGGAGATGCGGCTTAATAGTTTTTGTCAGCAAACTGATCCAAGGTATAGTTGCGCTCCTTACGTCTCTGATCCTAGCATGATACTACGCACTTGATTCCCTTAACTGATCTCACCCATAACTAAGAGTTGTTACGACCCAAAGTCGAAGACTTTAATAAACAAATATGTATCACATGGAAAAGTCTACATGAATAGATAAATATGTCTCCCACAGAAATACCCATGAGTTTTGTTCCGTCTTTTGATAAATCAAGGTGAACATGAACCAATCGATAACCCGGACATATATTCCCGAAGAACAACCTAGAATTATCAATCACCTCACAATAATCTTGTAGATGGTGGATTTTCGACAAAGGCTAAAATCGTAAACCCATAATTATACGAACGTCTGATCCAGCAATCAGACGTGAGTACTGAGACACGAGTCTCTCATCAAATCCTCTGATTGAGAATACTTTCTCTTAGAGTACATGTAGATATGTGGTCTCACGGCTAGAAAACAACATATCTCATGAATACTGAACACTTCAGTAATTATTTCTATATAGTATCACGGGATGGACGGCTCCTAGACAGCTTTCTCTGCTAGTATAGAGAGATAACGTCTTCAGGATACAAACAACGAGTTTACCCTGACTATATAAAGGATATGAAGCTCCAGCAAACTCATATCGGAATATTTAATGCTCCTAGACAGCTTGCTCTGCTAGTATAGAGCCATAAGTTAATTATTCATAAATTCTTAGATTCATCCACAGAATTTCCGAAAATATTCAAATATTTTCGCAGATATTTCATTACTGCAAACCATGGTTCTTCCCAGCAGAAATCCATGGATTAGTAATAAATATTCAACGCATGGTCGTCTGAGCTACCTCTGAGTAAGCCCCGATTTAAATGGTGAAAGTGTACTCAACGACGATGCACTAACAATCACCGCACGAACGAGTATTTCAAAATACGACGAGACGATGAACCTATGCAAAATAGGAAAGAAAATAATAAATAATTAAAAATTGACAAAGGCGCTAGGAGCATGGGCCCACTGACCGGCCGACCGTGCCGTGGTCAATCCCAAGGCAGTTTCATATTTTTATCATATTTTTTGTTATTTTCCTTGAGTTCATGAAAATTCTTTCATTTGAACAAATATCCTTCGTTTTGAGGAAACTTCTCAGTTTCATGTTGTTTCTTTCACACCAAAGAAATAATATAAAATTAGGAAAGAATATTGTGGGGCATTACCATTGGTCCCGGCCGGCCCCACACCTCATGGTTCCTCATTATTATATTATTATTTCCCTAATTTCATGAAAACTCCTTAATCTCATGATATTTCCTTGGTCCCATGAACAATAATATAAAATTAGGAAAACCGCGTGCACGGGCCATAGCCGGTCGGCCAAACCCTAGATGGCCCCACACGTCTCTTTTTATTATTATTATATTTTCATGTTTTCATAATCCCATGAAATTCCTTGATTTCATGATATTTCCTTCAAATTATGAAATTTCCTTTAAATTGTGAAATAATACATAAAATTAGGGAAAACGCACGGGATCGGGCCCTGGCCGGCCAACCATGCTCCAAGCCGGTCCCACACGCCCACACGTCCCTTATTTTATTGTTATTATTTTTTATGTTTCCCTCATCTCATGGAAACTCCTTGATTTGAACAAAACTCTTTAATTTTAGCAAAACTCTTTGGTTTTATCATATTTCCCTAAAATCATGAAAATATTATGAAAATTTTGGAAAAACGTGTGGGATTGGCCCCTTGGTCGGTCGGCCATTCCTTGGCCATGTATGGTCCCACAATTCATAATTCTTTCACTCTTTCATTCTTTTTCCTTCATCTCATGAAGTTTTGACGGTTTTATAAAAAAACCATGGTTTCTTCATATTTTCTAAAATGATTGCTCAAACGCACATCCGAAAATATCAAAATTCTCAGAACTGAGATACGAACACTTTGGGGAGATGAGCATGTTACATTGACCGACCAAGGTTGGTTCTTTGGCTCTCAATGAGCCGGTCTTACATATGTTCACAATTTGACCTAATTTGCGCAATTGCACATATTAGGTCCAAAACTCTTCCAAACGACTTGGAACTTCATGAAGCGATCAACACTTGATCCCGTGACCACCCAGGGCCGGTTTCATGTCCCCTTGGTCGGTCCTCCACTTCTTCATAATTAATTAGGTTTTATCACCTAATACTAAACCCAGCAGTAATTCGAATAAATGATTAAACCAGCATTTAAACATTCTTTCATCAACAAGTCACCAACTCTTCAAGAGGTCTTGGTGTTTTCTCACGTGAGCATATGGGTGTTACATGATTGACCCACGGTCTCATGAAACCAATCCTTCATTCGTTCCATGGTTCAATTCCTAATAAACCATGAAGTGGTCATCAATTGATCAAATTAGGGTTCCTGAGTCTAAGGATTATAATTCCAGATTCAAACACTAATAAATTTATAACGATCTCATGATCAATATTATTAATAATTATACTCGGTTCAACTACCAGTATTTTAATTAATATTTTATTTCGGTCACGCTGCCAATAATTCATCACATGAGCAACACTTGCTCGGATAAGCAATACTTTCTCAAATCATAGAATATTGGTTCAACTATCAATATTCAGCAAATCATCGAATGAGCAATACTTTCTCGCCTCAACTATCAATGTGAGGATCATGCCCATGTTCAATCCATGAGTTTCAGGACATTTTTACAAAATCATGTTCAACTCAGTAAATACATGGACTCATCGTCCCATGATATCACGAAGTCAGCAACTGACTAAACTAACCACGAGATGTCAATCGTGTCACTTGGGGGGACATTAACTAGGGTTTTGGTCTGGCGGTCTACGGCACGTGTGTTCAAACACACTATGGAATGTGAGAAAGTCGTGCAATCAGTTGAAGGAGTTAACAAAGTAATTGGTGTAAAATCAACCAAGTCTCCGCACGATGAGAAACTGGTTTCAAACACTATTTCCATCTCTCCACTCTTTGATTCCATCAACTGTCACACTTCATGGGATCATGGTGTCTACAATTCCAGCAATATAAATAAGTCTCTGAATCATGATTGAAAGGATAACAACGTCAACAACGACGAGAATCTCACGTCTCACCGAGATCAATAACTCATCAATTGAACAATTACTATTAACTGAGCAATTTCAATCATTCAGAACTTATTGTATTCAGAATTCACAACACACCTACAACCTTTGATTACCATTGATTCCACGCATTTCTCAGCTTCCCTCCTACAGATCGATCCATCCTCTCTTGTGACCAAATTTACTCTGGAACGGCCATTGTCTTGGTTTAGGCCGGAGTACTACAGATTGATCTCTCGAATTCAAAGCACCCCCTTTCCAGCGATGCATCTGTGTGAGGTTAAAATTTTTGCTCGGTTCGAGCATGGTTATCTCCTCAATTCCTCAAAAACCAGCAAATCGTTTTGTCCCATCTACAAATCTTAATCGACTAGCTAAACAAGATATTGTGGAATCACAAACGATGAGACGAAGATGTTTGGGACTACTTTTATATCTTTCCTATCGTAGAAATTAATCACGAGCCAATTTTATAATTGTACTCAATACGATAGAAACAACAAGATCATATCACACAAATACAGAGAAAATAGTTGGGTCTGGCTTCACAATCCCAATGAAGTCTTCAAGTCGTTAACCTACAGGGTCTCGGTGGAAACCTAAGGTTAAAGGAGAATCGACTCTAGCTTATACAACTAGTATCACACAGGAGGTGTGGGGGATTAACTTTCCCAGTTGCTAGAGTTTTCCTATATATATTCTCCTAATCAGGGTTTGCAATCTAAGTTACCTTGGTAACAAAGTATTCAATATTCACCGTTAGATGAAAACCTGATTAGATTCAAGCTAATATCTTTCAACCATTAGATCGAACTTAGCTTGTTATACACAAATGAAATGCACGTCCATTTAGGTTTGTGTAACCTTACCCAAACGTGTACACCTAGTTGGTTCAACAGTAGTTAACCAAATGGTTAGCCATATGAGCACTTTCATATTAACCTTATTCATCGTCACCATAACTAGTTCAAATGACTCAAAAGAACTAGTTAGAGAGTAGTTCAATTGCTTAGATCTCACAGAAGTATATAAGACACAATCGGAAAAAAAAACGATTTTGATTCTCTCGAATCAATTCATGAACTTTATAGCCACTGTTTGCAAATATGCATTCCCCTAGTTTATATAAGTTTAAGTTCACGAATAAACCGTTTTAAAAAAATAACCCACTCAAGTATGCATACCGGTACGCATACTTAAGTACCCGGTTTAAGTTTGTTTTCAGTTCACAAACTCTAGCATAAATTCACGAGACGTGAACTTCCGGCAGTATGCGTATGGGTACGCGGACTATAGTTTCGGTTATCCTGAGCAGCAAAGTATGCATACTCTGGTTCAATGATTTTGGACTTGCACACGTATGAGTTCACATACAATGTTTATATCCATTCAAGGTTATATATCTTAAACTCTCATTTCAATCATTGAAACATTCTTAGATGATGTTAAATAGAGGTTATTCACATACTATTCTTCATCAAAGCAAATTTCAAGTTATTGAAATAATCAACATGACTTTCATCACTTGTAAAGATGAACTTGGCCAAAGCGAAAGCTTACCAACACATATTTCGAGAAATAGATAAGCGATAAACTCGGCTCGAAATAGCAAATGTGTATAATCGAAGTCTATATAGCAATACGACTTTTGTCTCAAGATAGTAGATAGAGTAGATAAAATTTTGAGTGATAGATAAGTACAAGTCTCCACATACCCTTTAGTCGATGAAGATCCACTAGTTCCTTAAGTAGTTCTTCGTCTTTTCATGATGAACGCCGTGGAGTCTAGAGCTCAACTACACTTTCTATCCTAGTCCGAGACTTAGATATAAGTAGACTAGAAATCAAGACTTATAGTTTTGGCAAATAAACTAGACAACAAGCTTGAGATAGCAACGGTTGCGAGTTCGACCGAACAATGCTCTAACAATCTCCCCATTTGTCAATTTTAGTGACAAAACTATCAATACATATGGAATACAAAATAAATAAGCTTTAAATCTTTTCTTCCACATGCATGATATCCTTGGTTCTTCAACATTACTCGAAATCTTCGTCACTTCCAGGCACTCCAATGATTCCAAAGGTTGTAACTTCAGCATCATCGTTATTGAAAATCCGTAGCCATAACAATGAGAAAACAAAAGCTCTCAATCATTGTTACATTGTGTCGGAATATCATTACACAGCATCAAAGTTCAATTGTATCACAACTTCGACAACAATACTATGGTGATATGTATCACTCCCCCTTAGTCAATATAATGATCCGAAAACCATATGTATTTGTAGTGTGAACTACACATTAATTCTCCCCCTTTTTGTCAATAAAATTGGCAAAGCTACGAAAACTAGTGGGATCCTAATGAAATTTCCATAGAGATATTTCATGACCAAAATAAAGCACATGTCAACTTCTTAGATGCAGTCATATAGCCGAAGCTAAATGCATTCATCAAGGAGTTTATAAAGATACAAGATAACCCCTATAATATTCCACAGCCGCACTCCCCACCAATATTTGGAAATTAAGCACAAGTATAATTAAGAACTCTCCCCCATAAAATGTCATTCCTGAAAGAACAACATGAGCGACCTTACTTTCACAAGAAAAGAAGGATTTCTTTGGAAATTAACAAATTACATAAGAATATAAATTTGTATCCAAAAATCTCAATTAAATTAACCATAGGAGAACCCATGATTAATTTAATCGGAAATGCTCACATAAGAAAACTTACGGAGACGCACAATATTTTACATAAAAATATGGATCAGGGAAGATCAATACTGCGGAATAAACAAAGATTCATTTTATTTGTCATCAGCACAATGACGTATAATAGACTTTAATCTTTGTAAACAAAATTTTATCCTATCTTCCATCAATATTTGCATAATGACATAATAGGCTTAACTTTTGTTTTTCAAAAGTTCATTCTATCTTTTATCAATACTTTCATACTGACATATAATAGAGATAACTTTTGAACAAGTATGGGACAGTCAAGGTTCACGAACGTAAACAACATATCCTATAACAATTTGCAATATATAAAACCATAAAGATTAATACTGCAAAAACAATCTTTGTCCTTAGAAGGTGGAATCAATATTTTTCGCACGGATTTACACCAAGAATAGCTATGAAAGGCGTATAAAAAGATTTTCTTAACAAAAAAGAACATACAAAGTCATTAACGACCATGCACCATAGTTCACATAAGATGATTGTCAATATTCAAGAATCCCATAGTAATGTGTACTACTACCCATTCTTGAACTTCCTTCTTTGTGATTCACCAACAACATTCTTGTAAAAGATATAAATGAGCTTCGATGAGCAGTACTCCAAGAATCCAAGTGTCCAAATCCAAGAGAAGTGCAAAAAGTGCAACGAAACGGAGCAAAACACTCAAAAACAAGAGACAGGACAAATACCAATCTTAACTCATCCAAATTCAACAATTCTCATCTCTATTTTTAAGGGAATTCAAAAAGGAAGAGAATGAAAAAATGAGGTAATTCCGAGTTTCGATGAAGAAGTTACGGCCAACACAAGTTTACCAAATATCGACGTCTATGGTCAAGTAGACATACGGGTTTGCAAACGAATTTTCGTGACCTGGAGTAGTATGCAAACGGGTATGCATACTAAAATCCCTGGATTTTGATTTTAAATGATGGTATGCCTACTTGGTATGTGTACCATGAAGTCCAAACATCCCGAACTACTATTTTCAAACCTAAACATTTAATAACCTCAAACACAGATCAAGTTAGTTAGAAATGAGCGATAATCAAGGTACATGGATCATTATAAGTACTCAAACAAGTAATAAAAACATAAAACTTGCTCAAGTTTATAGACATACCTTTTTAGAAGAATACAATAGAATTCTACAGCCTTACCGAACATAATTTGTATGCCCCAATTCTCGTGCTTCCCTCACCGTATACATAGCAGGGCATTCCTTGGTGAGATGCACTAACAATACACTCAAGTTGTGTTGAGGTGAGTAATGTATTGCTCACCATAAGTGACTTTTGGATTATCATGAAAGAGATCACTTTTAGAACCTTTCACATCCAAATCCATCTTTTCAAAGAACTTTTTAAGTTCCAATATCATGGATACTGCCTTCTCCATAATCATGGAATTTTCTGGGAGATCATTCCTTTTCACACTCAAAACATCATTGACCTTCTTTGGTATCCACTTCTAAGTGCGTTTAGGAATAATCAGAACCTTCTTCCCATTACTCTATTCTAGAATTCTCCGAAGAGAATCAGATTGACTATTCTTTTGCAAGTTAGTTTTTCTCCAACTGGGAGCATCGGATATTGTCTTTTCCTTTATGAAGTTATCCTTTTGATAACCATTAAAATTGTGAAAAGGATTCGTATGACGTTTATAGGCAAATATAGGTTTATCACAAGACTGATTCTTTTGCCTAAAGGTTGGACAGTTACAACCTGTAACGTTAAGGGGATTAATCTTAACATATGATCTTGGTTTCACAACTTCTTGTGATGCCCAAACAAGAACATCATGAAGTTTCTCATTCCTTATACGGAAACGACATCTCCTTTCCAGGTGTCCTTTATTTCCATAATAGTGGCAAACAAAAGGAATGTTCTTACCTCAATCTGTATGTGCTGACTTTGGAGGTTGATATACTTTGCTCTTTTGAACCTTAACTGCCGGCGAAGGTATTTCACTTTTGCCATCAGTGGAAACCTTTTGTTGAGAAGAATCACTAGCCTTGAAATTTTTTACCTCTTTGCTAGTACTTGGAGCATTTATTCCCTTATAGCCCAATCCTCGTGTATCACGATGATTTTTACTTGCTCCTAGCATAGTGGTTAATTTGCTTGAACTAGTATTGAACTTTTTCAAGTCATCTTCCGATATCTTGATTTTATCAAGAGCAAGAGCTAAATCAGCCTCAAGGTATTTTTCTCTAGCGAGATATGCGATTTCTCTGTCATTAAAACATTTTTGTTAAGAGTTGCTACGACCCAAAGTCGAAGACTTTAATAAACAAATATGTATCACACAGAAAAGTTTACAAGAATAGATAAATATGTCTCCCACAAAAATACCTACGAGTTTTGTTCCGTCTTTTGATAAATCAAGGTGAACATGAACTAATCGATAACCCGGACTTATATTCCCGAAGAACTTCCTAGAATTATCAATCACCTCACAATAATCTTAATCGACTAGCGAAAAAAGATATTGTGGAATCACAAACGATGAGACGAAGATGTTTGTGACTACTTTTCTATCTTGCCTATCGGAGAAATTAATCTCGAGCCAATTACAATTATACTCAATACGATAGAAACAACAAGATCAGATCACGCAACTATAGAGAAAATAGTTGGGACTGGATACACAATCCCAATGAAGTCTTCAAGTCGTTAACCTACAAGGTCTCAGTAGAAATCTAAGGTTAAAGGAGAATCGACTCTAGCTTATACAACTAGTATCACACAAGAGGTGTGGGATTAACTTTCCCAGTTGCTAGAGTTCTACTTTATATAGTCTCCAAATCAGGGTTTATAATCTAAGTTACCTTGGTAACAAAGTATTCAATATTCACCATTAGATGAAAACCTAATTAGATTCAAGCTAATATCTTTCAACCATTAGATCGAACTTAGCTTGTTATACACAAATGAAATGCACGCCCATTTAAGTTTGTATAACCGTACCTAAATGTGTACACCTAGCTGGTTCAATAGTATTTAACCAAATGGTTAGCCATATGAGCACTTTTATATTCGCGTTATTCATCTTCACCATAACTAGTTCAAATGACTCAAAAAAACTAGTTAGAGAGTTGTTCAATTGCTTAGATCTCATAGAAGTATATAAGACACAATTGAAACAAAAACGATTTTGATTCACTCGAATCGATTCATGAACTTTGTATCCACAGTTTGTAAATATGCATTCCTTAGTTTATATAAGTTTAAGCTCACGAATAAACCGTTTTTAGAAAATAACCCACTCAAGTATGCATACCGGTACGCATACTTAAGTACCCGGATTAAGTTTGTTTTCAGTTCACAAACTCCAGCAGAAATTCACGGGAAGTGAACTTCCGACAGTACGCGTGCGCGTATCCAGACTTTAGTTCCGATTATCCTGAGCATAAAAGTACGCATACTTTGGTTCAAGGATTTAGGATTTACACACGTATGAGTTCACATACAATGTTTATATCCAATCAAGGTTATATATTCTAAACTCTCATTTCAATCATTGAAACATTCTTAGAGGATGTTAAATAGAGGTTATTCACATATTATTTTTCATCAAAGAAATTTTCAAGATATTGAAATAATCAATATGACTTTCGTCACTTGTAAAGATGAACTTGGCCAAAGAGAAATCTTACCAACACATATTTCGATAAAAAGATAAGCGAGATAAACTCGGATCGAAATAGAAAATGTGTATAATCGAAGTCTATATTGCAATACGACTTTTTCCTCAAGATAGGAGATAGAGTAGATAAACTTTTGAGTGATAGATAAGTTCAAGTCTCCACATACCTTTTAGTCGATGAAGATCCACTAGTTCCTTTAGTAGTTCTTCATCTTTGCATGATGAACGTCGTAAAGTCTATCGCCCAACTACACTTTCTTTCCTAGTCCGAGACTTGGCTATAAGTAGACTAGAAATCAAGACTTATAGTTTTGGCAACTAAAGTTGACAACAGGCTTGAGATAGCAACGCAAGCTAGTTCGATCGAGCGATGCTCTAACAATAAGGATGTGGTTAGTTTGCAGGTCTTATAAGTACTATGATTAGTCTTTGCGACTAGATTTGTGATTCCATAGGATTTTAACTTGTTCTATTTTGTCTATGCTTCTGAGATGATTTTTGTTGTGATTGAGGTTGGTTAGATTATGTTGATTTATGTATATTTAAATTTATTTTTTTATTTTTTTAGTAATTTTTTCCCCTCTCATTGCAAAGAAATGTACAACAGAAAGTGTTTCCAACAAACCCAAATTTTATTTTTTTGTATGTGATTGATAGATTGTGTTTAAATAGAAAAACCGGGATTTTATGACAGCTACAGCGTGAAGTTCGACTGACAATTGAAACAAATTATCAGCTTGAACTGCTCAATGTTTTTCATTTTGAAGGTGTTGATAAACAGTTCGGCTGATAATTAAACACTAAAATGTTAGCTGAACTTCAGTTTATGAAGAACAATGCTATGTTCGAGTATCCATTTTTTTGCTCGAATCTTCCAAACCCAACTTCAGCAGTTATAAAGTTAAGTTCGGTTGATAACTTATCAACCGAACCTAGGTATGATCTTCCAAAGCCTAGGTTCGGCTGACAAGTTATCTGCCGAACCTAGTATTCTTCGTACATACAAATAACACCCAAGTTTCGTCTAACAAATTATCAACCCAACCTAGGTATTTTTTTACGAAAACTTAGATTCACTTCACAACTTGTCAACCGAAACCTAGTTTTGTAAATAAAAATAATAATTAAACATATAAATAATTAAAAATGGTATTGGTGTAATATCGCCGATTTATGGGCATTTTAGAAAAAAAACCCTTGTTATAAGACAACCCTTACAATAACCATCTATAAGATAAGGTTATTAAAAAATATGCCACAAAAGTTTCCGGTATGTCCCAACTCCCAAGTTACGATTCATTCTAACGGGTAGTGTAGTTGCAAATTATCTTACAACTACACCCTCAGTAGAATCCATTAATTTGATTTGATGATCTAATTTATTTGATATGAAAATGAAGATTAAAGTACTAAAATTGTAAAAGAGACACAAAGATTTTTTACATGGTTCGATCATTGTGATCTACATCCATGGTTCTTCACTAGTGATTGTATGTAATTACATAATTTTACAATTGAGACTCCATTAAAGAATATTTGGAGCTCTAGATTTTTGGGGAAGAAGATGATAAAGAAAATAATTCTCTCCTAAAAATTTCTCTCCCCTCCTAAAATTATCCTCTCCTACTAAAAAGACCTCCCCCTCTAAAAGAGACCCCCCTTCATTCTCATGCCTAAATGGCTATTTATATGATCTTATAAAATTTTGGCAACTAAACTGTTCCTCAACTTCGGACCTGAGAATTATCCTGCGAACCTTCGCAATATACTTCGCAAATATCTTGAACCTTCGCAAATATTATTGTTGCGTCGTTAATTGTTCGCAAGCATAATAATGATGTGAGATTCCGCTCCTACAGGTAGAACACATATAACCCTGAAAAAACAAGTGTTTTAATTGCGAAATTATCCATTTGTTAGTTGGTGTCTCGAGGTTTGTGATCCACGAACGATACCAAAATATTTTAACTATGTACTGATAAGATACATTTATAATGTGTAGACAGCAAAAATCTACTGCCAAACCCATAGAGACATAAAGACACATGTTAGCTTTGGGAAGGACGGATCTGTCTCCACCTTACGGATCAATGTGCCACCTGTGTCGGAAATGATTGACATATTGGCAACTTCATGAAAAACAACTCAGAGAACAACACATGAATTTACTTGATTTCCATGCAACGTATTGGCGACAAAGATCAAGAATTGAATGGCTACAATCGGGAGATCGTAACACTACTTTCTTCCACACAAAAGAAACAATCCACCGAAGTTGCAATAACATTCGACAACCTCAAGATCACCAAAACAATTGGGTTATTGACAAAGATGCAGTGGTTGGACTAATTATCGATCACTTCACTGATCAATATACGGCTCCAAATACAGTGATCGATGAGAGCCTATTTTCAGCAATAATCCCAAGGTTAACACCCAGCCAATGCGATTCGCTGACAAAAGAAGTAACCCTTACAGAGATCAAACAAGCTCTTTTCTCTATTGGATCTGAGCGTGCTCCAGGCCCGGATGGATACACTAGTAAGTTTTTCAAAGTTTTTTGGGAAACAACACATACACATCTAATAGAGATGGTACGTGGTTTTTTTAATTCCTTCAATATCCACCCGCTTATGAACCACACCAACCTAAATTTAATCCCCAAAATGTACCACCCATCCAAACCGTCGCAATTCAGGCCTATAGGACTTTGTAATGTCACATACAAAATCATTTCAAAAATCCTGGTAAATCGCATTCGCCCCTTACTCCCATTCCTGATCAGCCCTTATCAAAGCGCATGTATACCCCGTAGATCTATCCAGGATAACATAGCAATTGATGGAGATCTTTTTCATCATATTAAAACCTCAACCAACACTAAGGACCCCAAAATAGCACTGAAATTGGATATCCAAAAAGCCTATGATAGTTTAGACTGGGGTTTTATTAGAAAAGCCTTTTCTAAATTAGGTTTTCCGACAACTTTTATAGAATACATCATGCTTTGTATATCAATGGTCACATATTAAATCAACATCAACGGCAGGCCACATGGGTATATCACTCCAACTAGTGGAATAAGACTAGTGGATCCACTCTCCTCATATGTGTTTATTATTTGTGCAAAAATACTTTCAACAAATTTGGGAAATCTTGAGGCCCAAAAAGCGGTGGAGGGACTACGCATCTCCAAAAAAGCTCCACCAGTTCTCCATCTTATGTACGCGGACGATCTCCTCATCACATACAAGGCTTCAATAGAAGGAACGAATCGACTCAAACACTTGCTCCATGCTTACAACACATCAGCAGGTCAGCACATTAATACTTCCAAATCCACCATCATCCATCATCCAAAGCTCAACCAACAACACTTGCTTGACCTTCATCAGGCTTTCAATATTCCCACAACATCGACACCACCAATATACCTAGGAATCCAATTCAACCACGGAAGATCCTCCCGTCATATTTATGAACCTCTGCTAAATAGGTTAGCACGCAGGGCAAAGGGATGGATGACGAAGTTCCTAACACCTTCAGGAAGATTAGTTCTGATAAAATATTTCCTAACCCCTACATCAAATCACTTAATGCAAGCACAACTTCTTCCTATCAGTGTCAATAAAAAAATAGATCGTATCACCAGGAACTTTTTCTGGGGACATGACTCCTCGGTTAGAAATCTTCACCCTCTAGGTTATGATAAGCTGACTAGGACCAAATCAGAAGACGGTCTCGGAATCTGAAAGAGCAGCGATCATAATAAATCATTACTCATGAAGAGGGTCTAGAGCATCCACGAGAAACCATATTCAATTTATGCTAGCCTTTGCAACGAAAAATATCTTAGGCAGCAAACTCTCTTTTTAGGAACTCCAGTTATCCCATCTTCAACCAGTCCTCAATGGAGGCAATTAGCATCTCTCATTCCCACAATCAAACAATATCTTTTCCACAAAATCGGAGATGGGTTAACAACCCCTAATCAAGAAAACTGGATTCCGCAATTTGATAACACTATGGATCCGGCGAGCTGTTACCCAATTCAGATGGTCGCTGACCTCATTGATCCTTTCACTCACACTTGGAATCACGATAAACTAAACCTCCTGCCACCCCACATAATCCAGCGAATCGTGAATATCCACCTCTTCTAAAACAACCCATCTGATAGAATCATCTGGCCTTTCACCAAATTCGGAAAGTACACCACATCATCTAGATATCACTGTTTAGCCATCTCTTGGGATCATTCCCATCGAAATCCTTTACCACAAACTAAATTTCTCTGGACACTCCCATGTCCTCCAAAATTACATCTTTTCTTGTGGAAAGCAATCAACGAAGGCCTCCCGACCTTCACTATTCTAAACCATATCCACCTCATCGATACCGACATTTTTCCACAAGCACTGGTGCGGAATCTGCTGGCCACATTCTCCTCCATTGTCAAGTGGATGTGGCTGCATGGTGATAGACACATTTATGTGTCTAATTTGTCCTTAATGTTTCGTATTGTTAGTACTTGTTTTTGTCCTTATTATGGTGTTTTGTGTGTTTGTAAGTATTTTTTGGAAATAAAGATTGTTGGAAAATTCGGCTCGAAAAGTTGCTCGGAATACCCCCGGAGGACATTTGATATTCGGACTCCCACTTTGGATAAGGGGTAACCCAATTGCTAAGGGGTAACCCATTGCTATTCGCACCCCAGTTCAGGATAGGGGGCACCTCTTCTTCTTGGTTTGAAAGATTTGTTTTGGCGGGAATTTTTTTCATGCAAACTGCGGGATTTTCTCAAATCAATTCTGTCAAGATTTTGTCGGAAATATGGTGTAGGAATGAGCTTTCATGCCAAACAGGCTTGGTAATGACGATTTTTTCCCCAAAAGAAGAAGTTTTCGAACACAGAGAAATTGCAGAGATTATCGGGATTTATTTGCGATATATTTGGAAGTTGGCTTGTGGATACAGCGAGTCTTGGTCTAACTAAACGAGAAACCAGCGTGTTGAATGGTGCTTGGGCTGTTAGCAGACGTGTGTGGAAGAATTAAGCGCCAGAAAACGCGTGGGAATTACCAGCAGGTTTATGCAGAGAAACAAAAGGAAATAACATACGTAATATGGTAGGGAGTAAATGAGAATTATGCTGGAGTTAATGGCGAGATTTTGTGATGCGTTGGGTATAAAAAGGGATCTATGGTCTCATAGAAAAGGATGGAGAGTTAGGGGTCAAAACAGAGGAGTTTGGTGAGCTGCAGAGAAGAAATTGGAGGTTGCAGAGTCGTTTCTGCTGCTGTTGCACCTCAAGAACACGAAGAACGGACCTGCACCAACAGTCGTTTTTGAACAGTGACAGCGACTCGTTCTGTGGGTCGAAGTTTACAGGAAGACTTAAAACGCAACAACGACATTAACGGCTCTTTGTAACGGTTTTTGCAGCAGTTATAAGCGTTGCAAAGCCGGTTTTTATTATAATTCTCCTTTATTCATCATTTGTAACCCTTTGAGCATAAATGAAATCAACTTTTGAGCGTGTCTCCAACATGATGAGCTAAACCCAACCCTGGGACGACGGAGGGAGACGAATTTCATAAATGGGTAAAATTATTTAATTCTTTTTATGACTTTTGCACTATTTTAAATTGATTTATGATTCGATAAAATTAGTTGTGATTCAATTAGATAGGTTATGCTTTGTTTATATAATCTATGCTTAGAGGATACAATTAATGTTTTGAGGATCTACTTTGGCAAAACAAAAGTCCATGTTTTTATTTGTTGAGCGATAATTGTTAGAAGAATTAATTTTTGAACCTTTTGTTGTGAGTTTGGCCGAATCCTGAGTCCCAGCACATCTCTTCATCTTGTGACAATTTTTGTATATATTTTTATCTTATCTTAGTTTTATTAAATCTAAAATTATTTGCTTTCACAAGTCTCACGAACCTTTTACTACTACAACAACTTTTGGCGCCGTCGACACGGAGCTTTGTCTTTAGGCTAGAGTTTTTAGATTTTTTTTTTTTATTTGTTCTTCTTTACGTTTCTTTTTTTTGTGTTTTTACTACAGATTTTGGAATTTGGAGCGAAATAAATATTTGCCAAAGCTTTTGGTGAATACTTAAAGTTTGGAGTTAAAGACAAAGCGAAAGGAGAAAATTATTTATTTTTTATATAAAAAAGAGAAGAAAAAAAAGGAGAGTTTATTTTTTTTTAGATTGTATTAGGATTTTTCTATTCTTGTAATTTTCTTTTTCTTTTGCACTTTACTTTTTTTGGACTTTGGACTTGGACATTTGGACATTCTTTTATTTTTAAACCCTACGGCAGGGTTGGTTTAAATATAAACTGCACAGGGAAGGACGACGATTACGATATCGTCTAGGCCCCTCGGGTTCGTACATGACATAGTAGTCGTGGCCCGAGTCGACTTCAACGGTTCATCCCCCGTCTGGAAGTGGAGGTAAGAATTCTAAACACCCGTGAATCCCCTGTCAGCGGGTTTATTGGATGATTTTGTATGCATAT
Organism: Papaver bracteatum; assembly: GCA_023529315.1. NCBI lineage: Eukaryota > Viridiplantae > Streptophyta > Magnoliopsida > Ranunculales > Papaveraceae > Papaver > Papaver bracteatum. Next base: position 840,310 of record JAJJWX010002486.1, read on the forward strand.
ATGTTGAGGTTTTGAAAACGGCTGCTTTAATTTCCTAGTAAAAGGCAAGGACTGGCCATATAAGATAAGGGTTAGGATTTCATCACCGTTCTCTTCTTGCCCGCCTTAGGAAAACGATACCAAACGCGAATCTAAGCTTAAAATTTGGAATAGAACGAGACTGATAGGGTAACGAGCTTAATAGGAAAGTCGTTCGAAAAATATTGGTTACTCTTTTGAGCATGCTCTGAAGTTCATGACAGTTTCTGTAAGTTGAATGTGTGACTGCGCCTCCTTGTAACGCGGTGAGGCCTTGGGTATCAAAGCTCCATGCAGCTTCCCTTGCCTCTATTCAACTAACTTAAACTCGTATTGATTCCAGAGGGGTTTGATCAGATTGTAACGAATTCCCTTTCGAAGGATTAGAAGCTGGTCTAGAAACAATCTAAGTGGAGCCATCATGCTTTTTGTTTGCTAGAAATCAGTAGGTTTGTTGTGGTCGAGTCAGCCTTGTATGTGCTTGTGTAGAATTCCCTTGCAGTTAGGATGTCAAACTGGTATTATAATAGCCATTACAATGATTATGATTATCCAACTGAACAATATGGACATCACTCTTTTTATGACCAGAGTGTGAATAGTGGTTGGGAACGCCAACCTTTTGAAGGTTATGGGTCATACCATAGTGAGCCCAATTACTATCTACACGTGCATCAGTCTTACGAGCAAGAAGACTTTGATACTAGTTTTAGTTGCAGGAATTCCCACACTACACCCTTGTTAAGATCCTATAGAAATCTATTGGAAATCAATTAAACTTCAAAGATTTAAACGACACTTTACTATTCAAATCTCAGAAATGTTTACAGAATTGGAAGAAATCAAGATTATAAATATTCTCTTGAAGTTTCTCTCTCCTCAAGACTCTTTCAACTCTCAAAAATACATCATCCTTTTCTGGATCTATCGAGCCCTTTATATAGGGATTTACATAATGGATGACAGCTAAGTTTTCCTCCTATTTCTGATCTATTCTGCGATCTCATCGCGATCGCTATAATATTCTTTATCGCAAGAATGATGACCATCGCAGGATCAACACATTCTTCTTTTATTTCTTCCATCGTCAGTTTCTTTTGGATGTTCTGTGATGCTCGTGAAATGTTGTTAAAGAATTGGCAGTGACGCTCGCAGAAACGTTGTTAATATCGCAGGAATAATGATGTAGCGATATTCTGGTCCTACATCTTGCCTATTCTCATGTCTTTTCTGCGAAGAAGAGAAGATCATGAGAATTTAAAATGCCATAACTGCTTATCTTTTCAGACTTCCCCGTTTTGACACGTTTTTATGTCCTTCGCCAGTTGTTTTCACAAATTATTTCTTCCAATAAATTTTTGACATGTCTCCTCTAACCGCTGCGATCTGACCACCCACGTCTTTTCTTTGCATTAATTGCCCTCATCTTCTTCGAGGAATTTCTTCTTCTATAAATACTCTTCTCATTCCTTTCCTTTTTCTCTTTTACTTTCTTCTTCTTTCTCTCTGTTCCCTTTCTGCAAATTTTATTGTTCTTCCGGGAATCGCGCTTCTGCTACTACTGTGATTTATTTTTATTTTTTTCTTTTCAACCTTTTCTTTCATTCCCATACTCAAAAATGATTGCAGCTTGTACTAAAAACTTGAAGGCCTTTAATGAGATGCGCGAGAAGCTCAAAATTAAAGGTTTTAATTTGTCTTTAATTCCAGATTAGGATTCTAGATCTGAACTTTCTCTGAAATTATTTACTGATGATCAATGTTCTCGCGAAAAAATCATAGTATCGCTAGGACAACTCAAAGCTGGTCTTCCCCTTCCTCTTTATGACCCAGAACTTCCATTATTTTACCAAATAATATCTGACGAGAGGTTCTCGCGAGCAATATATCAACTAGGTGGAGATTGCATTAGGTTGCTACTTGAATATGCTTCTCATGGTGCTGGAAAAGGATCGCGTTATTCTGAAGATGCTCAAAATCCTCTTTACAAACATATACCAATTAACTCCGTAGATTATACTGTAGAAAACTTTTTCAAAAATGACAAGATACTCCCTATGAAGAGGGATAACACCTGCTGTGGTGTTCTCCTAAAGAAACTCACTGTCGATGAAGCTCTCATGCTAGATATTGATTTTCACACGAAAACTAATCATGGCCCTCGCCATTCTAGCGATGACATGTGGTTTATCTTTTCATTGTGTCTCGAAGGTCCTTATATTTCTGGTTCTTGCGAACTTCCCGTGAATCTTGCAGAGTATCAACCTTGGGTCTTTAATTGGCCTGAGAGATCTAAAGAAGTATATTCTCTCAACTTTTTACATTATTATCATTTACTGTCTTCTTTATATTCTCGCTAACTATTTTGATTTTTTCTCAGATTGATAGAATGAAACTCAGCTATCAAGCTCTTAGGAAACCCAGCACTTTCTTGGCTCTGAAATCTTTCACGGATGAAGTAAGAAATATCTATTCATAAATTTTAATAATATATTGTTGCCCCTATTTCTTATCTTCATCTGTGCTCGCAGGTAATCGAAGAGTTAGAACCATTAATACCCGCAAAAACCAAGGAGAAATCTTTAAAAGAGAAGAAATCTGGGAAATCTTCAAAGGAGAAATCTACTGCTCCTCCCAAGGGAAAGCCTTCTGCCCCTCGCAATGAAGAATCTAGCGATCCTCCATCAAAGAAAAGGAAAATTTAACCTTCTTCTTCTTCAGTTCCTCAACTAATTCCAGAAAATCCAAATGTTGATCTTAATAAGGATAATAATGACGAGGATTTTAATGTTAGCGGCTTTCCTTCAATAAAAAATTCTTCTGATTATGATTCTTCAATGACTCATTTATCCAGAATTTTTAGCGATATTTCCCACAGTATAACTTGTAACGACGAGGATGAAGATATTAACATGACATCCCAAGCTCTTGCCAAAGTTTGCGATGCCCCTATTCTGGTGGACAATGATTCTCTCCAAGGAGTCTCACTATCGCTGACTCCTAGTCTCTTAAATTCTCTTGGTGCCTTGGTATGTTTTCATTTCTTTAATTTGTTTATATATATTTTCTCTATCGCTAGATCTTAATTTATATTTTTCTTTCGCAGGTTGGAAGAGCGTCTTTTGTTGTTGCTTCTGATTTAGATAAAAGACGTGCCAACTCTGAAGAGAAAGCTGCTAAACTTCACTAGGATAAAGAAAAATTAGAATCTGAAGTTATTGAGCTTCGCAAGAAGAATAAACAGCTGAAGACTGAAGCTTCAGTTTATAAGCAAAAGATCTCTGATCTTGATAGAGCTAACCAACAACTATATGGTATGACTGATTTCCTTTCTCTCTTCATTCTTTTTACTCTATCGCAGCTTATTTAAGCGACCACTTTTAACTTGCAGATATTTATGGTCTTTCTGACGAGGCTATACTCTTTCAATCTTTCCCTGATCCTGTAGATGATCATACTCTTCTTGCCTGTCTTAATAATTCTTTAAGTAATTTCTCAGATGATAAGATTAAATCCCTTTCCATAGATGAACTTAGATCCAAGCTTAATCTCTTAAAAATTGAACACAGATTCAATTTAGGTTTGACTGATAAATATAAGCGCTTTTATCTTGATTCAAAGAAAGAAATAGATAGATTAAGATAGAAAAATAGTGATCTTATTGACGAGAAATATCTTGCTATCAAGAAGGGATCCAAGACCCTAGCAGACTTTCATAAAACTCTCCTTGAGGTTCAAATGGACAGAGATAAACTTATCCGCGAGAATGAAGATCTTCTTGCGAGGGAGACTCAAGTTCGATCTCGTCTCCTTATTAATAGCGATGATGAGTTTGCTTGGCCTGCGAAGGTTCTTGACAATGCCAGGAATGACTTAGGTGTAAATGTTAGCCTTCAAGTCGAAAAAGCGGCCTTAATTAGAGATATGATTTCTGAAAGAGAAGGTTGTTTATTGTTCTTCTTCTCGCTATTTTCTTGTTTTTATTACTCTTCTTTATAGAATTTCTAACTTGTCGTCATATATTCTCGCAGGAGCTGAAAAAAGATATCTTGAAAGAATTGGGGAACTTGAAAACGAGAAGAATCAGCTCGCGAATACTCTTGCTGCTCGCAATAATAAATATTCACGGTTGAAAGAGAAGTTTGACATTACCACCGCGAATTTCAATAGATCTCTCATTGTTGTTCGTAATGATTCCATTGAGTTGGTCTGCAATGATCATGGAATTTCTCCTTTTATATATCCTGATCTTTCAAAGGAAATCCCCGCAATAATCCCAAATCTTAACATCTCTGATAGCGAAGCTGAAGATTCTGACGAGGATGAAAATGATAATGATAATGATGAAGGAGAGAAATTTGGTGGAGGAGAAGAATCTGATAAGAGTGAAGATAATGATGATAATGATGAAAGGGAGAAATCTGGCGATGAAGAAAAGTCTGATCAAGAGGATGGCGATGGATCCAGCTAGTTCCTCTTTTTCCTTCTATCTTTTTTGAACACTTATTTTCCTCTTTCTGTAACATTGCTATGAGTTTCTCCAATATTGTGAATTTCTTTTGCTTCTACCTGTACGGATTAGAAAACAGTTCTTTTTTCTGCAAGTCAATCAATCAATATAATTATTATCCTTTAATTATCTATGTGCACTTATCTATGCAATTTTTTATATGATAGATGAATAATAATTTCATCATTCTCATGCATTCCCATACTTGCCTCTATTATTCATCTGCAATATGAAAAATTGATTAAAGATTAGACATTAGTGGTAAATAAAATTTTCCTTAATATTTGCGATCTTATCGCCAGCAATAACTGCGTGAAATCGCAATTCTCATAATATCTGCGAGTATTATCGCAGTAATCTTGTGGTTTTATTATGCCTTCCTAATTAAAGGTCTTATTTTTCCATGCCCTTTCTTTCTGCGACAAAATTGCAGGACGTCTTTACATTTGCATGTATTGACCCATTGATCTTGCCTTATCTATATTCTTTTGATTGTATTGCCACAATATGACAAGTCTAATCTCCCTCGCGGGATCAAAGCCTCATGACATTGCCGTCTTGCGATGAAATCGCAGGACGTCTTTACACTTTCATGTAAAAACCCATTGATCCCATCTTAACTTTTCTCTTTAGGCTTGTTGCCTCAGTATCATTTACGTCACGCGAAAATATGACAGTCCTAAATGTTCTTGTGATCATAAAGCCCCATGACATTGCCGTCTTAAGACACTTATCAGCTCCCTAATGGAGGGTTCCGCCCTTATCTTCCGCCTGGTTGCCCCTTCAAGGAGGGCACATCGGCCATACAAGACTAGCTCCTCCCATTCATATTTACCAACAACCATCTGTTTTCGCAGCCTCTTGTCCTTTATGCTTATATGGCTTATAGTTACAAGACTGCACCCTAAGTGGGGATTTCTTCAGGCCAAGTGCATCATATCCAAGACTTACCAATAATGGCAAGGGAGTTTCGTACACCCTTGGCTCAACCGTGTACCTCGGTGCCTTGGTCATACTTTGCTTTTCTTGGAAGAGATTCTCGGTCGTCCAACCAGGGTATAACCATATATAGTTGAAAATCCAAGATCTCTCTCCCGGATAGGTTTTCTTTAACCCCAACATCTGCATGACTCAGGATCCAGCAGCGGTATAACCTTACCCCTGAATCATGTCAAGAGATACCCCCTCCTACGACGTGCTATTAGGTCTTACATTTGCCTCTTGCGAAATTTTATTCCCGAACTAAGGTGCACGCCATAAAGGTTCGTCCCATTCTTTAATCTCTGCGAAATTTTATTCGCGCTTCTCGCGAGTATTGTAACTCTGATAGAATTTCATAACTTTGAAAATCTTGCGATTCTTTCAAGCAGAACATTCTATTCAATTACATAGTCTTCAAACAAATCATTCATAGAGTTCTCTAAAGTTCATCATTTTACCTCTCTACTTACTATTTTCTGATTCTGCTACGTTTTATTGTTGTTTCTTTTTCTGCGAGATGCTCGCCATCAGCTTTCACATCTTCTTTCTGCTCTATTGTATCAATTATTAACCTTTCACATCTCTGTTGATGTTTGAATTTGTACTTCCAGTTGCTATTCTTTTCAGCTCTTTCCTCGCAAGACTTCATATCAATTTCGTAACATTTCTTGCTTTCTCCCCAATCTCCTTTAATTACTCCAACACCATTAGGATGAGTAAATTTAATACATTGGTGGAAAGTAGATGCTACACCTAATATTTCGTGTAGCATTGGTCGACCAATCAGAGAATTGTAAGGCGATTCAATATCAACAACACAGAACATGATCTTGGAAGTTATCCCTTTAAAGGGAATCCGCATCTCAATTTCCCCTTTTGGTTTATTGGCAGTACCATTAAAACCATAGATTTTATATGTTGAGGGAATTAGATCTTCGTCTCTTCCACCTATTGTTTTATAGGTATGATAAAATAGTATTTCAACAGAGCTGCCTGTGTCTATTAGAACTCTATTGATAGCCCAAGAATCTTCATTTTCATCACCATTTTCTTCATCTTCTTCCTCCATTTTCTTTGGGTTTATCTCTAGTCTTTCTACCAATGGGTTATCATGCTGCTCGCCTGGTTCTGGTACCTCTTGTGCACTGAAAGATATAGTTTGTTTTTGCCATTCTTCTAATGGAGAGACTCTCGCGATATTTATTATTTCTCTTCCATCTGTGTCTCTCACGAAGACTCTGCTTAGAACATTTTCATGGAAATCTTCTATGGTTCTGTGTGAATGTACAATGGAATTACAAAACAAATTCTTTGCTTTAGCCCCAACTTCTATTATGAATGATTCGGCTCCCTTTACAGTATTTACTCTGCGAATTTATGGTGCTGGAGGCAATCGCTGAGATTGTGGATGTCCTACTAAAAAGTGATTTAGCTTTCCTTGTTCAATCATCCTTAAAATTATTCTCTTTACATTTCTACAGTCATTTACTGTGTGACCATGAAAGTGATGGTAAGGACAAAATTCTTGACTGCGATTGTTAGGATGTGGTTCTTTACCCATGTTCCATGGAGATGGTATATTTTCCATTAAAATGATAGCTTCCCAAATTTTTTCTATACTAGCATTGAGAGGAGGCATCTTAATTTCTTCCCATATGATCTTCTGATTCCCTTGACTTCTGAAATTGTTTTGCCTATGTCCACTATAAGTTTCTTGCGGATGGTCAAGCCTTTGAATCTTATTATTTCCACCGCGATTGTAGTAATTCTTCTCCCTTTCATACTCTTCTTGATCTCTACTACCCATAGCTACCAACTTTTTCTGGTTATCAGTCCCTACTTTTTCTTGTTGTGCTTGCGAGCTGCTCGCTATATTGTTTATCATTTTAGGAAGTAAACTTCCATTTGCTGCTCCGGAATTAGCGTTCGCGATGGGATATGATTCCATCTCATTTTATTTCTCCTCCAAAGCAATGTATTCTTCCTGTTATTCTCGCAGTTCAGTCATAGCGATTGTATTCTTGATTCTGAAAATTTGTATGTACAGTAGATTGGTCGCGAACATTGCATTGATAAAAGACAAGATAAGATATCTCTCGTCAACTCTTCCTACCATCTCACTACACATTGTCTTCTATCTTTTGGTTAAATGTTTTAGACTCTCGCTAACTCTCTGTTTTAACCCAAAAACATATTCAATACCTGACCGCGATTAATTGTTGCTAATATACGCTCCTAAAAATGTATCTTGTAAATGATCAAAAGAAGTAATGGTATTTTTTGGTAATCCCTCGAACCATTTCAACGCCTCGCCAGTTAAGCTGGATGCAAAATATTTGCATAGCACATCATCATGATTCTCCCATTATAGCATACATCTAACATAAGCTTTGACGTGTTGAACAACACAAGTAGTTCCATCAAAAATGTTGGTTAATGCTGGTAAATTGAATTTTGGAGGTATCCCTCTTAATTTTACTTCTTGAGTAAATGGGGTTCTCGTAGCTTCTTCAATAGATTCATCAAGTTGCCTTCTACCTCCTTCTCTTCTATTGTTTATCATTCCTCGCATTTCTGCTAATTCTCTCAATATTTGCTCATTCTCAGCTGAGTTTTGTTCCATTGGACTCTTTAATGCTGTTTCCCTTCTTCTGCGGTCTTGCATTTCTTGTCTTACGAGATTTTGTGTATCTTCTTCTTCATCATCATCTCGTCTTTCTCTGCAATTTCCTCTTTCATCTTCCTCTTGTTATCGTAACTGCATATCTTCTTCTCTGCGAATTTCTTCATTTCTCTTCGCTATCTCTCTATTCTCCTCTGTATCCTATCATACTCCTCCTGAATATTACCATTGTAGCGATTTTGCGTACGTCTCCTTTCTCGATTTTCATGATTATTTTGTCGCGCTGCTTCTCGAAATTCATGTTCTTCTACTTCTGCCCTTAATCTTTCCCTCTCGCGGGCTAGACGTGCTTGTTCATCTTAATGATTCTCAATTTCTTCTTCAATCATTCTTTGATTTCTTTGATTCTCTCGCCCATGTAATATCCTCCTACCTTCTTCTATATTTTCTTCTTCAATTTGGTTATTTCTTCCCTCTTGATTTCTATTGTCACGCGGATTATAGCGATCACCAATTATCTTTTCTTCTCTATTTTGCACTTCTCCTCGAGTATTTTCTCTAACATTTCTTATAGGGGAATTTTTCCTTGGTTCTTCTCTGAATGATCTTGAATTTGATCTAACAGTACTTCTTGATCTCCTTCTTTGTAACCTCAAATTTTCCATTCTTAGCTCATGATTTTGTCTTGTTAAATTCGCACGCTTTTCTGCCTCTAATCTTCTTTCTTCTTGTATTCTTTGTCTCAAATCATCTACTATTTCACGTTCTTCATGAATTAATCCTCCAACCATTTCTTAATTCCTTTCTCATTCTTCTTCATTTCTCAATTGTCGATTTTCTGCTTCTTCTATCGAATCTGACCTCCAAGTATGCACACTCACTTGATCATAATCCACATCCCTATATTTCGTTTGTGCTTGTTGATTCGGCTGTTGAATTGAACTTTATGCTTCATTTCTTGTTCTATTTCTTCCTGATCTTATCCTTAAGGATTCTTCTAATTCACATGTTCCTTCACCTGCAAGTCTTTTACTTATCCTCACAGTTGTTGGTCGTTCTGATGTGTTTCTTCTTCTTCTAGCCATTTCTTCAATTCTAACAATTTCTTCAAATTTTCAAGTTGTAATTAGAGATTTCTTAGCTTGATTCTCCCTGTTTCGGGCGCCAAAATGTAGTTGCAGGAATTCCCACACTACACCCTTGTTAAGATCCTATAAAAATCTATTGGAAATCAATTAAACTTCAAAGATATAAATGACACTTTACTATTCAAATCTCAAAAATGTTTAGAATTGGAAGAAATCAAGATTACAAATATTCTCTTGAAGTTTCTCTCTCCTCAAGACTCTTTCAACTCTCAAAAATACATCATCCTTTTTTGGATCTATCGAGCCCTTTATATAGGGATTTACATAATGGATGACAACTAAGTTTTCCTCCTATTTCGGATCTATTCTGCGATCTCATCGCGATCGCTATAATATTCTTTATCGCAAGAATGATGACCATCGCAGGATCAACACATTCTTCTTTTATTTCTTTCATCGTCAGTTTCTTTTGGATGTTCTGTGACGCTCGTGAAATGTTGTTAAATAATTGGAAGTGACGCTCGCAGAAACGTTGTTAATATCGCAGGAATAACGTTGTAGTGATATTCTGGTCCTACACTAGTTCTTCGTCTCTAGAGGATACAATGAAACTATTGAAAAGTAGTCATTTTTATGATCCTTCTGTTCCTACACCATCTTTAGAAGAGTCCCTCAGGAAGTTAGAGGAGTCGACACATAAGTTAGCAGAAATGAATAACTTAGTTTATGACGAAAGAAAACTTTCTATAGAGGAATCCCTCAAGATGATAGCTGAGACGAACGAAAGAATTGCTCGAAATAATCTTAATTTCCAATACAGTGTTTCCAATAATACCCTAGAAAATGAGGATAATTTTTATCAAGATAACGAGGATAGAATTGGTAACACTACTTGTGTAGATGAGGTTCAACCATTTTCATGTTATTATAATGATTATGATGAGGATAGTGTTGATGAAGAATTTGAAATAAGTAGGCATAGTGATCAGGAATTTGTTACTCCAATTGAGCTTAATAATGATAATGTTTCTAGTTCAAATCCAAATAATTTTAATTCACCTATTCAAAAGGATGAGGATTTGATTAGAGATACCCCCGTTTTAGACGATGTAGTATTTCCTTTTGATTGCGAAGCCAATGATGGTTTAGAGGAACGAGTATATTTTGAGTCTAGCGATTTAGAAAAAATAGACTTAGATGAATAAAATGAACTCGTAGAGATGAGTGAGGATGTACATGACTTAGAAGAATCAATTGACCATTTTCAGGAATCAGACAACCTTGAAATTAGGGAAGTTGAGACTAGTCTTTCTAGAGACACTAAAAACTCTAAGTTTGGGAGTGATCATCATTCTCCATGTTACTTAACTCTTAGAAAGGTCCCTAACTTGGGACTTGACATATGTGCCTCAACCATTTTAAAATATTATCTTAATACACTTTTTCCTGAACCTAGTTGTGTCCATAAAGAAGTTCAGTTGTTAGAAACCCATCCTATGGTTGATGTGGTTAACCCAGGCTATGATACCACGATTGACTTTGTTTTCCCACCAAAAACCTTCCTTCCCATTGTGGGAACATATGAATTTCATATGTGTTAGTTATTAAGTTTTGAGACTAAACCTAATTACTTTAGAAAATTAGGGTCGACACATTTTCTTAAGAATGACCACTACTGTGGTCCACTGTATGAGTCAAGTCTGATTGACTTAGAGGATCCCCATCTATTCAGGTTATTGTTATGTGTTTCTAAGTTCTTAATTGAGTATTTTCAGAATCTAGAACCTGATCTTCAGGATCCTGCCTTTGAGGAAATCCAGACGATGAAAGCTTTTTATCTAGACCCTTTTATAGAGCCTGAACCCGAACCACAACTAGATTTAGTTGTCTTAAACAAAAAAATAGATAAGGGTGTGTTGGATATCTTCCTCGTCTGTTGAAGTTTCCTCTTCTTGTGGTTAGCACTTTTTGATCCAGATGACCCACAGTTATTCCGGCTACTACTATATGATTCTATGAGGTGACTAATTCTTCCAATGTCTGGCTGAAGACTTTAAACTTAGCACTTCTTGGGAGGTAACCCAGTATTCATGCGACACGGTAATATCTTTCCTTAACTCTTTTGCTTCAAGTGGTAACAGTTTCTCCTTGTTCATATTTTTAATTTTATCTTTAGAACATTAAGGACAATGTTAGATTTGAGTTTGGGGGTGAGGAAGAACTTTTTAGTTGCACTTTTGAAACTTCTAGTGTCACATGGTATCCGGTTAGCTAAGTTTACATACTGTTTCTCACCGAAAAGATAGAAAATGGAATGCTAGGGATAACAACCTATTGAGACATTAGAGAAAAAGACATTGAGATCCTTGAAATTCAAGAGAGAACTTGTTCTTTTTAGAGGGTAACAGTGACGGTCCTAACCATCCATGATGGAAATGCAAGTAGGTCAGGAAATGCCAGAAATACAAAGCAACCTCACAATGTAGTCTTAGTTACTGGATTACGACTCTCTCAGTAGAAACTTATCATCATCAACAAACGGAGCGACATCAAAATCTATGAAGAAAGTTGAAGAGGTTTAAGGTTTAGAAGCAACAATAGAAAATCAGAATTAAAAAAATCAAAGGTTACAAGAAGTTATAAGATCAAGAAAAATGATATAATTTGTTGAAGTTCATGATACTAAGACATTACAAGTTGCGAAGATCCAAGTGTTAAAGTCCTTCTGTGATGGTCATGTAATTTTTTTGTCTTGTTTCCAAAAAAAAAATGAAAAAAAAAATGAAAATAATAATAATAATAATATAAAGTTTAAATTTAAATTTTGTTCAATAAGGCCATAGGGAAGTAGAAATCTAAAAGGAAGTTTCAAGTGAGGAATCGAAGAGAAGAATTGTCAAGGTTCTACGAGGTTCAAGAGTTTATTATCAACAGTTGAAGCCGAAGAAGACGTTGTTTCTACTGAGCACTATGAGAGAGTCGAAGAAAGATACATTTGGTGGCTTTGTTAGTCAGCTTTCAATCTGACACAAGATCTTTTCAGCACTGGTTCAACTTATCACACGTGATTAGTCCAGTTGTGTAGCAGATGTCCCTCTCATTTTTATCTCTCGCCTAATCTTATCCAGCTGTAAATCTGCGGACGTATCTTACAATGTTTATCTAGCTGTGTAGCGGATATCTCTTTATCTAGCAGTGTTGCGGATGTGTCTCCCCTTTTCTTCAGTCAGCTTTAGAGATGGCACCTTTAATTTCTCTGGCATTCTAGTCACTTGGAGATAGGTTGAGAATTTGTATGTCCTCATAGATCTTTGGATACTTGTGACCAATTAGAAGTACAGGTTTTGTGGGTACACCTCTGGTAAACCCTCTGGAGACAACACTCCGTCGCTAGGGCCACCTAGCGGTTTAACGGCTTGCTGCACGTGCTAAGTGTAGTCATTTTATTTTCTAGATTATATTTTCTATATTATATTTTCTCGGGACTAGCAAATAATAAGTTTGGGGGTATTTGATAGACGCATTTATGTGTCTAATTTGTTCTTAATGTTTCGTATCGTTAGTACTTATTTTTGTCCTTATTATGGTGTTTTGTGTGTTTGTAGGTATTTTTTGGAAATAAAGATTATTGGAAAATTCGGCTCGAAAATTTGCTCGGAATACCCCCAGAGGACATTTGCTATTCGGACTCCCACTTTGGATAAGGGGTAACCCAATTGCTAAGGGGAAACCCATTGCTATTCGCACCCTTGTTCAGGATGGGGGGCACCTCTTCTTCTCGGTTTGAAAGATTTGTTTTGGCGTGAATTTTTTTCATGCAAACTGCGGGATTTTCTCAAATCAATTCTGTCAAGATTTTGTCGGAAATATGGTGTAGGAATGAGCTGTCATGCCAAACATGCTTGGTAATGACGAATTTTGCCCAAAAAGAAGAAGTTTTCAAACACAGAGAAATTGCAGAGATTATCGGGATTTATTTGCGATATATTTGGAAGTTGTCTTATGGATACAGCGAGTCTTGCTCTAACTAAACGAGAAACCAGCGTGTTGAATGGTGCTTGGGCTGTTAGCAGACGTGTGTGGAAGAATTAAGCGCCAGAAAACGCGTGGGAATCACTAGCAGGTTTATGCAGAGAAACAAAAGGAAATAACATACGTAAAATGGCAGGGAGTAAATGAGAATTATGCTGGAGTTAATGGCGAGATTTTGTGATGCGTTGGGTATAAAAATGGATCTATGGTCTCATAGAAAAGGATGGAGAGTTAGGGGTCAAAACAGAGGAGTTTGGTGAGCTGCATAGAAGAAATTGGAGGTTGCAGAGTCGTTTCTGCTGCTGCTGCACCTCAAGAACACGAAGAACGGACCTGCACCAGCAGTCATTTTTGAACAGTGACAGCGACTCATTTTGTGGGTCGCAGTTTACAGGCAGACTTAAAACGCAACAGTGACAGTAACGACTCTTTGTAACGGTTTTTGCAGCAGTTATAAGCGTTGCAAAGACGGTTTTTATTATAATTCTCCCTTATTCATCATTTGTAACCCTATGAGCATAAATGAAATCAACTTTTGAGCATGTCTACAACATGATGAGCTAAACCCAACCCCGGGACGACGGAGGGAGACGAATTTCATACATGGGTAAAATTATTTAATTCTTTTTATGACTTTTGCACTATTTTAAATTGATTTATGATTCGATAAAATTAGTTGTGGTTCAATTAGAAAGGTTATGCTTTGTTTAGATAATCTATGCTTAGGGGATACAATTAATGTTTTGAGGATCTACTTTGGCAAAACAAGAGTCCATGTTTTTATTTGTTGAGCGATAATTGTTAGAAGAATTAATTTTTGAACCTTTTGTTGTGAGTTTGGCCGAATCCTGAGTCCCAGCACATCTCTTCATCTTGTGACAATTTTTGTATATATTTTTATCTTAGCTTAGTTTTATTAAATCTAAAATTCTTTGCTTTCTCAAGTCTCACGAACCTTTTACTACTACAACAACTTTGATAAAACATCACATGGAACATTATCCACACAAGACCCCCTACTTACTTAACCACAAACCAAAATCTTCCAAGCTTTCCAAATCCCCAAATGACAATCTCACAAATTTTACAATTGAAAACTCACCCCTTTGTCAAAACAACCTTCTTTTTTGTTTTTAGGTCTTTATGGATAGCTAGGAACGATTATATTTATCGGCAATGAAAACCAAATCCGGGTAATATCGCACAGATGGCTCTCTCTTCAACAAGAGTTCTATTGGGCACAACAACACCTCCCTCCCGTGATACCTGGAATACCAGCTCCTGCAAACCCAAGAAAAAGAGAACGAATGTCTACTACAATCTTCATAGGCTGGATCAAAACTAATCTAGACTGGGTCAAGATCAACACAGACGGAGCAGCGAGAGGACACCCCGGAATAGCTGGAGCAGGTTTCATCTGCAGAGATGCTTATGCCAACACCCTGGTAGCCGTAGCACAACCACTAGGAATTACCACCGCCCTCACAGCTGATCCATGGGCAATGCTCATAGCGACCAGGACGGCAAAAGAACGAAGTTGGCCAAAGGTTCAATTTGAAACCGATTTGGAAAACCTTCTTCGATTCCTAACCTCAGATGTCGATCCACCATGGTACATATCAGGATGATCGATGAAACCAAACAAATCATGGGTCAGATCCCTCACTGCAACATCAACCACAATTACAGGGAAGGCAATCAAGCGGCAGACGGACTAGCCAATCTGGCAGTTGACAAAAGCCAATTACAGAACCTTACCACTTTATTTTGGGATCACACAATCCCACCATGCATCAATCAAATTGTAATGGATGACTCCTTGGGTACCACTTACCCTCGTGTAATTGCTGTTTAATTTTAATAACACCATCATGCTTCCAAAAAAAAAAAAAAAAAAAAACCTTACTCTCGCGTCTTACCGGTTCTTAGGGAGGTTTCTCTAAGAACACACCCTAAATAAGGAACACTTAATTGGGGATACTTTTTTAAGGGTGTTCTTCTATATACCCCCAGAAACACTAACAGAATCCCTTTATCTATATACCCTCAACAATTATCTACCTACCCCATCATTTATGCTAAGCTCTTATACCCCCAATTCCCTACGCGTTTGGATACAATTATGCTTCTGACTTCTGCTTCTCCAAAAATAGAACTCAGAAGCAGAAGTCAGAAGTCCAGATATTTTGCTTCACAAAGAGTCGACTTTTCTGGTTCTAGAAGTCGTTATGAAATTCCACGCCCAAACTGACTTCTTTCTTTTTGACTTCTAGAAGTCAAAAAGATACTTCTGGATGTGTATCCAAACGCGCTAACAACACATTAATCATTGAAATACAAATTCAACATCTTCCCTTAATCATCAAATAAATACAGAAAAAGAAAAACCTAAATTGAAATATTAAGATTATGATATGTTTCTTTCGTCATCCCCATCATCGTACTTTGTACTTCCATTAGATTAGATCAAATTTTATAAAATAAATGAAAAGGGAAGCTAAAACCGATAAGATTAAGGGTTATTTAATGTTTGGTACCCAGCAAATGTCTAACACATTACTTTGGTACCCAACATTTCAAAAATTAAGGGTTGTTACTTAAACCTACCGTTGACTGTCAAAATATAACTTTGACCAAATTATTTTTTATTTTATAAATTATTTATTTTAAAAAAAATTGATTTTACATTTATATCCCTAACTTCATCTTCTTCCTCGGTTCATATTTTAATGCCTCCATTGAGCAAGTCAGCTCTAATTAATCAACCTACCGTATATGACTATTATGCATTGGTTTTCGAATTGATAACTACATCTAAACCAATTACAGCGTGTTTGGTTCAAGATTTGCAAAGCTAGGGAATATAATTATGGGGTAATCCTATTCCTAAAATTGGATTCCAGGGAATGATTCCTTGATCAAAAATAATTTTTTGGTTGTACATAACTGTTTCGACAGTTAAAATCGTTTCCAGAATTTTCTACTGGAACCTGTCCGTTCCCATTAGGTTTCTTCTAAAAAGACACCATTAATGGATGCCCGTTGAAAGCGTCTGTTCGTGATGAAAAGACATCACTAAAATGCATGAATCCCTCTTTAAATAGTGAAGGCTTTCTCCCATCTCTTTTATCAAAACTTCTTTGTCTCTAAGCATCTTCAGAAACAAAATACTGTGTGTTCTTGGTTGGGTCAAGGGAGTACAACTCTTGAATTCAACAACGTTGTTTGGGCTTCATTCTATCCTGAAGGCAATATTTCATTGACAAATTATACTCACCAATTATTTAGGAAGGGTCGAAATAATTGCTGAAAAGAATCGTAAGGGCTTGAAGCTTGTGTTACAACATTCTTTTCAATCTCTGTTTTCATCCTCTATTACCCTGTATTTTCCAATAGCTCCTTAAAATCACCTAAATGCCCATTCATTATTATAGATTCGAAACAATCAACCAATTCCCGTGAGAAATTTAAATTTCAAAAATGTGGAACAAATTAGAATTCAACCCTTATCTAATTTTCCTGTAGAATTTAGGTTTTAGAACTTGAACTTGGTCAACCCAATTCCGGTGATCCTTGTACAAAAAAAAAAAAAAAAACAGATCAACAATTTTTTCTCGAAAGCATACCTCTAGTAAGAAATCATCATCAGTAGATTACCTCTCTCTTTCGTTGATCTTCAAGGGATGAATTCATCCATGGCAGATCCCCATTCTTTATCGTTTTTGCACTCAGAGAAACATCTGTGAAATGCACGACCAATAATTTTTTTATGATGGACAGTTCTGACATTTTACATGAATGACCCTCGATTCCATCGGAAACCAATTCCATTCCGCTCTCGAACGGATGCAATGGAAAATAAACTTTTCAGGGGAATTGGATTCCTAGAGAATCTGATTCCGGACTTAAAAATCATGTTTGGTTCGAGGAATTAGGGCGATTCCCCTGGAATTGAATTCCCGGGACTTTAATTCCCTGAACCTTGATTTCAGAAAAAAAAAAAAAAAAACAAAAATCAACAGTGAGAGATTTACTCTCTATACCCTTTTTTATTATGCCTTTAGTAGTTCCTGTTCATATACATCTGTCTGGTTCTTAAATTTTCCTCCTTTTGTTGTCTTCATCTTCTGTTCAGTGGAATTATGGGATCGTTTTTGGTTCTACATTTCTTAGAATTGAATCAATTGATAAAAGGATGTTTACTTGGGGTTCCGAGATTGATTAACAGACTAGGTTTTGTTTGATATGAAAAGAGATGGGCTTTGCAATTCTTCTTGTTTTATTACTGTTGATTTTGACGGATATGGATAGAAAACAAAGAAACCACCATTACAGGTTTTTCCTTGTATCTATTGCGGCGATGAAAACAAACCAATATTCTGCAAATTCACAAAAATTTCATAAATCAACAATGGTGAATCTATAGTATCAGTAGTAGAAAGAAGTTGTAAATCTCGAAAGCAACAAAAACATCACCATTTGAATCAATCTCACCAAAAATATCCTAAATTCATCTTTACCTGGTAGTGTTTACCAAAATCAAATGGGTAGTTCATCACCTGTGCTTTCGAAAATAGATCCATTTCAAATCTAGTTATTTCCCCATTACCATCTTTATCAATTCATTTAAATGCTTCAACTAATTCAAAATGAGTTTCTACTGACCATTCTTCTACCTCTGATTTTGATTGAACAAGAAATGGAGTATTGGAAGATCTACTTTTTTACCTAGATTTACTGATAAATAGTTTGGAAGGTCTGTGTCTTCAACTGGTTTTACGATGGCGGCCGTGTGAGCAGCAGATGTGAAGAAGATAATTCATTTTTCAAGGATAAATTCGTCAAATTGAATAATGTTTTAAAATAAATTATGAAAAATAAAATAGATATCAGTCAAATGTTGACCTCAACGGTCAACGACAGGTTCAGATACCAACCCATAATTTTTGAAATGTTAGTGAAGATGGTGGATTTTCATTTAAGGCTAAAGTTGTAAAAGCCAAAAATTATGCGCTAACATCTTGTAAAAGATAAAGCCATTAATAAGTGATGAATACTTCTTCACTTTACTAATTCACCTAGAATGGAGCATGTGGCAACAATCCCAGTCTGTGAATTAAATACAGCATTATTAATTAATACATAACCAGCCTTGTATTTCATGTGCTCATTATCAGTGCGGCACATTAAATATAGCATTAGTCAGAAGTCCAGATATTTTGCTTCACAAAGAGTCGACTTTTCTGGTTCTAGAAGTCGTTATGAAATTCCACGCCCAAACTGACTTCTTTCTTTTTGACTTCTAGAAGTCAAAAAGATACTTCTGGATGTGTATCCAAACGCGCTAACAACACATTAATCATTGAAATACAAATTCAACATCTTCCCTTAATCATCAAATAAATACAGAAAAAGAAAAACCTAAATTGAAATATTAAGATTATGATATGTTTCTTTCGTCATCCCCATCATCGTACTTTGTACTTCCATTAGATTAGATCAAATTTTATAAAATAAATGAAAAGGGAAGCTAAAACCGATAAGATTAAGGGTTATTTAATGTTTGGTACCCAGCAAATGTCTAACACATTACTTTGGTACCCAACATTTCAAAAATTAAGGGTTGGTACTTAAACCTACCGTTGACTGTCAAAATATAACTTTGACCAAATTATTTTTTATTTTATAAATTATTAATTTTAAAAAAAATTGATTTTACATTTATATCCCTAACTTCATCTTCTTCCTCGGTTCATATTTTAATGCCTCCATTGAGCAAGTCAGCTCTAATTAATCAACCTACCGTATATGACTATTATGCATTGGTTTTCGAATTGATAACTACATCTAAACCAATTACAGCGTGTTTGGTTCAAGATTTGCAAAGCTAGGGAATCTAATTATGGGGTAATCCTATTCCTAAAATTGGATTCCAGGGAATGATTCCTTGATCAAAAATAATTTTTTGGTTGTACATAATCAAGCTTTTCGACAGCTTAAAATCGTTTCCTTAATTTTCATCGAAAAACCGTCCGTTCCCATTAGGTTTCTTCTAAAAAGACACCATTAATGGATGCCCGTTGAAAGCGTCTGTTCGTGATGAAAAGACATCACTAAAATGCATGAATCCCTCTTTAAATAGTGAAGGCTTTCTCCCATCTCTTTTATCAAAACTTCTTTGTCTCTAAGCATCTTCAGAAACAAAATACTGTGTGTTCTTGGTTGGGTCAAGGGAGTACAACTCTTGAATTCAACAACGTTGTTTGGGCTTCATTCTATCCTGAAGGCAATATTTCATTGACAAATTATACTCACCAATTATTTAGGAAGGGTCGAAATAATTGCTGAAAAGAATCGTAAGGGCTTGAAGCTTGTGTTACAACATTCTTTTCAATCTCTGTTTTCATCCTCTATTACCCTGTATTTTCCAATAGCTCCTTAAAATCACCTAAATGCCCATTCATTATTATAGATTCGAAACAATCAACCAATTCCCGTGAGAAATTTAAATTTCAAAAATGTGGAACAAATTAGAATTCAACCCTTATCTAATTTTCCTGTAGAATTTAGGTTTTAGAACTTGAACTTGGTCAACCCAATTCCGGTGATCCTTGTACAAAAAAAAAAAAACAGATCAACAATTTTTTCTCAAAGCATACCTCTAGTAAGAAATCATCATCGAGATTACTCTCTCTTTCGTTGATCTTCAAGGGATGAATTCATCCATGGCAGATCCCCATTCTTTATCGTTTTTGCTCTCGTGAGAAACATCTCGTGGAAATGCACGACCAATAATTTTTTTATGATGGACAGTTCTGACATTTTACATGAATGACCTCGATTCCATCGAAACCAATTCCATTCCGCTCTCGAACGGATGCAATGGAAAATAAACTTTTGGGAATTGGATTCCTAGAGAATCGATTAGGACTTAAAAATCATGTTTGGTTCGAGGAATTAGGGCGATTCCCCTGTAATTGAATTCCCGGGAATTTAATTCCCTTAACCTTGATTTAAAAAAAAAAAAAAAAAAAAAACAAAAATCAACAGTGAGAGATTTACTCTCTATACCCTTTTTTATTATGCCTTTAGTAGTTCTGTTCTCATATACATCTGTCTGGTTCTTAAATTTTCCTCCTTTTGTTGTCTTCATCTTACATTGATGGAATTATGGGATCGTTTTTGGTTCTACATTTCTTAGAATTGAATCAATTGATAAAAGGATGTTTACTTGGGGTTCCGAGATTGATTAACAGACTAGGTTTTGTTTGATATGAAAAGAGATGGGCTTTGCAATTCTTCTTGTTTTATTACTGTTGATTTTTACGGATATGGATAGAAAACAAAGAAACCACCATTACAGGTTTTTCCTTGTATCTATTGCGGCGATGAAAACAAACCAATATTCTGCAAATTCACAAAAATTTCATAAATCAACAATGGTGAATCTATAGTATCAGTAGTAGAAAGAAGTTGTAAATCTCGAAAGCAACAAAAACATCACCATTTGAATCAATCTCACCAAAAATATCCTAAATTCATCTTTACCTGGTAGTGTTTACCAAAATCAAATGGGTAGTTCATCACCCGTTCTTTCGAAAATAGATCCATTTCAAATCTAGTTATTTCCCCATTACCATCTTTATCAATTCATTTAAATGCTTCAACTAATTCAAAATGAGTTTCTACTGACCATTCTTCTACCTATGATTTTGATTGAACAAGAAATGGAGTATTGGAAGATCTACTTTTTTACCTAGATTTACTGATAAATAGTTTGGAAGGTCTGTGTCTTCAACTGGTTTTACGATGGCGGCCGTGTGAGCAGCAGATGTGAAGAAGATAATTCATTTTTCAAGGATAAATTCGTCAAATTGAATAATGTTTTAAAATAAATTATGAAAAATAAAATAGATATCAGTCAAATGTTGACCTCAACGGTCAACGGCAGGTTCAGATACCAACCCATAATTTTTGAAATGTTAGTGTAGATGGTGGATTTTCATTTAAGGCTAAAGTTGTAAAAGCCAAAAATTATGCGCTAACATCTTGTAAAAGATAAAGCCATTAATAAGTGATGAATACTTCTTCACTTTACTAATTCACCTAGAATGGAGCATGTGGCAACAATCCCAGTCTGTGAATTAAATACAGCATTATTAATTAATACATAACCAGCCTTGTATTTCATGTACTCATTATCAGTGCGGCACATTAAATAAGCATTATTAATTAATACATAACCAGCCTTGTACTACCGAACCAACACGGTCCTCGCATGGTCGGTCTCCCCAAAAGATTGGTATAGCTTGCCAAAACGTCCAAGCCAGAGCAGTATGGACGAAAAACCCTAAATTAGGGTTTGCGGCACATTACATGTGTCGCAAAATAGTCCCAACCATCTATCTTCACAGGTATAGATGGAGGGTGTAAATGTAGATTCAAACGGCCCAGAGCATGTCAACACGATCACCGTGGGCCCGCCTACATACCTGACTGATCAGTCAGGACCAACCATATTCGGTCATCCCAATTCGTGCGCCCGAACAGAGCATGACGCACGGCCGTGAAACTCAAAATTAGGGTTTTGAACATCACGAGCGTCCATTTTCTCCGGCACGAATGATAGGTCCGAGATTAGATTAAGCAGGTCCGGTCATACCAACATGACCACCGTGGGCTCATCTATCCCCTCACCTGATCGGCCTAGGCATACCATGCCTGGTTATCCCGAAACGCACGCCCAAACTAGCGTGGTCACACTTCCCAAATTGCAAACTAATCTCGACCACTCAAATTCGTCGGACAATTTGAGTGACTTAGATCATGTTTTCATGGGACAGTCAGGTATAGGCGTGAACATCATCCTACCACCTACATGCCAGGCCAATCGGCCAAGGCTGACCAAGATTGGTCGTCTTGGAACGCGCACCTGAAGTTGGCACGATGTGCGGCTTTTGCGGCACCAGTTTTCTGTCGCAAATTGATCTCGACCACTCAACTTTGCCAGAAGTATTTAGTGGCCCAGATCACACTTTCGTGAGAAAATGGGGTATGGGAGCCTACACTGTCATGCCATCTACACGCACGTATCCCAAGCTTGGATTCGATCAGGCTGAAGAGTGGTGCTTGCGCACCTCCTCCAAAACCCTAATTTCACCAATGGTCGCAGATGAGTGTCTCAAAGATCATCTCGTCCGTCCAAATTCGTCGTCTTGGTTAAACATCCCTGGTCAGGAGTTAATTGATCAGTGCGGAATCATGGTGATCACCACCCATCACTCTACCACACTATATAGTCGGCCAAGGGAGGACTTGCTTGTGCAACCTCCAAACCATCACATGAAGTAGCCTAGACATGAGGCTATTTTGAGACGCTCAAACAGCGATGCTTCATACATGATGAGTATATTCGATGCAGTACCTGCATAGAATACACACGATACTTCACAAGTATCGACTTCCTGAATAACTCATTTATTCAATTTAGCATTACATGCTACTTTCTGTGGGTCCCACGATCTGCACATTCAAGATATCAATCATGCCACAAATTGGGGGATACATAATGGGGTATTGGTCTGGAGGTTTACAGCGTGCAGCGCACAACGAGTCATCATAAGAACGTGTCAGGAAGTCATGGAAGGTTAGTGATGATGGGAGAAGTGGGAAAGACTGGTCGTGTGACACTAACACACTACTCCACTACTCCATCACTCCACTTTCTCCCCTTCCCACGAGATATAAGGGTTAGGCTAAAAGACTTGTATAAATAGGTTCTCCATCCTATTTTTCAAACAAGACATGACAACAGAGGCAAGTGTTGATACAACCGTATTCAAACACCGAAACTGATAGCTTACATCCTGCAATCTAGTTCAGCTTTATGATACAAGTCATACATAGCCAACGCCTTCACATTCTCAACACCTTCTTCGCTTCCCTCCCTAAGATCAACCCCATATCCTTCACTTTGTGACTGAAACAAGTCTGGAACGGCCATTTCTTGGTTTAGGCCGGATTTGCCCAGATTGATTTTTCGAATCTACAAGCACTCACCGCACAATGCATTTGTTTAAGGTTTAGATTCATTCCTCATCCACACACCCCAAATTACCAAAACCGGCAGGAATGGTTTTCACCCATAAACAATTGGAGACCACGCAATGCATTTGTTTAAGGTGGATTTTCATTTAAGGCTAAAGTTTTAAAAGCCAAAAATTATGCGCTAACATCTTGTAAAAGATAAAGCCATTAATAAGTGATGAATACTTCTTCACTTTACTAATTCACCTAGAATGGAGCATGTGGCAACAATCTCAGTCTATGAATTAAATACATCATTATTAATTAATGCATAACCAGCCTTGTATTTCCTGTACCCATTATCAGTACGGCATGACGACTGAGTGTTGTTCTCAGTAGAGCAACACAAACCTCCAAGCATTATAATGAAGCATGTACAAAATACCCATACAGGTTGCAACACTCGGCGTGCTATACTAGCCCGATTGAGAATGTTACTTTCGGTAAGCTATACTAGCTCGATTGAGCATCTGGACTGACCATGTCAGTCTCAGAAACGATCACGACTATCCAACTTCACCAACATGAATTGGATTGCTCAAATCGATCCATGACCCCCAAGCAGATATTGGAATATTCACTACCGAACCAACGCGGGCCACGCATGGTCGGCCTCCCCAAAAGATTGGCATAGCTTTCCAAAACGTCCAAGCCAAAGAAGTATGGACGGAAAACCCTAAATTAGGGTTTGTGGCACATTACATGTGTCGCAAAACAGTCTCAACCATCCATTTTCACAGGTATAGATGGAGGGTGTAGATGTAGATTCAAAAGGCCCAGAGCATGTCAACACGATCATTGTGGGCCAGCCTACATACCTGATCGGTCAAGACCAACCATGTTCGGTCATCCAAATTCGTGCGCCCGAACAGAGCATGACGCACGGCCGTGAAACTCAAAATTAGGGTTTTAAACATCACGAGCGTCCATTTTCTCCGGCACGAATGAAAGGTCCAAGATTAGATTAAGCAGGTCCAGTCATACCAACATGACCACCGTGGGCCCATCTATCCCCTCACCTGATCGGCCAAGGCATACCATGCCTGGTTATCCCAAAACGCAAGCCCAGACTAGCGTGGTCACACTTCCCAAATTGCAAACTAATCTCGACCACTCAACTTCGCCGGACAATTTGAGTGGCTTAGATCACGTTTTCATGGGACAATCAGGTATAGGCGTGAACGCCAACCTAACACCTACACGGAAGGACAATCGGCCAAGACCCACCGAGATTGGTTGTCTTAGAACGCGCGCCTGAAGTTGGCACGATGTGCGGCTTTTGCGGCACCAGTTTTTTGTCGCAAATTGATCTCGACCACTCAACTTCGCCAGACGAATTTAGTGGCCCAGATCACACTTTCGTGAGACAATGGGGTATGGGCGCCTACACTGTTATGCCATCTACACGCACGTACGATCGGTCATCCAAAAATTGTATCCCAAGCTTGGATTCGATCAGGCTGAAGAGTGGTGCTTGCGCACCTCCTCCAAAACCCTAATTTCACCAACGGTTGCAGATGAGTGTCTCAAAGATCATCTCGTCCGTCCAACATCATCGGCTTGGTTATATATCCTTGTTCAGGAGTTAATTGGTCAGTGTGGCGTCATGGTGATCACCACCTATCACTCTACCACACCATGTGGACGGACAAGGGAGGACTTGCTTGCGCAACCTCCAAACCATCACTTGAAGTACGCTGGACATGAGGCTATTTTGAGACGCTCAAACAGCGATGCTTCATACATGCTGAGTATATTCTATGTAGTACCTGCATATAATACACACGATACTTCACAAGTATCGACTTCCTGAATAACGAAGTTATTTAATTTAGCATTACATGCTACTTTTGTGGGTCCCACGATCCACACATTGAAGATATCAATCATGTTACAAACTGGGGGATACATACTGGGGTATTGGTCTGGCGGTTTACAGCGTGCAGCGCACAACGCACCATCACAAGAACGTGTCAGGAAGTCATGGACGGTTAGTGATGATGGGAGAAGTGGGAAAGACTAGTCGTGTGACACTAACACACTACTCCACTACCTCCATCACTCCACTTTCGCCACTTCCCACGAGATATGAGGGTTAGGCTGAAAGACTTGTATAAATAGGTTCTCCATCCTATTTTTCAAACAAGACAAGACAATAGATGCAAGTGTTGATACAACCTTATTCAAACACCGGAACTGATAGCTTACATCCTGCAAGCCAGTTCATCTTTCTGATACAAGTCATACATATCCAACGCCTTCACATTCTCAACACCTTCTTCGCTTCCCTCCCTAAGATCAACCCCATCTCCTTCACTTTGTGACCGAAACAAGTCTGGAACGACCATTTCTTGGTTTAGGCCGGATTTGCACAGATTTATTTCTCGAATCTACAAAAATTCACCTCGCAGTACATTTGTTTAAGGTTTAGATTCATTCCTCATCCACACACCCCAAATTACCAAAACCGGCAGGAATAGTTTTCACCCATAAACAGTTAGGTGCCAAAGCAATGTGTTGGATATTTGCTGGGTACCAAACATTAAATATCCCTAAGATTAATTCAATTCCAATAGGTCAAGATCAAACAACAATTGATCAATCACCGACGAAAGAAAGAAAATCACTTATGAGATCTTGGAACACTAAATGATTTAACAGTACACTTACCCAATTGCTAGTGGGTATCTAAATGTTACTGACTTGTGTTTGATTTTTAATTGAACGATTTTTTGGGGACTATTCAAAAATGGAGTGGACTACTCTTCAATTTTTTGGGTGGATATTAGAAGTAATAATGAGTCACCCCTTATCTAATTTTTTTAATACCAAACTTTCCCTTGGTAATTAAATTAGTTAGTGTAATGATTAATTAGTGAGGTTAGATTAATTAGTTGGGTGTTTTTAAAAGAATAATTTTTGAGAAGAAAGGTTTTTTTTTTTTTTAAGATGGTTGATTTCGAAATGAGCCTTTTGGGTATTTAGGTATACTTCAAATTTAGTTAATGTTGCTTGAATTGGCAAAAAAATTCGAAAAAATGAAAATTTTATAAACTGATTTCGACCATGGAAATAAAGTTCGGCTACGACATCTGAAGAACAGGTAGCCGAACTAATCTGCAAATGTAGTTAGGCTAATGGTTCTAAAGACACAGGTATCCGAAGTGCCGAACTCAACTTTAAAGGAGTTTTTGCTTTCAGAGAAAAGTTCGGCTAGGAAAAAAAAGTTGCGACGTAACCGAACTAAAAGTTCGGCTGGGATTTTTTTTTTCGACGTAACAGAACTCAATATATAGGTTTTCAGAGGAAAGTTCGGTTAGGAGAAAAAAATTGCGACGTAACCGAACTAAAAGTTCGGCTAGGAAAAAAAGTTGCGACGTAACCGAACTAAGAGTTCGGCTGGGATTTTTTTTCTCGGTTTGAAAGATTTGTTTTCGCGGGAATTTTTTTCATGCAAACTGCGGGATTTTCTCAAATCAATTCTGTCAGGATTTTTTCGGAAATATGGTGTAGGAATGAGCTGTCATACCAAACAGGCTTGGTAATAACGAATTTTTCCCAAAAAGAAGAAGTTTTCGAACACAGAGAAATGGCAGAGATTATCGGGATTTATTTGCGATATATTTGGAAGTTGGCTTGTGGATACAGTGAGTCTTGCTCTAACTAAACGAGAAACCAGCATGTTGAATGGTGCTTGGGATGTTAGCAGACATGTGTGGAAGAATTAAGTGCCAGAAAACGCGTGGGAATCACTAGCAGGTTTATGCAGAGAAACAAAAGGAAATAACATACGTAAAATGGCAGGGAGTAAATGAGAATTATGCTGGAGTTAATGGCGAGATTTTGTGATGCGTTGGGTATAAAAAGGGAGCTATGGTCTCATAGAAAAGGATGGAGAGTTAGGGGTCAAAACAGAGGAGTTTGGTGAGCTGCATAGAAGAAATTGTAGGTTACAGAGTCGTTTTTGCTGCTGCTGCACCTCAAGAACACGAAGAACGGACCTGCACCAGCAGTCATTTTTGAACAGTGGCAGTGACTCATTTTTTGGGTCGCAGTTTACAGGCAGACTTAAAACGCAACAGCGACAGTAACGGCTCTTTGTAACGGTTTTTGCAGCAGTTATAAGCGTTGCAAATCCGGTTTTTATTTTAATTCTCCCTTATTCATCATTTGTAACCCTTTGAGCATAAATGAAATCAACTTTTGAGCGTGTCTCCAACATGATGAGCTAAACCCAACCCCGGGACGATGGAGGGAGACGAATTTCATACATGGGTAAAATTATTTAATTCTTTTTATAACTTTTGTACTATTTTAAATTGATTTATGATTCGATAAAATTAGTTGTGGTTCAATTAGATAGGTTATGCTTTGTTTAGATAATCTATGCTTAGGGGATACAATTAATGTTTTGAGGATCTACTTTGGCATAACAAGAGTCCATGTTTTTATTTGTTGAGCGATAATTGTTAGAAGAATTAATTTTTGAACCTTTTGTTGTGAGTTTGGCCGAATCCTGAGTCCCAGCACATCTCTTCATCTTGTGATCATTTTTGTATATATTTTTATCTTATCTTAGTTTTATTAAATCTAAAATTCTTTGCTTTCACAAGTCTCACAAACCTTTTACTACTACAACAACTTTGATAAAACATCACATGGAACATTATCCACACAAGACTCCCTACTTACTTAACCACAAACCAAAATCTTCCAAGCTTTCGAAATCCCCAAATGACAATCTCACAAATTTTACAATTGAAAACTCACCCCTTTGTCAAAACAACCTTCTGTTTTCTTTTCTAGTCTTTATGGATAGCTAGGAACGATTATATTTATCGGCAACGTCAACCAAATCCGGGTAATATTGCACAGATGGCTCTCTCTTCAACAAGAGTTCTATTGGGCACAACAACACCTCCCTCCCGTGCTACCTGGAATACCAGCTCCTGCAAACCCAAGAAAAAGAGAACGAACATCTACTACAATCTTCATAGGCTGGATCAAAACTAATCTAGATTGGGTCAAGATCAACACAGACGGAGCAGCGAGAGGACACCCCGGAATAGCTGGAGCAGGTTTCATCTGCAGAGAAGCTTATGCCAACACCCTGGTATCCGTAGCACAACCACTAGGAATTACCACCGCCCTCACAGCTGATCCATGGGCAATGCTCATAGTGACCAGGACGGCAAAAGAACGAAGTTGGCCAAAGGTTCAATTTGAAACCGATTTGGAAAACCTACTTCGATTCCTAACCTCAGATGTCGATCCACCATGGTACATATCAGGATGATCAATGAAACCAAACAAATCATGGGTCATATCCCTCACTGCAATATCAACCATAATTACAGGGAAGGCAATCAAGCGGCAAACGGACTAGCCAATCTGAAAGTTGACAAAAGCCAATTACAGAACCTTACAACTTTATTTTGGGATCACACAATCCCACCATGCATCAATCAAATTATAATGGATGACTCCTTGGGTACCACTTACCCTCGTGTAATTGTTGTTTAATTTTAATAACATCTTCATGCTTCAAAAAAAAAAAAAAAAACCTTACTCTCGCGTCTTATCGGTTTTTAGGGAGGTTTCTCTAAGAACACACCCTAAATAAGGAACACTTAATTGGGGATACTTTTTTTAAGGGTGTTCTTCTATATACCCCCAGAAACACTAACGGTATCCCTTTATCTATATACCCTCAACAATTATCTACCTACCGAATCATTTATGCTAAGCTCTTATACCCCCAATTCCCTACGCGTTTGGATACAATTCTGCTTCTGACTTCTGCTTCTCTAGAAATAGAAGTCAGAAGCAGAAGTCAGAAGTCCAGATATTTTGCTTCACAAAGAGTCGACTTTTCTGGTTCTAGAAGTCGTTCTGAAATTCCACGCCCAAACTGACTTCTTGCTTTTTGACTTCTAGAAGTCAAAAAGCTACTTCTGGATGTGTATCCAAACGCGCTACAACACATTAATCATTGAAATACAAATTCAACATCTTCCCTTAATCATCAAATAAATACAGAAAAAGAAAAACCTAAATTGAAATATTAAGATTATGATATGTTTCTTTCGTCATCCCCATCATCGTACTTTGTACTTCCATTAGATTAGATCAAATTTTATAAAATAAATGAAAAGGGAAGCTAAAACCGATAAGATTAAGGGTTATTTAATGTTCGGTACCCAGAAAATGTCCAACACATTACTTTGGTACCCAACATTTCAAAAATTAAGGGTTGGTACTTAAACCTACCGTTGACTGTCAAAATCTAACTTTGACCAAATTATTTTTTATTTTATAAATTATTAATTTAAAAAAAAATTGATTTTACATTTATATCCCTAACTTCATCTTCTTCCTCGGTTCATATTTTAATGCCTCCATTGAGCAAGTCAGCTCTAATTAATCAACCTACCGTATATGACTATTATGCATTGGTTTTCGAATTGATAACTACATCTAAACCAATTACAGCGTGTTTGGTTCAAGATTTGCAAAGCTAGGGAATCTAATTATGGGGTAATCCTATTCCTAAAATTGGATTCCAGGGAATGATTCCTTGATCAAAATATAATTTTTTGGTTGTACATAACTGTTTCGACAGTTAAAATCGTTTCCAGAATTTTCTACAGAAACCTGTCCGTTCCCATTAGGTTTCTTCTGAAAAGACACCATTAATGGATGCCCGTTGAAAGCGTCTGTTCGTGATGAAGAGACATCACTAAAATGCATGAATCCCTCTTTAAATAGTGAAGGCTTTCTCCCATCTCTTTTATCAAAAATTCTTTGTCTCTAAGCATCTTCAGAAACAAAATACTGTGTGTTCTTGGTTGGGTCAAGGGAGTACAACTCTTGAATTCAACAACGTTGTTTGGGCTTCATTCTATCCTGAAGGAAATATTTCATTGACAAATTGTACTCGCCAATTATTTAGGAAGGGTCGAAATAATTGCTGAAAAGAATCGTAAGGGCTTGAAGCTTGTGTTACAACATTCTTTTCAATCTCTGTTTTCATCCTCTATTACCCTGTATTTTCCAATAGCTCCTTAAAATCACCTAAATGCCCATTCATTATTATAGATTCGAAACAATCAACCAATTCCCGTGAGAAATTTAAATTTCAAAAATGTGGAACAAATTAGAATTCAACCCTTATCTAATTTTCCTGTAGAATTTAGGTTTTAGAACTTGAACTTGGTCAACCCAATTCCGGTGATCCTTGTACAAAAAAAAAAAAAAAATAGATCAACAATTTTTTCTCGAAAGTATACCTCTAGTAAGAAATCATCATCAGTGGATTACCTCTCTCTTTCGTTGATCTTGAAGGGACGAATTCATCCATGGCAGATCCCCATTCTTTATCGTTTTTGCTCTCAGAGAAACATCTGTGAAAATAAACTTTGTTATGATGGACAGTTCCGACATTTTACATGAATGACCCTCGATTCCATAGGAAACCAATTTCATTCCGCTCTCGAACAGATTCAATGGAAAATAAACTTTTCAGGGGAATTGGATTCCTGGAGAATCGGATTCCGGACTTAAAAATCATGTTTGGTTCGGGGAATTAGGGAGATTCCCCTGGAATTAAATTCCCGGGACTTTAATTCCCTGAACCTTGATTTCAGAAAAACAAAAAAAAAACAAAAATCAACAGTGAGAGATTTTCTCTCAATACCCTTTTTGATTATGCCTTTAGTAGTTCCTGTTCATATACATCTCTCTGGTTCTTAAATTTTCCTCCTTTTTTTGTCTTTATCTTCTGTTCAGTGGAATTATGGGATCGTTTTTGGTTACACATTTCTTAGAATTGAATCAATTGATAAAAGGATGTTTACTTGGGGTTCTGAGATTGATTAACAGACTAGGTTTTGTTTGATATGAAAAGAGATGGGCTTTGCAATTCTTCTTGTTTTATTACTGTTGATTTTTACGGATATGGATAGAAAACAAAGAAACCACCATTACAGGTTTTTCCTTGTATCTATTGCGGCGATGAAAACAAACCAATATTCTTCAAATTCACAAAAATTTCATAAATCAACAATGGTGAATCTATAGTATCAGCAGTAGAAAGAAGTTGTAAATCTCGAAAGCAACAAAAACATCACCATTTGAATCAATCTCACCAAAAATATCCTAAATTCATCTTTACCTGATAGTGTTTACCAAAATTAAATGGGTAGTTCATCACCAGTTCTTTCGAAAATAGATCCATTTCAAATCTAGTTATTCCCCATTACCATCTTTATCAATTCATTTAAATGCTTCAACTAGTTCAAAATGAGTTTCTACTGACCATTCTTCTACCTCTGATTTTGATTGAACAAGAAATGGAGTATTGGAAGATCTACTTTTTTACCTAGATTTACTGATAAATAGTTTGGAAGGTCTGTGTCTTCAACTGGTTTTACGATGGCGGTCGTGTAAGCAGCAAATGTGAAGAAGATAATTCATTTTTCAAGGATAAATTCGTCAAATTGAATAATGTTTTAAAATAAATTATGAAAAATAAAATAGATATCAGTCAAACGTTGACTTCAACGGTCAACGACAGGTTCAGGTACCAACCCATAACTTTTGAAATGTTAGTGTTGATGGTGGATTTTCATTTAAGGATAAAGTTGTAAAAGCCAAAAATTATGCGCTAACATCTTGTAAAAGATAAAGCCATTAATAAGTGATGAATGCTTCTTCACTTTACTAATTCACCTAGAATGGAGCATGTGGCAACAATCCCAGTCTGTGAATTAAATACATCATTATTAATTAATACATAACCATCCTTGTATTTCATGTACTCATTATCAGTGCGGCATGACGACTGAGTGTTGTTCTCAGCAGAGCAAAATGAACCTCCAAGCATTATAATGAAAGCATGTATGAAATACCCATACAGGCTGTAACTCTCGGTGTGCTATACTAGCCCGATTGAGCATGTTACTCTCGGTGTTCAATACTAGCCCGATTGAGCATCTGGACTGACCATGTCAGTCTCGAAAATGATCACGACCATCCAACTTCACCAGCATGAATTGGATAGCTCAGATCGATCCTTGACCCCAAGCAGGCATTGGAATATTCACTACCGAACCAACACGGGCCTCGCATGGTCGGTCTCCCCAAAAGATTAGCATAGCTTTCCAAAACGTCCAAGCCAGAGCAGTATGGACGAAAAACCCTAAATTAGGGTTTGCGGCACATTACATGTGTTGAAAAATAATCCCAACCATCTATCTTCACAGGTATAGATGGAGGGTGTAGATGTAGATCCAAACGACCCATAGCATGTCAACACGGTCACCGTGGGCCCGCCTACATACCTGACCGATCGGTCAGGACCAACCATGTTCGGTCATCCCAATTCGTGCGCCCGAACAGAGCATGATGCACGGCCGTGAAACGCAAAATTAGGGTTTTCAACATTACGAGCATCCATTTTCTCCGGCACGAATGATAGGTCCGAGATTAGATTAAGCAGGTCCGGTCATACCAACATGACCACCGTGGGCTCATCTATCCCCTCACCTGATCGGCCAAGGAATAGCATGCCTGGTTATCCCAAAATGCACGCCCAAACTAACGTGGTCACACTTCCCAAATTGCAAACTAATCTCGACCACTCAAATTCGTCGGACAATTTGAGTGACTTAGATCATGTTTTCATGGGAGAGTCAGGTATAGGCGTGAACATCATCCTACCACCTACACGCCAGGCCAATCGGCCAAGGCTGACTAAGATTGGTCATCTTGGAACGCGCACCTGAAGTTGGCACGATGTGCGGCTTTTGCGACACCAGTTTTCTATCGCAAATTGATCTCGACCACTCAACTTTGCCAGACGAATTTAGTGGCCCAGATCACACTTTAGTGAGACAATGGGGTATGGGCTCCTACACTTTCATGCCATCTACACGCACGTATCCCAAGCTTGGATTCGATCAGGCTGAAGAGTGGTGCTTCACACCTCCTCCAAAACCCTAATTTCACCAACGGTCGCAGATGAGTGTCTCAAAGATCATCTCGTCCGTCCAAATTTGCCGTCTTGGTTATACAGCCCTGGTCAGGAGTTAATTGATCAGTGCGGAATCATGGTGATCACCACTCATCACTCTACCACACTATATAGTCGGCCAAGGGAGGACTTGCTTTTGCAACCTCCAAACCATCACATGAAGTAGGCTGGACATGAGGATATTTTGAGACGCTCAAACAACAATGCTTCATACATGATGAGTATATTCGATGCAGTACCTGCATAGAATACACACGATACTTCACAAGTATCGACTTCCTGAATAACTCATTTATTCAATTTAGCATTACATGCTACTTTCTGTGGGTCCCACGATCTACACATTCAAGATATCAATCATGCCAAAAACTGGGGGATACATACTGGGGTATTGGTCTGGCGGTTTACAGCGTGCAGTGCACAACGCGCCATTACAAGAACATGTCAGGAAGTCATGGAAGGTTAGTGATGATGGGAGAAGTGGGCAAGACTGGTCGTGTGACACTAACACACTACTCCACTACTCCATCACTCCACTTTCTCCCATTCCCACGAGATATAAGGGTTAGGCTGAAAGACTTGTATAAATAGGTTCTCCATCCTATTTTTCAAACAAGACATGACAACAGAGGCAAGTGTTGATACAACCGTATTCAAACACCGAAATTGATAGCTTACATCCTGCAATCCAGTTCAGCTTTATGATACAAGTCATACATAGCCAACGCTTTCACATTCTCAACACCTTCATCGCTTCCCTCCCTAAGATCAACCCCATATCCTTCACTTTGTGACTGAAACAAGTCTGGAACGGCCATTTCTTGGTTTAGGCCGGATTTGCCCAGATTGATTTTTCGAATCTACAAACACTCACTGTGCAATGCATTTGTTTAAGGTTTAGATTCATTCCTCATCCACACACCCCAAATTACCAAAACCGGCAGGAATGGTTTTCACCCATAAACAATTAGAGACCACAGCGGGAGGTTAATCTCTCGGTTGTAAAGTCAATTTCTTCGAAATTCGATTCAATTTTATTAATTTTAAAAAGGGTAGATCTTAGAACCAATTAAATCAGCAATTCATTTCAAGATGGTGGAACTCAGGTCTGGATCAACAATCAATTCTGAGGGAGCTAGTGTAGATAACACTCCCGGTGTCGATGTACCTATCAGTAGAGATACCATGGTCAATACATCTCGTAGGTATAATGCATCCCATCACCAGAGCCAGAGCAGCCGCGAATCCCAACATCTCCTCAAGTGTAACACCTCCGGTGGTCACCAGGGCAATAAATTTCACTCCTTCATCGGGACGAGGAGCCGGGGGAACGAGAAGAGGACCACCGCCCATTACCATTGCAGACTTGATGGAGAAGCTGGAAGTCTTGGCTAAGACTCAAATGGATATGGCCGCAACTCAGAAAGAGGTACTCACTTTTCTCAAAACTTTGAATGAACGATTACCACAAGATTCACGATAACCCAGGGAAAACGCTTCCATCCTGGCCAACACGGATTAAGAAAGTCGCGTTGCTCCTGAAACGGATAGGAACCAACCATCTAACTTCATCATACGCGAGGACCTGGAACGACTTCTCCAAAATCGAGGCAAAGGGGACCAAACGGATATACACTAGCATCATCCGCCGTACCCTCATGATATACAACGAATTCCTCTTCCAAGAGGTTACACCTTTCCTCAATTCTCTCTCTACGATGGTACTGGTAATGCTCGTGAACACGTCTCTCGATTCTTGGAATCCTTGGGGGAGCATGAATACAATCATGTTCTCCGCCTAAAAGAATTCTCAAAGTCACTTACGGGAAGGGCGTACACCTGGTACAACAACATCGCGCCTAACAACATATCCAATTGGAACGAGATGGTCAGTGTCTTCTACAGAAAGTATTTCTTCATGTCTGAACAGATCACCTTTTAAGATCTGGGGATAATTCTTCAGCGGAACAACGAGCATCCCAACGACTTTTTTAAGAGGTTGAGAACCCAAGCACTAGATTGTCACGACCTGAACGTCACCGAACGACAATTGGTGGAGTTACGCAATAATGGGGTGATACCCATATACCGCTCTATTAGAGAATATGGGCTTTCAAACGTTCTCCGAACTCCATGAAGCTGCCAAATATTCAGCTACAACTGCACCGGCATTGCTAGAAATAACCAGAGTTGTTCGAAGTGAAGATTCACGTGAAAGTAGGGGAAGCAGGCGTCTCACGAACAAGAAATACAACGCTGGTCCTTCTGTGAGTGTAGTGGGCAGAGGAGAAAAAAGGAAGGCTTCGGCAACAGAATAACAAACCAAGCGGGCATCCCTGCACACACGACTTCATCTCGAAATGGAGTGGAAAAAACTCCTGCACAAGACACCGAATATATAGGATTTAATTTCCCTATGAATGAAGTAATAGAACTCTTGGATGCATGGATCCAAGACGATGCCATCAAGATGCCTCCTATCAAACGTCCACCAACTGAAAAAGACATGGCGTATCCCAAGTACTGTCGCTACCATAGGTTGGTTCACCATCCAACCAAAGACTGTAACCGGATGAAACAAATCTTCAGGGAAAAGAAAGAGACAGGAGAACTCTAGCATGGAAACGAAGGTTTTCATAGAGATCCTCTTCCTATCAGGAATTGCATGATTTCTGGGGATTTTGTTCGCAAGACTGTACAATCTATGATGGAGCACTTGTGTGAAATCTTGTATTTATCTAAGGGACAGCGTCAAGACATATTTACGGCCCTCAACCGCGTTGTATCGAGTGGCGTTTATATCCGTAAGCGAGTCCGTAAACCCCGATCTTTCTGGAAAATGCGAGCAAGGGAAACTGGGACTCTTAACCGTCACTCGTTTGAGAGACGTTGAGTTCAATAGCGCATTGATTGATATGGCCTCCGAATTTAACATCATTACTGTCAATACCTTAAGAGTAGCAAAGATTTCTAAGCGGGAAGCTACTCGTCACCCAACTTTGGTTAAGGATCCAGAAGGAGAACTCAAAGATGCATATGGATACATTGATCTTGAAGTCAAATTGGGTGATGCATCGACACAAGAAAAGTTCTACATAGTCAAAGATCATCCCCACTATGACATGATCCTAGGATGCTCCTGGATACACGACAACAAGGCAATACTAGGAGTCTGTCCTCTACCGGTTTCGATACCTGAAAGAATCTCCAACATGCCTTCTGGACCTGACTGTTTGTTGCCGCACCAGAAACTTGCCAATGTGACATAATTTCCCGGAATGATCCTTTCAGCATACATTGAAAGGTTCCAAACTAAAGTAAGTCTCATAACACAACTCTCTTTACAACCAACCGCCCCTCGCTTTGATAAGTCCTGGGTACTGGCTCTAGCCGAAAACCCAATCCTGGATAAGAGATGTGAATGGGAGGCCGACCCCTTCAAACAGTTTATCAGGAGTCTAGAAGTTGTCTCGATCAAAGACGACAAGATCAAGAACCCGATGTCTACATGCCCAAACCCATTTGGAATTGGAGATCTAGTAACGAAGACAACCGCATTCAAGGTTGGAAGCATTACGGTGAAAATGGATACCCCACCTAATTCACCCACCAAGAAGGAGGATGAACCATACCTGGTAGAAGATGTCATCCTAGGCGGCTACTACAAACTCACCAACGCTGACAAGCTAGAAGGCGTAACAATTTACTCGCGGTGGCTCAAACCCTATCGTACTTACGACGCTGTGCTATCCTACACGCTTTAAGATGCCGTGGTACTTCCTACAGCATGTTTCCATTTACAATTTCACATCATATTTGTAATTCCTCAAGAAAATGATTGTAATACTTGCATTCATAATTAGGGTTTCAATTTTCAGTTTTCAAATTAATTGAAGTATTATTTCCATCTGAGAACCTATTTACTCCTAAAGACACAATGTCCAGCCTAAATTAACCCACTATAGTAGGTCAGTAAAGAAACCCTAAACAAAAGACATCCTGAAAGGAATCGAGGGAGAAGATATGCGCGAAATAATCTTTGAGCCACTCACCCCAACAAGGCCGGGAAGATCTTGCATCAGGAACACAGGTCTGTAGGTATTCCATTATGGAATTATTTCTTTTATCACAAATAATTACATGTGAAGGCGCACCCTTGTGCCTGGGAAGGTTCAGTTGCAGTCTTGAGAAAGGATTATAAAGTAAAAACCTTTATTCAAATAATCAAATAATAGAAGAAAATATTAAACTCGGCTGCCACTGAGTACAAGGAAGATGTTCACAAATTACAGAATATACTTGGAAGGAGGAAAAAGAAGAAAAGAGGTTTTAGTCGTCAAGAGGGTCGACCGCGCCTGCACCACCGTTGGGTTCTGCTTCAATGCCATCACTTGTTGATGATCCTCCCTTCGGATCTGTCTCAGCTTCCGCATCAGACGTTTCCGCAGCAACGCACTCCGTCCCAACATCATCATCAGGAGCATCAAAGGCCACAGCAATATCAGGAGTCATGCTGACTGCTTTTAAATGCTCAGGTTCTTCTGTGTCGCAATCAAGAATTATCACGCCGTCCTGGATTGGGTAATCACATTTATTTTCATTTAGAGGTCGTTTATGCTCAACCCTCCGCCTCTTAAACCGCGCTGCAAATCTCTCTGCCCTTGCGCTTACTGGTGCTTGCAACGCCTCCTCGCGCCTCCACCGCTCCTTCATGTCATTCACAGCTGAAAGGGCACAGATACGTCCCTTGGCAATACGCAGGTGAAAAATAAACATCCCCTGTATAGCACGGCCGGTTTCGCGAAGTGGAAGATTGATCTTAGCCATTACTTCTTCGTGCGCATGGGTTTCGGGCTTGTCAACTTCGAAGCTTCTTTCTGGAGAAGTGATAGAATGGTCATCCACCGCTTCCATGATAAACTGAAAAGAAGAAGAAGTTATGAGCACACAAAAAATCAATCAAACAGTCAATCAGAAGATCATATAAGTGTGGAGCAGTACCTGAGATATTGAAGAAACGACTACGTGAGATGATTCTTTATAATCTCGCAAGTCGACAGAATCCCAGGAGAAAATAAGTATTTACTTTCCACCTATAAAGGCTACTAATTCGGGATAGCAATCAACGATGCTTATTGGATACATCTGAGGAAAGTTTCCGTATGACGAAAGGGAGCATACCTGACCCAAAGAAGGAAACCGGTCCCACCAAAGGATTCCATACAAGCACGGCGGCGTTTACATGGACAACTACTAGCGGTCGGTCAAAGTTCTTCCGGATAAACTTCCTTTATCCTGTCTTTTTCATATATGTATGTCACTATCTCATGCATACCCCACAATAGTGTAACCATTATATGCTAGGCAGGGGACTTAATGTGGATGGTGGATTTTCATTTAAGGCTAAAGTTTTAAAAGCCAAAAATTATGCGCTAACATCTTGTAAAAGATAAAGCCATTAATAAGTGATGAATACTTCTTCACTTTACTAATTCACCTAGAATGGAGCATGTGGCAACAATCTCAGTCTATGAATTAAATACAACATTATTAATTAATGCATAACCAGCCTTGTATTTCCTGTACTCATTATCAGTGCGGCATGACGACTGAGTGTTATTCTCATTAGAGCAACACAAACCTCCAAGCATTATAATGAAAGCATGTACAAAATACCCATACAGGCTGCAACTCTCGGCGTGCTATACTAGCCCGATTGAGAATGTTACTCTCGGTGTGCTATACTAGCCCGATTGAGCATCTGGACTGACCATGCCAGTCTCAGAAACGATCACGACTATCCAACTTCACCAACATGAATTGGATTGCTCAAATCGATCCATGACCCCAAGCAGGTATTGGAATATTCACTACCGAACTAACGCGGGCCTCGCATGGTCGGCCTCCCCAAAATATTGGCATAGCTTGACAAAACGTCCAAGCCAGAGCAGTATGGATGGAAAACCCTAAATTAGGGTTTGTGGCACATTATATGTGTCGCAAAACAGTCTCAACCATCCATTTTCACAGGTATAGATGGAGGGTGTAGATGTAGATTCAAAAGGCCCAGAGCATGTCAACACGATCATTGTGGGCCCGCCTACATAACTGATCGGTCAAGACCAACCATGTTCGGTCATCCCAATTCGTGCGCCCGAACAGAGCATGACGCACGGCCGTGAAACTCAAAATTAGAGTTTTAAACATCACGAGCGTCCATTTTCTCCAGCACGAATGAAAGGTCCGAGATTAGATTAAACAGGTTCGGTCATACCAACATGACCACCGTGAGCCCATCTATACCCTCACCTGATTGTCCAAGGCATACCATGCCTGGTTATCCCAAAACGCAAGCCCAAACTAGCGTTGTCACACTTCCCAAATTGCAAACTAATCTCGACCACTCAACTTCGCCGGACAATTTGAGTGTCTTAGATCACGTTTTCATGGGACAATCATGTATAGGCGTGAACACCAACCTACACACCAGGAAAATCGGCCAAGACCCACCAAGATTGGTCGTATTGGAACGCACGCCTGAAGTTGGAACGATGTGCGGCTTTTTCGGCACCAGTTTTCTGTCGCAAATTGATCTCGACCACTCAACTTCGCCAGACGAATTTAGTGGCCCAGATCACACTTTCGTGAGACAATGGGGTATGGGCGCGTACACTGTTATGCCATCTACATGCACGTATGATCGGTCATCCAAAAATTGTATCCCAAGCTTGGATTCGATCAGGCTTAAGAGTGGTTCTTGCGCACCTCC
This sequence comes from Papaver bracteatum, assembly GCA_023529315.1. Classification (NCBI taxonomy): domain Eukaryota; kingdom Viridiplantae; phylum Streptophyta; class Magnoliopsida; order Ranunculales; family Papaveraceae; genus Papaver; species Papaver bracteatum. Next base: position 880,450 of record JAJJWX010002486.1, read on the forward strand.
TCCAAAACCCTAATTTCACCAACGGTTGCAGATGAGTGTCTCAAAGATCATCTCGTCCGTACAACTTCATCGGCTTGGTTATACAGCCCTATTCAGGAGCTAATTGGTCAATGCGGCGTCATGGTGATCACCACCTATCACTCTACCACACCATGTGGTCGACCAAGGGAGGACTTTCTTGCGCAACCTCCAAACCATCACATGAAGTACACTGGTGTTGATGGTGGAATTCTGTTCATGGCTAAAATTGTAAAATCCAAATTCTAAGATAACGTCCTGCAAGGGATAAAGCCTTCATGCGATGAATATCCTCACCATATTAATTCATTGGAGCATGTGCAACCATCCCTGAGAATTATAACCTACCCAGAACGGAGCATGTAGCAACCATCCCGGTTTTCTGTAGGTATATAACATTACTATTAATGCTTTAATTAAAGCCTTGTGTTCGACATGCAAACACCCGTAGGCTACCTGACGGCGGGTTATATTATCCCTGTTGAACGCATGCAAGACTACCCATGTTAGTCTCACTTGCTGAAAACTAGATCTCATCCGTCCAACTTCGCAGGCATGGTTGGACGGCCTAGATCACGCGCGAGACCAAGTAGCATGCACGCATGGGATCACCGCCGGCCCAACTTCACTCTGGCGCAATCGGCCTCTCCAAGGGAGCGATGTAGACCACACATACGGTGGCATGAAGTTGCGGGCCTGCAACCCTAAAAAAATAAGGTTTGCGGCAACAGTCTTGAACGCCCACTTTCACTCGAAGGCAAAGGAAGGGCGGAACGACTATACGATCGTACCTACATGTTCACCGTGGGCCCATATTTACGGTGTACCAATCGGACGACGCCATTGGTGGCCAATCTCCTCGGTTTTAACGCCCAAAGGTGGCATGCAAGGCCTCCTTCTAATCTCGACCATCCATCTTCTTAGGCTGAAACGAGCGACTTATATTGCTCCTATGGGTTTCAAGCAAGCATGGACGTGTAGGCTGGCATACCACCTCCCTGTAGGACCAATCGGTCCCTCCACGGACGCCTCCTAAGGCTGATTTTCGTTGGGTTGAAGGTGGAGGCTTACATGCCTCCCAAACCCTAATCCAACGGCTATTCTCAAACAATCCTATCAGTCCAAGTTCGCATGCTTGGATGAATAGCCTAGGAAGGGAGTTAGGTGGAAAACAAGGTATCACCGTGATCACCATCCTCCACACTTCCCCATGGCATAACCGTCCAAGGTAGGTCCCGCTCATGCGACCTCCGAACAACGCCTGAACATAGCTAGTTGAGTCACTTCAACTTGCAATCTTTTCATCAAGGTTGTGTAGGCTTCAAGTATGTTAAGCATATTTAATGCATCGCATGCATAAGATATGCGCTGACACACAACACGATACTTCACAAGTATCAATTTCCTTCCTGGATTTTGCTGTCGGGCTGTTTTCTCCTCCCGAACGAGCTTAAAACTAAATATTCCCGCGTTGGGAGATAGGAAATTCTTTTCCGTATGTAATGAAGGGGTGGATCAACAAAATCCGAGTCCGTACTAGAATTCTACAACGATTCTAGTAAGAGCGCTAATTAGGGTTTCTGGTGCAATGATCAACGGTTGCCCCTCCTCTCAAGATGCAAAATCTTGACCGTCGAAGGTCACCAAGCTAGCAAGCTTCCCGAGCCTGACTTTCCAAGCCACAACAACATGCTACATGTTTTCCAAAACACTCGAGACGTTAATCACGTCACAACTGGGGGATACAAACTGGGGTATTGGTCTGGCGGTTTACAGCGTGCAGCGTGCAACACGCCATCACAAGATCGTGTCAGGGAAACATGGGCGGTTAGCGATGATAGGAGAAGTGGGCAAGCAACCGTGTGACACTAACACACAACTCCACTTCCTCCATCACTCCACTTCCTCCACTTTCCCACGAGAGACGTGATGAAGGCTTATCGACTTGTATAAATAGGTTCTTCTCCCTATTTCCAACAACACAGAAAAACCAAGTGTTAATACCATCGTATTCAACACCCAGAGCCTGCCTGCAACATTGGCTAGCCTGCTCAACCTTCTGTTAACAAGTCATCAAATAGCCTTCATCTTCATACTCTCAACACCTTCTTCGCTTCCCTCCCTAAGATCAACCTCACATCCTTCACCTGTGACCGAAACAAATCTGGAACGGCCGTGTCTTCGGTTTAGGCCAGAATTGTACAGATTATCTCTCGAATCAAAAGTGCTCATCGTGCAGCACATTTTTTGAAGGTTGAAATTCACTTATCATCCACACACACCCAAAATTACCTAAACCTGCAGAAGTAGTTTTCTCCCACAAACAATTGGCGACCACAGTGGGAGGTTAATCTATCGGTTGTGAAGTCAATATCTTCAATACCATTTCAATTTTCAAGAATGGTGGATCTTAGATCTGGATCAACAACCAATCCCGAGGGAGGTAGCGCCGACAGCACTTCTAGCGCTGATATCCCAATTACTGGTGTCACTATACAACCCGCCAGTACAACCAACGTGTCCCGTGGAGTTGCGTCTTCTACCATCAGTACCACCAGTACCATCGGAGGAGGAGCGGACATTCCAGTAGGTGTGACACCTCTCATTACAAGAGCTAGAGCGGCTGCAAATCCAGGCATTTTCTCAAGCATGACACCTCCGTCCGTCACCAGAATGACTGCTACTCCCCCTTCAGGACGAGGATCTGGAGGACCCAAAGGAGGACAACCTCCTATCACCATGGTGGACTTGATGGAGAGACAAGAAACCCTCGCTAAAGCTCAGGAAGACATGGCAACCACTCAGAAGGAGGTACTCACCTTCCTTAAAACATTAACCGATCAATTACCGCAAGAGTCGAGACAGCCCCAAGGGCCAACAAGAAATACGTTCAGCACACCTGGAGCAGGTGCCTCAGTTACGCAAGCCTACCTGAACGAAGAGTCTTATGCTGCTGACCACGCAAGAGAAAGGGACCAGGAGCGTCTCAGGGAAAGGAGCCGATCATCCAACTTTATTACACGTGAAGATCTGGAGAGACTCCTCCAAAATCATGGCAAAGAAAATCTGATAGACTCGCATCGACACCAGCCTCCATATCCACAAGACGTGCAGCGGATTCCTCTTCCCAGGGGATACACCTCCCCTCAATTCACCCTTTACGATGGTACCGGTAATGCTCGTGAACACGTCTCTCGATTTTTAGAATCCTTAGGAGAACACTAATACAATCACGTTCTCCTCCTGAAGGAATTCTCCAAATCACTTACGGGGAGAGCCTATACGTGGTACAACAACATCGCACCCGACAGCATATCCAATTGGAGTGAGATGGTCAACGCGTTTTACAAGAAGTACTTCTTTGTATCTGAGCAAGTTACTTTCTCAGACCTGGGGAGAATCTCCCAACGGAACAATGAACATCCAAATGATTTTTTCAAAAGGTTCAGAACACAAGCGATGGACTGCCATGAACCAAATGTCACAGAACGACAGCTGGTGGAATTATGCATCAACGGAATGATACCCATATATCGCGCCCTGCTGGAAAACTTGGGATTCCAGACATTCTTAGAGCTCCATGAAGCAGCCAAACGTTCAGCCACTACCGCCCCAGCATTATTGGAAAGAACCAGGATCGTTCGGAGCGACGATTCACGAGATAATCGGGGAAACAGGCGCCTCATAAACAAGCAGTATAATACTGGCCCTTCTGTCAGTGTAGTAAGCGAAGGAGGAAAGAGAAAATCTCCAGCGGCGGCAGAACAACTACCCAAGCGTGTGACTCAAACGCATACAGCTTCGCCTCGAAAGGGAACAAGCAAAGATCCTGCGCAGAGCACCGAAGACACAAGCTTCCCGTTTCCGATAAATGAAGTAATGGAACTCTTGAAGGCATGGATTCAGGATGATGCTATCAAGCTACCTCCTATCAGACGTCCACCAACTGAGAAAGACATGGCAGACCCTAAGTATTGTCTTTATCATAGGTTTGTCCACCACCCAACTAAGGATTGCAACAAGTTGAAAGAAATCTTCAGGGAAAATATAGCAGCAGGAGAGCTTCAATTTGGAAATGAAGGAGTTCACAGAGACCCTCTTCCTATCCGAAGTTGCATGATCTCTGGAGACTCTGTGCGCAAGACTGCATAATCCATGATGGAACACCTGTGTGAAATCTTGTACCTTTCCAAGGTACAACGTCAAGATATATTCATGGACCTCAACCGTATTGTGTCAGGCAGGCGCTTGTACCCAGAAAAAGAAGTCGTTCTAGTATCTCAAGCCTCCTTGGAAGATAGCGCCAACAAAGGAAACTGGGGACTTTTGCCGTCGCCCATTTGAAAGATGTCAAGTTCGATAGCACATTAATCGATGCATCTTCTGAATTCAACATCGTTACTATCAAGACCCTGCAAGATGCGAAAATCTCAAAGAAAGAAGCTACCCGTGGTCCGACTGTGATTAAGAGCCCAACATGAGAGTTTGTGGATGTCTACGGATACATTGACCTTGATGTCAAGATTGGAAACACTCCAACACAAGCTAGATTCCATATAATTAAGGAACATCCGGATTACGACATGATTCTGGGGCGCCTGTGGGTACACAAGGCGCATTCCTTACCAATCTCAGTACCTGAAAGAATCTCCAACAAGCCAGCTCCGATGATTTCCAACAAACCTTGGAGACTCGAAGACTGCCTGTTGCCTTCATACCAATAACTCGCAAGCATAACGCAACTCCCTGGTGAAAGCCCTTCGTCCTACGTCAAGAGATTCCGAGCCCAAGTAAGTCTCATTGAACAAACCTCTTTGCAAGTAGTGGATGATTGTCCTGCTGGACCACAGGGGACTGTTTCACCTGACAGGAGGGCCACCACCAAGAGATGTGAATGGAGTGCTAGCCCCTTTAAGAGCTTCACCAAAAGTTTGGAAGCAGTCAAGAACGACACGTGTCAGAAGCAAGTTGTTATACCAAGTCCAAATCCGTCTTAAATCGGAGATATGGTAGCAAAGGTAACCACGTTCCAAGTTGGAAACATGGCAGCAAAACTAACTGCCCAGCCTGATATGCTTGCAAAGGAAGAAGAAGTATTCTTAGTGGCAGATGTTATCTTGGGCGGTTACTGCAAGATCATCAATGCAGACAAACTCGAAGGTGTGGTTGTTCACTCACGATAGCTCAAGACCTACCTCACCTGAAGACACGACATCACCTCTCTAATCCCCCCGGGGGATTCCTCCAACAATTTTCCTTTTCACAATATTTGTATTTCCTTCAAAATGATGGCACCGCTTGCCTTCATACTTATCAGGGTTTCAATATTTGTTCAAGTAATCAAGATTTCATTCCTTTTATAATTTCTCATAAAATCACACAAAGTTATGAGTCACCTTCAAACCACCATTACCCAGAAAGAAAACCCTAAATCCTCATACCAAATCTTTATACCATCCTGGTAATATGGGAGGAGTAAAACATGTAAAAAGGGGAGGAGGAAGGTATCCTACATGATCTACTTCAACAGATCCAGACTCACGTCAGGGGGCACAAGCAGAAAAAATATGCAAGTTTCGAAAGCAACATTGAATAAAACTTTGTTCAAGACAAGCAAGCAAAGAATAAAACTTCAAACTCAGCCGTGATAGGTGTAGAATACACCTAAATTACTATTTAGTAGTTTATGCTTTCTTTGCTATTTTTCCTGTAAATTATGTATTTTACGTGTGTTTTTGAGATATTAGGTACTCTGGAGTCGCACGGAGGAAAAGAAGAAGAAATCATCAACATTGAGCAAAAAGGGAATAATTGTAATTTCATAGGGCAAACACTATTGGGAGACGAGCCACGGTTAAAGGGCAACTCTCTCAGAGGAGGATTAGAAACAGCCAGCTGATTGTTAAGGGATGGCCACATATTAAGGGGCATCTCTGTTTTGGAGATATATTAAAGACAAACCAGCAATGGTTAAGGGGCTGCCAATTTGGTTACCCCTTATCAGAAGCCACCAGCTGTCAATAACCATCCCACCTTAAAACCAAATTAGGTCGAGAAAAAAAAGACATCAATTCCAATTTTCTGTTCTTCCCCTTTTCAAAGAAGCGAGCAAGAGAGAAATCGAGAGATCGAGAGTTGCTGTTGATGATGAGTAGATGGTGGCGGACTCTGATAGTAATGGAAATTAGGGTATGTGATGCTGTTAATACAGATCGAGAGAATTAGAGAAGAACAACAACACCGCAAGATTGAAGAGGTGGGTACTGTGAATTCACGAAATTTGAAGGAAGAAATTAAGATCAGAATTGGGATTGATCTCATGGAAGAAATTAGGGTTTATACGGAAATGGGTTTTGAGATGAGAAGATGTTGAGAGACAAAGTAACAAATCTGAGATGGTTTACGGTGATTTTAGGGTTTTGTTGATGAATTAGATATGGAGTTAGGTTGAGCTCGATTCGATTGATTGATGGGAACTGTTGGTGTTGTTTAAAGGGGATCTGGGCTGTGGTGCAGAGACGAACAATGGGTCTGAGTAGGTGTTCATGATTGGTGTTGCTGTTATTGCTGTGAAGATAGAATTGAAATTTGAGATGGGTCTTTGGTTATGACTCAAGTATTTGTGATGAAGAATCGAAGGGGGAATGAAGCTTGTACTTGTGCTGCAATGATATACAAAGAAATATTGCATGGTATAGATTGTGTGATGCTGTATGGTTGGATGGTTTGCAGTGCAGTGAGGAGCTGGTGATGCTGGTATGACTGTTGCAGAACAAAGCTGCAATTGTCATGCCGATTGGGGAATGGTGGTATTGGATGGTTTCAGAATCGAAAAAACTTGGTAGATGAATGTTAGGCTTCTTAACAGGTGAAGAAAAGTGAGGCCTGAAATTGGCCGGAAATTCCTATAACTAAACGGAACTCTGTCGATTTTTCTTGCCGACGAGTTGACTCAATGACCCTACGACTTGACCCAGTTGATTAATACTGACTCAGATGACTCAGTTCTAAGTTAGACGGCTGACTCAAAGCTGACTAACCCTCTTCTTTGACCCGGTTGACTGACGGTTGACTTATTGGACCGTTAGTCTTAACGGTTGACCAACGGAATATTCCCTCACCAGGGGAGAATCTCAGGTTACCGGCGGCGACGGATTCCGGCCTATTTCCGGCCAAAAACCCAGTTTTCCGGCGAGCAAAAGTTGCAGAATTTTGTGTGGATTTCTCTCATGGGATGTGAAGAGTTGGACTTGGAATTGAATGAAGAATTTGGTTGAAATATGGAAAGAGGAGATGGAAGATTTGAGAAAGGCTTGGATTTGGAAATTGAGCTACAAAAGGAAAGGTATTCTATTCCTTGGAAGATATGGAGAACATTGAAGCCTATAAATAAAGGAGTTCTCTACACTTCTTTACACATCTTTTACAATACTTTTGCACACTTTTACACACACTTTTCTTTTCTTTATTCTTTGTGTGAACTTCTTAAGCATGAGTAACTAATTTTATTGATTGAGGATGAATTCCTAGTTCTTAATATGGTTTGAGTTTTGTTTCAATTCTACTTTGAAGTTTTTCACATAATTATCGTTTGTTTTTACGAATAGGAATGTTTATACATTCATGATTGATTGATAGGTTATTTAGAGTGCACGTTAAATTGATTTTTTAATTTGATCTATAGCTAGTGAAAGTTAGGGGATAATTAATCGTTTCTTGACTCTTTACACAAGTAGCAAACACAAGACCTTGCGAAGGGATTCCGTGGAGCAATTGTGTGTGAAAACAACGTTAGCAAGTGGACCTTGATCTAAGAGTCTAACTACTAATATCAACCTAATAAATTCATAAATCTTAATGCGTTTAACTAGATTACATCTTGAGTGATCTACTACTAGGTGGTTTGGTGAATAGAATCCGGTAGTCGAGAACTTCCGTATCTGGTGATATAAGGGATTTTGGGGTTAACACTGATCTAGCTGCTATACCTACGGTTGGTGATAATTTGTGACTAATAAGAAGTGGAAAAGAACATAACTTTAATCAATTGTTTTGCAGCGAAGAAGGATTCCTTGATCTAATCTCTCATATTGATTTCCTTTATATTTTTAATTGCTTTCTTTACTTTTCGTGACAATTGAACCCACCTTTGTGTGAAAATTTTACAACTAGAATCTCGTGCTCCTCGTGGGATCGACCTTGACTACCCTATATTACTTGTTAATTAGGTAGTAAAGTATTAATTAATTTGTTTTGGTTATGACACGCGTACAAATTTTGGCGCCGCTGCCGGGGAGCATCGGATGATTTTAGTTGTTTTCTTTTTACTTTTTGCTTTATTCTTGCTTTGTTGGATTCTCTATCGTATCTAACTTAGTTTTTGAATTGTTTTTCAGGTACCGGTTTTCCATGTATGGTGGACAAGAGCAAGCATATTTCAACAATCAATACGGGTTTCAACCTCAACATCATGGCAACTTCCAACCATCCTTAGGATACAATCAAAACCAATATTTTGGCTATGATCAAAATCCTACGGAGCCTTATGGATATTCTCATGCATATCAACAACCTTATGACGGGTATGTAAGTGGACAATTACAAGGATGGACGGATAATTATGCTTCTAATACATTGTTTTCTAGTAATGTGCAGACGGAGTGTTGGGAATATACTCCTATTCATCATGTTTTTCCTTCAATTTTTAAGGATATACAATCTAGAAACTCTATACACGGTGGTAAGCGTGTTAATGTCCGTAAACTTGCACAAAAGTTATACAAATTGGAAGATGATGGAGACTCGGAAGAGCTTGTCGCAGAAATTAGTAGGACCATTCATATGGAACTTAAACGACGTCGGGATAAAGGCTATGAAACCGATGAAGATTCTTATTATGGTGATTCCGATAATGAAGATGATTGTGTTGAAAAGGACCAACCTTTGGAGACTTTTGATGACGCTAATGTAGATTACTCGAGCCTTGATCTTAATAATGATCAATCACCTATTCAAAAGGTAGAGCTTGAGGAAGATGCATTTAGTGCTTGGAAAAAATTCCTTAGGGAAAGATATGAGTCCGTGGAAGTGTATGAAAGTTGCAACAATGAGGAAGTTATTCCAACTCCGGATCATAATAGCGATCCTTCACCTATTCAAAAGGAGGAGATTTTGTGTGACTTGCCTATTGTTGTAAACGGTATAACACCCTCACAAGAAGATCTTACAATTTTTACCGACGAAAATCATTTTAGTGAATGGCCCGATTCCGATGATGAATATGTTGAAGAGATTATGCTCGATAATGAAACCGAATTGATTGAATTTGTGGAAGACCCAATTGAACTTGCTAATGATTATGATGATACCGAGACTTTAGTTAAGGTAGAAAATGATGACGAATGGTTGCAAATTTTGATAGAGGACCATGGTATGCAATAGGTAAGTAGTTCACTTGAATTTTTTAAGAATGAGGAGGATATCGTAATACAAGAAATTGTGCAAGGTTTGTCTAACCCTTTGCATATTGATTCTTCTCCTTTACCTCTTATTGGATTGAATGTTTGTGCTTCGAAAGTATTTTTGAATGACTTTGTTTCTAGATATCCACCATTGGAAACACTTGATTCTAACACTATGCAGGTATGCCAAGAGGAATACATGGAAGTTCCCAAATTCTATGTTCTTTATACACTTTCGAGTGTGGACAAGAATAAGTATGGGGGAAATTTCTATCGAGCGATAACTTTACTATTATTTTCTTGTGCTAATATTTGTATGGAGTTATTGTATGCAAAACAGGTACTATGGGAGGATCCCCAAATTTTCCGATTATTAGTATATGGGGAATGAATCTTACAAGAGCCATGTCGGGCCGTCGACTTTAAAACAAGCGCTAAGTGGGAGGCAACCCACCGGTTTTTTATTTCTTATCCTTTTATTTTTCTTTTTATTTCGTTTGTTTATTTTTCTTGTTTCATATCATATTAAGATTTCCCACCTTGACTTTGCTAGGAGGATTCAATTACATTGAGGACAATGTAAGGTTTAAGTGTGGGGGAGTGGCTAAGCATATATTTTTGCATTAAAAAAAAAAAGAGAGAATTTTTTTTGCATAAAACTTTCAACTTTTAGAGATTTTAGAGTCACTAGCATGCTTCTAGGTATGATTACATAGAGAATTCTGACCGACATAATTGAACTTGGAAGTGTTAGGGAACTACGTTCGATTTCTTGCTTGTTAGAGTGTTAAATAATGGATTTAATCATGCCGGTGATGCAAATTTGGTGCAGGGAGAAGTGCGTTATTAGAGTTGCTGATCAATCATTAGTGGAGACTACCCATTTTCATATCATGTGAGGCACCGACCAGAATTCTTCCATGACTAAAGAGCTTCTTTTGAGTGTGTGTCACCGGACGTTAATTCTGGGTAGAATGGTGAGCTACCCAATTTCACACCAATTTCAGCACTATTTTGATCTCTTGAGTGCTAATTTTTGTCAATCATGAGGGTGACGTCTATGGATGAAAGCCTCCTTCTTGTAGTTCGATTTGCAGTTAGCACCATTCTCTCTCGACAACAAAGGGTCCATAGAAACACCATAATCATCAACAACAAGGGAGCGACATCAAAATCTACAAGGAAAGTTGAAAAGGTTCAAGGTTTGCAAGCAACAATGGAACAAGAAAAAGAGCAAATTTTTATATCCAAGTAAAGCAACATACAATGAGCAGATTTTACATACATGTTGAAGACTTAAAATACAATGAGGTAATTCTATATCCAAGTATGAAGACTAATTTACGAGAGCAAAGAAAAGCAAAGGTGAGAATTATTGAAGTTTATGATTTCAAGACGATACAAGTTGTGAAGAATCAAGCGGTAAAGTACTTTTCCACGGCCATGTTTGTTTTGTTTATCTTGTCTAAAAAAAAATGGAAAATATGAAAGAAAATTGAAAAAAAAAATATATATATATAGAAAAAGAAAAGAAAAAAAATAATAAAATATATATATATATATATATGAGACAAGAGAAATATCTATTATTGTTTTGTTTTGAATAAGCCGTGGGGAAGGAAAATCTATAAGGAAGTTTCAAGCGACAAGGAGTTAAGGAAAAAGGTTACAAATTGTTAAGGATCTATGAAGCTAAAGAGTTTATCACCAATAGTTGAAGCCGAAGACCAAGAAGATGAAGACGAGGAGCGGAAGACGTTTCTATTGGATTCCGTGAGAGTGGTGTTATCATAATTGGCAATCGGATGTGAAGGTAAGTAAGTAATCCCATCCTCGATATAAATGGTTGATTTCCTTTCTTAGAGATCGTTAGAAAAATGTTTTTTTCAAAATGTTAAAAGATGTGGGTTTTTCAAAATTTCGGAAGTTATCCTTCCCACCATTCAACGTGTTGCAGGAATTCTCTCTTCATTCCTACCTGCACACATGTGAGACCCATAAAAAAGCCGTCTTTTTGAGTGCAATTATCATAAAACCCTTTTTTGTGAGGCAGAAGTCAAGGAGAAATGCTTATTGATCGTTTCTCAAACACGGGTTCTCTCGTTATGGTGTGGTTATTTCTCACTCAACATTTAAGAATGAGAATATGTTCTTTAGTATTTCTAACTTCTTATTACTAGCATGCAGAAACTATATGTCTTCATAACTCTTAGGATGCTTGGGATGCTGGAACGCTTTGAAGTTGTAAGTTTTGGTTTGATTTGCTCGAGGACTAGCAAAGTCTAAGTGTGGGGGAATTTGATAGGTGTAGAATACACCTAAATTACTATTTAGTAGTTTATGCTTTCTTTGCTATTTTTCCTGTAAATTCTGTATTTTACGTGTGTTTTTGAGATATTAGGTACTCTGGAGTCGCACGGAGGAAAAGAAGAAGAAATCATCAACATTGAGCAAAAAGGGCATAATTATAATTTCATAGGGCAAACACTATTGGGAGACGATCCACGGTTAAAGGGCAACTCTCTCAGAGGAGGATTAGAAACAACAAGCTGATTGTTAAGGGTTGGCCACATGTTAAGGGGCATCTCTGTTTTGGAGATATATTAAAGACAAACCAGCAATGGATAAGGGGCTGCCAATTTGGTTACCCCTTATCAGAAGCCACCAGCTGTCAATAACCATCCCACCTTAAAACCAAATTAAGTCGAGAAAAAAAAGACATCAATTCCCATTTTCTGTTCTTCCCCTTTTCAGCCGAGAAGAAGTAGCAAGAGAGAAATCGAGAGATCGAGAGTTGATGTTGATGATGAGTAGATGGTGGCGGACTCTGATAGTAATGGAAATTAGGGTATGTGATGCTGTTAATACAGATCGAGATAATTAGAGAAGAACAGCAACACCGCAAGATTGAAGAGGTGGGTACTGTGAATTCACGAAATTTGAAGGAATAAATTAAGATTAGAATTGGGATTGATCTCATGGAAGAAATTAGGGTTTATATGGAAATGGGTTTTGAGATGAGGAGATGCTGAGAGACAAAGTAACAAATTTGAGATGGTTTACGGTGATTTTAGGGTTCTGTTGATAAATTAGATATGGAGTTGGGTTGAGCTCGATTCGATTGATTGATGGGAACTGTTGGTGTTGTTTAAAGGGGATCTGGGCTGTGGTGCAGAGACGAACAATGGGTCTGAGTAGGTGTTCATGATTGGTGTTGTTGTTATTGCTGTGAAGATAGAATTGAAATTTGAGATGGGTCTTTGGTTATGACTCAAGTGGTTGTGATGAAGAATCGAAGGGGGAATGAAGCTTGTACTCGTGCTGCAATGATATACAAAGAAATATTGCATGCTATAGATTATGTGATGCTGTATGGTTGGATGGTTTGCAGTGCAGTGAGGAGCTGGTGATGCTGGTATGACCTGTTGCAGAACAAAGCTGCAATTGTTGTTGCCGATTCAGGGAATGGTGGTATTGGATGGTTGCTGTAACTGAAAAGAACTTGGTAGATGAATGTTAGGCTTCTTAACATGTGAAGAAAAGTGAGGCCTGAAATTGGCCGGAAAGTCCTATAACTAAACGGAACTCTGTCGATTTTTCTTGCCGACGAGTTGACTCAGTGACCCGGCGACTTGACCCAGTTGATTAATACTGACTCAGATGACTCAGTTCTGAGTTAGACGGCTGACTCGAAGCTGACTAACCCTCTTCTTTGACCCGATTGACTGACGGTTGACTTATTGGACCGTTAGTCTTAACGGTTGACCAACGGAATATTCCCTCACCAGGGGAGAATCTCAGGTTACCGGCGGCGATGGATTCCGGCCTATTTCCGGCCAAAAACCCAGTTTTCCGTCGAGCAAAAGTTGCAGAATTTTGTGTGGATTTCTCTCATGGGATGTGAAGAGTTGGACTTGGAATTGAATGAAGAATTTGGTTGGAATATGGAAAGAGGAGATGGAAGATTTGAGAAAGGCTTGGATTTGGAAATTGAGCTACAAAAGGAAAGGTATTCTATTCCTTGGAAGATATGGAGAACATTGAAGCCTATAAATAAAGGAGTTCTCTACACTTCTTTACACATCTTTTACAATACTTTTGCACACTTTTCTTTTCTTTATTCTTTGTGTGAACTTCTTAAGCATGATTAACTAATTTTATTGATTGAGGATGAATTCCTAGTTCTTAATATGGTTTGAGTTTTGTTTCAATTCTACTTTGAAGTTTTTCACATAATTATCGTTTGTTTTTACTAATAGGAATGTTTATACATTCATGATTGATTGATAGGTTGTTTAGAGTGCACGCTAAATTGATTTGTTAATTTGATCTATAGCTAGTGAAAGTTAGGGGATAAGTAATCGTTTCTTGACTCTTTACACAAGTAGCAAACACAAGACCTTGCGGAGGGATTCCGTGGAGCAATTGTGTGTGAAAACAACGTTAGCAAGTGGACCTTGATCTAAGAGTCTAACTACTAATATCAACCTAATAAATTCATAAATCTTAATGCGTTTAACTAGATTACATCTTGAGTGATCTACTACTAGGTGGTTAGGTGAATAGAATCCGGTAGTCGAGAACTTCCGTATCCGGTGATATAAGGGATTTTGGGGTTAGCACTGATCTAGCTGCTATACCTACGGTTGGTGATAATTTGTGACTAATAAGAAGTGGAAAAGAACATAACTTTAATCATTGTTTTGCAGCGAAGAAGGATTCCTTGATCTAATCTCTCATATTGATTTCCTTTATATTTTTAATTGCTTTCTTTACTTTTCGTGACAATTGAACCCCCCTTTGTGTGACAATTTTACAACTAGAATCTCGTGCTCCTCGTGGGATCGACCTTGACTACCCTATATTACTTGTTAATTAGGTAGTAAAGTATTAATTAATTTTTTGTGGTTACGACACGCGTACAAGCCGCCACTGAGTATTAAAAAAAAAATACAAAGAAGAATAACAGGGAAACTCAATCGATGGTTGCGTCTTCATCACTGTTGGGATCCACATCTTGTACCGCTTTCTCCAGAGACGCCTCAACTTCTTCTTCGGGCACAACAGCTACCGCCTCAACATCTTCAGCATGCGTATCTTCTGCACCTTCTACAGAATCCATTGTAACCTTGGAAATTGTGCTGATCACTTTTGGAAGTTCAGTCTCATCAGTATCAGGGTCAAGGATTATCACACCACCACGTATTGGGTAATCACACTTCCCATCACCCGCAGGATTTTTGTGTTCAACCCTCCGTCTCTTCAACCGAGCCGCAAACCTTTCAGCTCTCGAGCTTACTGGTGCTTGTGACACCTCGTGTTTCCACTTCGCTCGCAATGCTTCTTCATGTCTTTGTTTCTCCTCCATATCGATTGCAACTGAAAGAGCACGGAGCCGCCCCCTGACAATGTTTAAATGCAAGACAGACATTCCATGTACGGCATGGCCAACTTCACGAAGTGGCGAATCAATTTTAGCCATCACCTCTTCATGTGCGTTAGCTTCTGGTTTATCAACTTCAAAACTTTTTTCTGAAGAAGCTGCAGAGTGATCATCACCAACTCCTTTCATGATGTACTGCAAAACAGAGAGGAAGATAAGTTACGGTGGCACATAAAAAATATTCTAATCACAACTATCGCCAATCGATTAAGAAATCAACGTGTGGAGCAATACCTGAGGTGTTGAAGAAGACGATCGCCTAATGAGAAGAATACATGAAAACTTCTTTATATGCTTCACGATCCAACAAGATCCCCAAGAGAAAAGAAGTCCACCTTTACCGCTTTCTGAGGCTGTTGAGTCGGGATTGTGATCAACAATGTTTATCGAATGCACGATGCTTGCTAGGCATATGACAAGGCACACAGAAAGAGGAAGGCCAAGGTGGATCGACCCACCAAGCTGTAATTCCCCAGCCGAGCTTTACCATTGGAAGGATCAACTTAACCGGCTCCAAGGCATTTAACACACATGACATACCTTCTCCCACGCGGTAAACATGTATTTACTCTGGCTTTAATTATTTTTGTATGCAAATTGTCACCATCTCATGCCTACCCTACAATAGTGTAACCATTGCATGCTAGGCAGGGGACTTAATGTTGATGGTGGAATTCTGTTCAGGGCTAAAATTATAAAATCCAAATTCTAAGCTGACGTCCTGCAAGGGATAAAGCCTTCATGTGGTGAATATCATCACCATATTAATTCATTGGAGCATGTGCAACCATCCCTGAGAATTATAACCTACCCAGAACGGAGCATGTAGCAACCATCCCGGTTTTCTGTAGGTATACAGCATTACTATTAATGCTTTAATTAAAGCCTTGTGTTCGACATGCAAACACCCGTAGGCTACCTGACGGCGGGTTATATTATCCCCGTTAAACGCATGCAAGACTACCCATGTTAGTCTCACTTGCTGAAAACTAGATCTCATCCGTCCAACTTCACAGGCATGGTTGGACGGCCTAGATCACGCGCGGGACCAAGTAACATGCACGCATGGGATCACCGCCAGCCCAACTTCCCTCTGGCGCAATCGGACTCCCCAATGGAGCGGTGTAGACCACACATACGGTGGCATGAAGTTGCGGTCCCGCAACCCTAAAAAAATAAGGTTTGCGGCAACAGTCTCGAACGCCCACTTTCACTCGATCTAACAGAAGGCAAAGGAAGGGCGGAACGACTAGACGATGGTACCTACACGTTCACTGTGGGCCCATCTTCACGGTGTACCAATCGGCCGACGCCATTGGTGGCCAATCTCCTCGGTTTTAACGCCAAAAGGTGGCATGCAAGGCCTCCTTCTAATCTCGACCATCCATCTTCGCAGGCTGAAACGAGCGACTTAGATTGATCCTATGGGTTTCAAGAAAGCATGGACGTGTAGGCTAGCATACCACCTCCCTGCAGGACCAATCGGTCCCTCCACGGACGCCTCCCAAGGCTGATTTTCGTTGGGTTGAAGGTGGAGGATTACATGCCTCCCAAACCCTAATCCAACGGCTATTCTCAAACAATCCTATCCGTCCAAGTTCGCATGCTTGGATGAATAGCCTAGGAAGGGAGTTAGGTGGAAAACAAGGTATCACCGTGATCACCATCCTCCACACTTCCCCATGGCATAATCGGCCAAGGTGGGTCCCGCTCATGCGACCTCCGAACAACGCCTGAACATAGCTAGTTGAGTCACTTCAACTTGCAATGTTTTCATCAAGGTTGTGTAGGATTCAAGTATGTTAAGCATATTTAATGCATCGCATGCATACGATATGTGCCTACAAACAACACGATACTTCACAAGTATCAATTTCCTTCCTGGGTTTTGCTTTCGGGCTGTTTTCTTCTCCCGAACGAGCTTAAAACCTAAATATTCTCGCGTAAGGAGATAGGAAATTCTTTTCCGTATGGAATGAAGGGGAGGATCATCAAAATTCGAGTCCTTACTAGAATTCTACAACGATTCTAGTAAGGAGCGCTAATTAGGGTTTCTGGTGCAACGATCAACGGTTACCCCTCCTCTCAAGATGCAAAATCTTGACCGTCGAAGGTCACCAAGCTAGCAAGTTTCCCGAGCCTGACTTACCAAGCCACAAAAACATGCTACATGTTTTACAAAACACTCGAGACGTTAATCACGTCACAACTGGGGGATACAAACTGGGGTGTTGGTCTGGCAGTTTACAGCGTGTAGCGTGCAACACGCCATCACAAGATCGTGTGAGGGAAACATGGGCGGTTAGCGATGATAGGAGAAGTGGGCAAGCAACCGTGTGACACTAACACACAACTCCACTTCCTCCACTTTCCCACGAGAGACATGATGAAGGCTTATCGACTTGTATAAATAGGTTCTTCTCCCTATTTCCAACAACACAGAAAAACCAAGTGTTAATACCATCGTATTCAACACCCAGAGCCTGCCTGCAACATTGGCTAGCCTGCCCAACCTTCTGTTAACAAGTCATCAAATAGCATTCATCTTCATACTCTCAACACCTTCTTCGCTTCCCTCCCTAAGATCAACCTCACATCCTTCACCTGTGACCGAAACAAATCTGGAACGGCCGTGTCTTCGGTTTAGGCCAGAATTGTACAGATTATCTCTCGAATCAAAATTGCTCATCGTGCAACACATTTGTTGAAGGTTTAAATTCACTTCTCATCCACACACACCCAAAATTACCTAAACCTGCAGAAGTAGTTTTCTCCCACAAACAGCTGAACATGAGGCTATTTTGAGATGCTCAAACAGCGATGCTTCATACATGCTGAGTGTATTCTAGGCAGTACCTGCATAGAATACACACGATACTTCACAAGTATCGACTTCCTGAATAACGAAGTTATTCAATTTAGCATTACATGCTACTTTTGTGGGTCCCACGATCAACACATTCAAGATATAAATCATGTTACAAACTGGGGGATACATACTGGGGTATTGGTCTGGCGGTTTACAGCGTGCATCACACAACATGCAATCACAAGAACGTGTCAGGAAGTCATGGACGGTTAGTGATGATGGGAGAAGTGGGAAATACTGGTCGTGTGACACTAACACACTACTCCACTACTTCATCACTCCACTTTCGCCACTTCCCACGAGATACGAGGGTTAGGATGAAAGACTTGTATAAATAGGTTCTCCATCCTATTTTTCAAACAAGACAAGACAACAGGGGCAAGTGTTGATACAACCTTATTCAAACATCGGAACTGATAGCTTACATCCTGCAAGCCATTTCATCTTTCTGATACAAGTCATACATAGCCAACGCCTTCACATTCTCAACACCTTCTTCACTTCCCTCCCTAAGACCAACCCCATCTCCTTCACTTTGTGACCGAAACAAGTCTGGAACGACCATTTCTTGGTTTAGGCCGGATTTGCACAGATTGATTTCTTGAATCTACAAGCATTCACCTCACAGTGCATTTATTTAAGGTTTAGATTCATTCTTCATCCACACACCCCAAATTACCAAAACCGGCAGGAATAGTTTTCACCCATAAACAGTTAGGTACCAAAGAAATGTGTTGGATATTTACTGGGTACCAAACATTAAATATCCCTAAGATTAATTCAATTCCAATAGGTCAAGATCAAACAACAATTGATCAATCACCGACGAAAGAAAGAAAATCACTTAGGAGATCTTGGACCACTAAATGATTTAACAGTACACTTACCCAATTGCTTGTAGTTCTCTAAATGTTACTGACTTGTGTTTGATTTTTAATTGAACGATTTTTTGGGGACTATTCAAAAATGGAGTGGACTACTCTTCAATTTTTTGGGTGGATATTAGAAGTAATAATGAGTCACCCCTTATCTAATTTTTTTAATACCAAACTTGCCCTTGGCAATTAAATTAGTTAGTGTAATGATTAATTAGTGAGGTTAGATTAATTAGTTGGGTGTTTTTAAAAGAATAAATTTTTTGAGAAGAAAGGTTTTTTTTTTTTTTTAAGATGGTTGATTTCGAAATGAGCCTTTTGGGTACTTAGGTATACTTCAAATTTAGTTAATGTTGCTTGAATTGGCAAAAAATTTCGAAAAAATGAAAAATTTATAAACTGATTTTGACCATGGAAATAAAGTTCGGCTACGACATCTGAAGAACAGGTAGCCGAACTCATCTGCAAATGTAGTTAGGCTAATGGTTCTGAAGACACAGGTAGCCGAAGTGCCGAACTCAACTTTAATGGAGTTTTTGCTTTCAGAGAAAAGTTCGGCTAGGAAAAAAAAGTTGCGACGTAACCGAACTAAAAGTTCGGCTGGGAAAAAAAGTTTCGACGTAACAGAACTCAATATATAGGTTTTCAGAGGAAAGTTCAGTTAGGAGAAAAAAATTGCGACGTAACCGAACTAAAAGTTCGGCTAGGAAATTAAGTTGCGACGTAACCGAACTAAGAGTTCGGCTGGGATTATTTTTTTTTGCGAGGTAACCGAACTTTTCTCTGAAAGAAAAAACTCCACTAAAACCGAGTTCGACTAGTTCGACAAACTGTTTCACATAATTCCTAGCCGAACTTCTCTTTGCAACTTCTATTTTCAACTCATTTTGATGATTACTACTCATTTTTTGAACCATTTAATGGGTTTGTGGAATATTTTTTTAATCAAGACGATGCAGCAGAAAGAAGAGAAGAAAATCTAATAGTAACGGATTTATGAAAAATTAAAAGTAATTGATTTGTTATAATTTTGATTTTGATTTTGTTTTGTTAATGATTTAGATTAGGTTATATATGTATATGCATAATTATTAGATTAGTTATAATTTTAATTATGTTAAGGATAGGTTAGTCATTTCCACACTTTAGGACACCCCTTATAAGTATAGGGTAGACATTCCTATCACAAAGTAGTCCCCCTCCATTTTTGAGTAGTCCCTAAAAAATGGTTCTTTTAATTTGCTTATGGATTGTTAACTTGGTAAAAGTTGGGTTTTGTTGTGATGAGAGATTAAAAATGGTGGATTAACTAGTGAAGATGGGAATACGTTTTAGTTTTAGGACTCCTTAGATTAATAGCCTAATTATGAGATGTTTCAATACTAACCGAACTCTTTTTTAATTTGAGGATATTTTAATATAGCTGCCGACATGGTTTTTCAATGCCGGCAATCCATGACCATGCAGGTAATATCAAAAATCCATGCCCGCAAATATCCCTCGCTTAGAGCATTTCCAACGGGACATCCTCAATTTCCTATTTATCAGGCCACATAGGATTTATTTAGTTTTTATTAAAAATTCTTCTTCAATGGGAGTGTGAAGATTGAATGTTAGGTGAGGTGTCTAGTAGTTATTTTAGACATCCTTTAAGGGCAACTCCTATGGAGTAAAAATTCATCCATATCTTTGTGATGATCCACATTTTATGGATAAAAAATGTCACTATGGGGAGAATTTAGGTCCATATCTTTCTGAAGTCCAGATGGTACTCCACTAATGTATGGAGTATGTTGTGGAGTAGTCCATCCGATCACTGGATGACCGAATATGTCATCCGAACACTTAATGTCCGGATGCATTTTTGTTTTTAATCTTTTTCTCCCATCCGGTCACTTAATGACCGGATGTAATAATATTTCTTTTTTCATCCGGCCACTCCAAGACCGGATAGGAGTTCAAAATTTCATGAATAATGTAATTATATATACTACTAAGCTATTGCAACGATTTCTGCTGAATTTGCAACAATCATAAGCGTTGCTAATTCAAATATTTGAAATCACATTCAAATTCGTCTCTTCTATTCACGGAGCAGTTGGATGAATTTTTTGTGATTCTTTTTTTTTTCCTAAATCCGGACGACAAGGGACCGGATGGATTATTTTTTTGGTTTCTTCCCATAGTGGGTTTTAACTCCACTAATTACCAAGGGTCCACATATATGTGGATACTCCTTAAGTTATGGATGTTTTTACCTCCATACCCTAATTAGCAATTCGGGGTACGGGTAGTAGTTCGGGACGGCATACGTCCGGAAATTATACGGATTCAAATAGATCGGATTCGGTCAAAAATCCGGTCAACGGTTCGTTGTTCAGACAGTAGTTCGGAACGGCATACGTACGTGCATATTCGTTTTATAAATGTGAGTTCGGCACTTAAAATTCGGCTAACTTATATGATAAATTGATAAGTATTATGACCTTATTACGAGACTAATTTGATTTGTATATGATTTATAAGATGGAAAAAAACATTTTAGCGTGATTATTCAACAAGAAATAAACAATTTAATCGCATAAATGTATTATAAAACTTATAGACTTTTAAACAAAAATCAACACATAAAACACTGGTTAAACAACTACCAATAGAAAAATTTAATTGAATAATTGTATTTAAATATAAATTATATACAAAATTAAACAAAAACTAATCAACAGAACTCTGGTAAGAGAGTTACCTATGGGAGTTCTAGTTCGGAAATATTATTCGGATACGTTCGCAAATCATTCGTGTGGTCCATATAATCCGGGAACTAGGTTCGGAGTTCAAATAGTTCGGAAGTATCATTCGGATTCGGTCAGTTCGGATACGTTCGCGAATCATTTGGGAATGATTCGGAGAATTACTAACTAGGCTCCATACCATAGGAGCTGCCCTAAGTGATCCTCTGGTTTTAGATATTCTTTTAGAGGATGTAATCATCACAGTCATCAATCCCAATGGTTATAAATTAAAAGATAAAATATTTTACTTTAAATCTATGGTTTTAAAAGTTCCCAACCAATGAAATGTTTTAGATGGTTGGAGATGTTTTAAATTTACCTCCTCAATTTAAGGAAAATTTAATCTCACATCCGTAAAAACTGATCAACACATAGGATGCACATCACATGCCCATTGGAGATGCTCTTAATTTACGTATCCCTAATTTGGTGATATATAAATAAGGGTACCAACTCTTAAATTAGTGAATTTCCAGATGGTACGAAACTGAAAATCCCAAAATTCTAACAGACAGACTACACGCCTCCGGGGTTAGAGAGAGAAAGAGAGTCAATGATTTCTTCTTCTTCTCTCTCTATGCAGCTTCTTCTCCAAGTCAAATAAACCTTCAAATTACAGTCAAAGTTTTGTCTTTGTCAATTCTGTCGTCTCCTATCTTCTTCTCCTTCTTCTTCTTCTCCCTTGAAATATCCACGACTCCCACCATCACCTTCTTCCTCTTCGTCATCATTTAAAAAAAAAACCTAGGCTTTTCTTTCTTTCCAATTTGCACAATCGGAAACCCTAGAATGCTCCAAATTTTAGTTGTCTGGTGTATATGTTTCTCTTTTGAGGTAATTTTAATAAACCTTAGCTAAAATATTATCGATTCATGTTTCAATTTCCTGAACCAAACAGTCAAATTAGGGAATTTAATCGATTGTGAATTTTGTTTAGTGTGAGGGAGAAGTTAAACTCAGTAGATCTGTAACTTTATTTTGTTTGACCTTAGTGTCTTGGGTCTTAAAAAAGGATGTACTTGGTTTAATTTGAAGAAATAATTTGGAGGTCAAAATTAAGAGTTTCAAAAGACGGATTGGATTGAACTCAAGAGTTAATAATCATTTTGGAATCTTTATTGATGCTGGGTATGTGAGGAAATTGAGCCTCTGTGAGAATTTTTGTGGAGGTAGAAGATGGTATATAGTGATTGTAATTTTGAATTTGTAAGCTGAGAGTTAGTTTTTAAGTTTTAGGATGGATGGTTCCCAGGGAGGTACAAATTCCCCGCCTCCTTTCCTTACAAAAACATATGAAATGATCGATGACCCTGCCACAGACTCTGTCGTCTCGTGGAGTCAAACAAACAATAGCTTTATTGTGTGGAATCCACCAGAATTTGCTAGGGATTTGCTGCCCAAGTATTTTAAGCATAACAATTTCTCGAGCTTCATTCGGCAGCTTAATACTTATGTAAGTGAAGCTGAATTATCTTTCTTATTGAGATTTTAGTTGTTTCCTAATCTATTATCACTGTGAAGCTCATCGATGTTGTTTCACTTTTCTCAGGGTTTCAGGAAAGCCGATCCTGATCAGTGGGAATTTGCAAATGAGGAGTTTATAAGAGGTCAGAAGCATCTTCTAAAGAACATTCATAGACGCAAACCAATTCATAGTCATTCCCTTAATAATCACCAAGGGCAAGGAAGTTCTTCTGGATTTCTAAGTGAATTAGAAAAGCAGGAATTTGAAGAGGAAATTGAGAAATTGAAACATGATAAAAGCTCCCTTGTATTTGAGCTACAGAAGCACACAGAGGAGCAGCAAGGTATGGAGGTTCAAATGCAATCTATCGAGGAGCGTTTGTACGTAATGGAGAAACGCCAGAGGCAACTGATGGCTTTTTTGGCTCAAACTATGGGGAAACCTGGATTCGTCTCCAATCTCATTCAGCAATCAGAAAAGCATAACAAAAGGAGAAAGTTGACTAAGCCAGATTACTTCCACGCTGAAGCTGATAAGGAAGAAACAGGAATTGTAGTATTCAAGCCTGTTGCTGCAGAGGACTCTGACCTTATTGCTTTCCCTGTAGTAAACATGGAACCACTTGAGAAGATGGAATCAACCATGAATTCCTTGGAAAATTTTCTCTGTGCAGTTGGTCAAGTTTCTGGTGAAGAAATGCGAAATATTGCAGTACCTTCACAACCTTCTGCTGTCTTTTCTAATGAAATAAACACATCCTCAGGAGAACCAGATATAAGCTTGCAACCCCCATCATCGTCTTGCTCTAGGGATATCCATTCTTCTCCTGAGTTGGAAATCCCTATTATCTCTGCTATTCAACTCGTTGTTGATGTTAGACCTAAAGAATCTGGTATTGATGTTAATTCCAGACCAGCTACTTCTCCAGAGGTCTACTCTGCTAAAGAACCAAAAGTCGGAACCACTGCTCCTGTACCAACAGGGGTTAATGATGTGTTCTGGGAACAGTTCCTAACTGAAACTCCTGGTTCCTCCGATACACCAGAGGTTCAGTCAGAAAGAAGGGACATTGATGAGCGGAATACTAGTAACCCTGTTGATCGTGGGAGATTTTGGTGGAATATGAAGAATGTTGATAACCTTACAGAACAGATGGGCCATCTCACTCAAGCCGAAAAAACATAATGCTGGTTGATTTCAACCCTTGAAGTGTCTCGGTTTATCCCGTACTTTATAAACATCAAAGAGGTACAATTTGGTTTTGATCTTTGTAGTATATACACACTCTCAGTTTGAGATTATTGTTCCAGTATACCCCATATGTTGTCTATCAGTATTCAAGGGTTTCACCCCTTGTTCTTTTGAACTCCATGTACAGTGCTTATTTACATTAGGCTTTTTGGTTCTGAGAGGTTCTATTTTTTTGTGTTCACTAAATCTTGAATTTATTGTTTTTTTGAATGAGAAACATGGTTTGAGCATTTCTTAACTAAACAAAATAATTTACTTAATATGTAATCATGGCTTTAAATTTTTTTGGTACTTTGACCCATGTCTTGTCTTTTCAGGATAAAAAAAAGCATTGTTCTCATGTTATACCATTAGTAAGTTAAGACTAATGCTTTGGTTTGTGTTTTTGAGTATTCCATTAATCAATTTAATATGATACATTTCTTGGGTAGCCGGAAACTAGAAAGTTTACTTGAGACACCAGAGTATGGACAGAACCGAGCAAACCGAACCGCACCGAGAGAAACATAACCGAAACCGCACCGAACCGAACATCCAACGGTCGGCCTCAGTTTTTAAAACCAGAACCGTTGATCTCTCGGCTCAGTTTACGGTTTGACCACAGAAACCGACCGAAACCGAACCGAAAAACCGACTAATATTTACCCTTGATTTTATTAACCCTGATCAATCTTAGCCATTGATTCTTATAACCCTAACTAGTTAAACTCAACCGAGTTTCATTTCTTCTCCAGAAACTCTTTTTTTTCTTCAGTTCGTCACTCGTTGTTGTCGCCTCCACCACTATTTTTTTTTCTTCAGTGCCATCAATAGCACCACCACCTCTACGGCTATACCTAGTAACTTAGTAAGTAGTTCATCTTCTATTTCTCTCCTTCTCATTTCTGAATCTCTGATATAGAATGATTTTTTTTTCAATTTCTAGGATTTCTAGATTTATCTTTATATTTTCCTTTATCTTTATGTTTGTCAATCGATTTTTTTTAGGGTTTTGATTAGTTTTTCCTTTTTTTTCTCTTTTCTTATGCAGAAGATTGAGAGGAGCAGCAGGAGACTGAAGTTGTCCAGCAAATAAAGTTGTGTTGAGAGATTGGAGTTGTATGCCGGTAACTAATGTTTCTAATTTTCGTTTCTTTTTTTGTTTCCCATATTTTGCTTTGTGTGACTTATGTTCTGTGAAGTATAGAAGAAGACCCATTTGTTTGAATTTTTTATTAGGGTTTCTTTGTGTAAGACCCATGAACTTTGATAAGAATCATGAACTAATACTGATTTAGTAATAATGTTGAGAGATTATGATTTGAGTATACATGTATTCTCTTGAGTCCACTATTACAAGTTTTCTTTTTGAGTTGTTTTTGAGGTCCCTGTTTGATTCGTATTTTCCATTAGTCTTTTTCTCTGTTTCAATTCTTTTGATATAATTTGCAGAGAACAGTAAACAATGTGGGTCTGTTTAAATCTTTAGAACTTCCTAATTTTGTTAGTTTCAATTGAAATTGAGAACTTAAATTCGATCAATTTTTTGGTACTTTCTTAGTCTAATATCCAACTTAAAAAAGTGTCTTATTGAGCTAAGTTTGTTCAGTTCAATTTGTGTGTGTTGAATTCAATTTCCTTAACTGTTGGTTGATTTGTGGACATTTGTTGTTCATACTATGTTCGATTACATATGTTATATGTGATTTTGTTCTTTTATATTGAACTTGTTAATATGAACTTGTCAATTTGATATCTAATGCATGGTAGAGATTCACTTGATTGATTCATTTTGTTTACGTTATACAGGTGTTGTAACTGCTAATGGTTGGAATAAGTTATGTTTCTGTATCAAGCAAGAGGAGCAAGATGTCAACTGCATCTCCAGCCTCTTTATCCCTAGCAGCTAAGTCTGAAGTGACACCTTTTGTGACACCTTCTGCAACACCAACACCTGAAGTTGTTTCCACACAAGGAATGCAACAGCCTCCTGAAGACCCTGCACCTGAAAGTGAACCAAAGCCAAAGAAGAAGGGTAGAGCAACATCTATAGTATGCGAAGATTTTACTAGGCTGAATCCTAAATAAGCTGAGTGTAACCATTGTAAGAAGAAAATGAAGGCCAGAACTCAAGGAAATGGAACTTCCAGCATGTTGGCACATCTGACCAGATGTCCTGATAATCCTAACAAGAAGAAGAAATAACAGCAAAGCTTGGTGTTTCCCGTACCAAAACCTAGGCAATCTTCGCAACTTGTTTCTCATAATTTTAACAAAGATTTGTGTAGAAGGAGATTGACTGAGTTTGTGATAAAAGATGAGCTACCTTTCAGATTGGTAGAAGGAAAGGGGTTCAAAGCATTTTGTCAAGTGTTAGAACCTAGATTCAAGGTGCCAAGCCGTATGACAATCTACCGAGATCTTTTATCCATCTACAAAGAAGAGAAAGATTTGTTGAAGAAGTATTTCAAGGACAGCAAACAAAGAGTATCTATCACAACAGATACATGGACTTCTCCCAATAACTTTAATTATATGGGTGTGTGTTGATGGTGGATTTTAGTTTAGGGCTAAAATTGTAAAACCTAAAATTATGCGCTAACATCCTGTAAAAGATAAGGCCATTAATGAGTGATGGATACTCCTTCACTTTATCAATTCACCTAGAATGGAGCATGTGGCAACAATCCCATTCTATGAATAAAATACACGAAATTCATCCAGGTTGGAGCATGTAGCAACAATCCCATATACCCTGTGAATTTAATATACCCAGAACGGAGCATGTAGCAACCATCCCGACGGAGCATGTAGCAACCATCCCGGTTTTCGTAGGTATACAAAGATTACTATTAATGCTTTAATTAAAGCCTTGTGTTCGACGTGCAAACACCCATAGGCTACCTGACGGTAGGTTATACTAGCCCCGTTGAACGCATGCAAGACTATCCATGTTAGTCTCACTTGCTGAAAACAAACCCAAAAATATATCTCACCCGTCCAACTTCGCAAGCATAGATGGAGGGTGTAGATATAGATTCAGGGGGTCCTGAGCATACTACCATGATCACCTCGGACCCACCTTCACACATGACCGAACGGTCAAGACCAACCACGGTTGGTCCTTCCAAAACGTGCGCTCAAAGTGAGCATGACGCACGGCTAGGGTTTCTTTTAATCGTGAGCGTCCAACTTCGCCGGCATAGTTGGACGGCTTAGATTATACCCTAAAACAAGTAGTGAAGTGATGGTACACCATTTGCGGGCCTACTTTCTACCTACATGACCGACTCCCTCATAGGCAAGCCGTGGTGCAAGAAACGATTGCCCAAACAAGGCTAGTTTAACGCCTTATGCAGGTTGAGAAGATCCAAAACGATCACGACCATCCGAATTCTCCGGCATAGTTGGTTGGCTTAGATTGCGCCCAGGGTCATAGAGCAAGCATGTACATGCTCACCGTCGACCCAAGATGCTGCATACATGGTCGGTCTCCCCAAAAGAGGTGCACGCAACCCAAAACCGATCGCTCAAAGTGGCCGGTCTAAACCCTAATTAGGGTTTGCGGCGCAGAAACATCTCGAGCGTCCATCTTCGCAGGCTTGGACGGAAGGCCAAAATGGAGACTTAGAAGGAACCGAGCATGCTAGCATGACCACCGTAGGCCCGGCTTCACGTTTAGCTGATCGTAAAAGACCGGCGGTGATCAAGCTCCTTGGTACGCGCGCCCAAAGGTGATATGTCACGTCCCCTCCATAAATTCTAATATCGAACACTCGTCTTTGCCGCCTGAGTCGAGTGGCTTAGATTAAATCTTTGCGAGTCAAGCAGGCATGGGCGTGAACACCATTGTACTACCTCCATGTAAGGGCTGATCGGTTCCTCCATTAGAACTCTCTAAGCATGCAAACGTTTGGGCCGAAAGAGGCAGCTTGCGCGCCTCCCATCCAACGGTCGCAAGCAAGGCTACGAGTCATCTCGTCCATCCATCTTTGCAATCTTGGACGAATGGCTTAGGATGCGAATCAACCAGCAAACAAGGTATCACTATGACCACCATCCGTCACTCTTCTTCACAAGGTAACCGACCAAGGCATGGCCTGTCTATACAGCCTCCTAACGGTTACCTGAAGATGGATTCATGCGATGTTATACCAAGTTCATGGTTCACCCTGCACTATTTTCTGTGGGTCCCGTGATCCACAAACTCGAGACATTAATCACGTCACAACTGGGGGATACAAACTGGGGTATTGGTCTGGCGGTTTACAGCGTGCAACGCGCCATCACAAGAACGTGTTAGGAAGACATGGGCGGTTAAGTCAAGATGGGAGAAGTGGGCGATACAATCGTGTGACACTCACACACAACTCCACTCTTCCCTCACTCCACTTCCTCCACTTCCCACGAGAGACGTGAAGAAGGCTTAATGACTTGTATAAATAGGTTCTCCTCCCTATTTCCAAAAACAGAAGTTTGAACAACACAGAAAACCAAGTGTTAATCGTATTCAACACTTTTGAGCCCGCTCTGAAACATTTGCTAGCCTCGCTCAACCTTCTGTTAACAAGTCATAAAATAGCCTTCACCTTCATACTCTCAACACCTTCTTCGCTTCCCTCCCTAAGATCAACCTCACATCCTTCACCTGTGACCGAAACAAATCTGGAACTGCCGTGTCTTCGGTTTAGGCCATAATTGTATAGATTATCTCTCGAATCAAAGTGCTCATCGTGCAACACATTTGTTGAAGGTTTAAACTCACTTCTCATCCACACACACCCAAAATTACCTAAACCGGCATAAGTAGTTTTCTCCCACAAACAATTGGCGACCACAGTGGGAGGTTAATCTCTCGGTTGTGAAGTCGATTTCTTCAATACCAATTCAATTTCTCTGATTTCAAGAATGGTGGATCTTAGGTCTGGGTCAGAAACCAACGATGGAGTTAGCACCGACAACACTTCTGGTGGCGCCGATATCCCACCATCGGTGTTACAGTGCAACCCGCCAGTGCAACCAATGTGTCTCGTGGAATCGCGTCTTCTATCATCAGTACCAGTGGAGCAGGAGCAGACATTCCAGCAGGCGTGACACCTCCCATTACAAGAGCCAGAGCGGTAGCAAATCCAGGCATTTCCTCAAGCATGACACTTCCGTTCGTCACCAGAACGACTGTTACTCCCCCTTCAGGACGAGGATCTGGAGGACCCAGAGGAGGACAACCTCCTATCACCATGGTGGACTTGATGGAGAGACAAGAAACCATCGCTAAAGCTCAGGCAGACATGGCAACCACTCAGAAAGGGGTACTCACTTTCCTTAAAACATTAACCGATCGATTACCACAAGAGTCGAGACAGCCTCAAGGGCCAACAAGAAATACATTCAGCACACCTGGAGCAGGTGCCTCAGTTCCGCAAGCCTACCTGAACGAAGAGTCTTATGTTGCTGACCATGCAAGAGAAAGGGACGAGCGTCTCAGGGAAAGGAGTCGATCGTCCAACTTTATTACAAGTGAAGATCTGGGGAGACTCCTCCAAAATCGTGGCAAAGAAAATCCGATGGACGCGCATCGACACCAGCCTCCATATCCACAAGACGTGCAGCGGATTCCTCTTCCTAGGAGATACACCTCCCTTCAATTCACCCTTTACGATGGTACCGGCCTGGGGAGAATCTCCCAACGGAACAACGAACATTCAAATGATTTTGTCAAGAGGTTCAGAACACAAGCGTTGGACTGCCATGAACCAAATGTCACATAACGACAGCTAGTGGAATTATGCATCAACGGAATGATACCCATATATCGCGCATTGCTGGAAAACTTGGGATTCCAGACGTTCTCAGAGATCCATGAAGCTGCCAAATGTTCAGCCACTACCTCCCCAACATTATTGGAAAGAACCAGGATCGTTCGGAGCGACGATTCACGAGATAATCGGGGAAACAGGCGCCTCATCAACAAGCAGTATAATACTGGCCCTTCTGTCAGTGTAGTAAGCGAAGGCGGAAAGAGAAAATCTATAGCGGCAGCAGAAAAACATCCCCTGGAGCCAACAAGGAACGCATTCAACATACCCTGGAAAGGTACTGCAGCGGCGCTGACCTGCATAGATCTAATCAAGGAAGCGATGTCAGACGTGAACGGTCCTACCACGGAGATTACTACACTGGGGACTGATCGTCACAATGATCCTATTAATGTCAATAGTCACATCATGAGCCAGAGGCCGGTGGATCAGGGAACAGTTTCTCTAGTAAAAAATTTATGCGAACTTTTACACCTCTCAAAGAATCATCAGGCGGAGATGTTTGTTACAATGAACCAGATAACCCTAGAGGTGCACCTGATTCATTCACGACCAGAGGCCTCCATCACATCAGAGACA
Organism: Papaver bracteatum; assembly: GCA_023529315.1. Classification (NCBI taxonomy): domain Eukaryota; kingdom Viridiplantae; phylum Streptophyta; class Magnoliopsida; order Ranunculales; family Papaveraceae; genus Papaver; species Papaver bracteatum. Next base: position 910,998 of record JAJJWX010002486.1, read on the forward strand.
TCTGTGAATAATATTACATTTACAAAAGACGACATGATGGCGGAAGAATGTCACAATAGGACCCTACAAATTACTGCACGCATCAAGGGTTCAGAGTTCAGGAGGTCCCTCATCGACACAGGAGAGTCTTCGAATGTGATTACCCTCAAGACTCTCAGGACAGCCAAGGTCCGCCCATACAAGATAATACGACAGTCTACCACAATGACATACTTTGAAGGAAACCAGACCAGCACATATGGGGTCGTCCCTTCAACATATCACCAGTGCCTAAAGACCATGCTGGATAAATAAGCTGTTTATATTACTGCATCACTGTCTCATTACACAACGATGTATGGAGTGGAGTTATTTGAACCAAGAGAAGCTCTGCGGGAAGAACCAGACAAAGTTCATTGCATACCATTCCTTGTGAGGATGTCAATCCAGGAGGAGGACCGAATTGCATCCTTGAGGGATATTCCTCACAAAAAATCTTTTCTAACAAGGCACTCTTCTTCATCTGGTGAAGCAGCGACCCACATTCACACCAATAGGGAGACTGATGTACATTCTCCCTTCCCAATGGAATGCTGCAACAACAAAGGGCCACAAGAAGAAGTGCTAGACGTTCCACAACAGCTGCAAGATGTCAAACAACCTCCGAGGCAATTCAGGCGCGAGATCATGTGTGGCATGAATTCCAGAGACTTGAACCGCCTCGAGGAAGACTTTCCTCTTCCTAACATCGACATGTTAGTAAACGTCACCACCAGCGGACACGGAATGTTCTCATTCATGGATGGTTACAGCGGCTACAACCAGATAAGGATGTACGAGCATGACGCAAGTAAGATAGCTTTTCAAACTTCTCTCGGAAATTGTTAGTATGATATACTGCCATTTGGTTAAAGAATGCCAGTACAATATCAACGCTTTATGGCGGCAATTTTCCACTAGAGTCGATACCTCAAGGGAGAAGCCTCAAGAAGATAATGATGTCCACACGTCATGTCGAACAAGATCTAGTCACTCTATCATACAATGGTGCATGCCTAACATGCTATATTGGAGAATATGCACTTTTAGTCATCCTCTAGAATTCGTGAAGCTATTGAACACTCATCAACGACAGCATCCACCCTGCTGGAAAGAACCAGGCCTGCCATTAATGAGGAGCCTCATGATGTTTGTGGAATCATACATCCCACCAGCAGGCAATACAATCTTCATCCTTTCATAAGCAGTTTAGTTGAAGCAGCAAGAGGAAAGCCACTGAGATGCAACGTCCCGCGCGTCCAACATCACCAACTCCAACTCCAACCCCAGCACCCTATACACAACTGCCGTAATGGTGAAATACGTCCAAGATATTCTATATCTGGATCGACGGTAACTGCATCAGTGAGATATGCTTTCAGAATTTGTCTCCCGTAGAAGAAGTAGTTGTGTTACCAAATGAGTGTGACTGGGAGCACTGCCCATCTCAAAGACATCCTCATGAACCTAGCATGGAAAGACCTATCAAGTCGAAAGCTCTGGATACTCGTGGGCAGGGTACTGTCTTCCCCTTCTCTATTTCATGAAGAAATTTCAAGAAAGCCATCGGTTCTAGTTTGGCTCCACTACTATACGAAGACTGTCAAGTCCGTACCCGCAACTATCACGCCTCTCCCTGCCAGTTTCTTTTGATTCTTACAAAAACCGTTGTTTATGATAACATCCAAAGCTTCACCGTATCAACGAACACCGCCTACAAAGACCCATTGGGCATACAAGATAGATCCACTTAGATCACACTTGGGGACTGAGGCTCGGTATGAGATTCCTTCGCCATCAGTCAAGAAATTATCCAAGAGAGGTTCAGTCAGAAGCATGCTTCAACGCCCACCAGGAGTCGCCTGCATGTTAGCTTCAGCCTGCTTCAACATTACCGCTAGGAGCTACCTCCATGTTCATTTCAGAAGCCGTCTCCAACTCTCCGAGACGCTCCAGAATCTGCTTCAAACGCTCTACAAGACCTGATCGCTCCAGAAGTTGCTTCAACACGTTTATGTTTGAGCAAAACAAGCGCGCATTGGGTCCCATGTTCGAGCAGTCACCAAAACTGGTGTCGATTCAAGGCAACAAGAATGGCGTTTGGTCAACGTAGCAGGTTCAGTGTTTGGTCGAAGTAATAAGGATGACACTCGAATGTTCAACCGAAGCAGGCACAGCAAAACCACGTTCGATCAAGCAGGCGCATGATGAGTCCCACGGTTAAGAGAATTAGGTGGTCCCACATGCATATCAAGAAATCATAGGACATTTACAAAGTTTGAAAACGTGCGCACGATGGACCCATATTCGATCGAAGCATACATAACTTCCCATGTTTGAAGCAAACATGCCCATATTAGGTTCCACGTTCGATCACGCAGGCGCAGTAGACCCATGAACGAAGCAAGTGCAACAGTCTGTCGATTAGGCACACCCCCAAGATTGAGCATGTGCAGTAGTCCCTCGATCGAAGCAGGCACAACAAGTTCGACTGAAACAAGCAAGACCTACATCATGCTAGGGGAACGCTCACCTACACGCCTTTTGAACGTGACATCCTCCGAGGACAGGATAACCCGTCTCTCCTGGTAACATCTAACTTTGTCTCAAAAGTTTATCTTTATTTGTCACCATCTCATGCCTACCCCGCAATGATGTAACCATTGTGCGCTAAGCAGGGGACTTAATGTTGATGGTGGATTTTAGTTTAGGGCTAAAATTGTAAAACCTAAAATTATGCGCTAACATCCTGTAAAAGATAAGGCCATTAATGAGTGATGGATACTCCTTCACTTTATCAATTCACCTAGAATGGAGCATGTGGCAACAATCCCATTCTATGAATAAAATACACGAAATTCATCCAGGTTGGAGCATGTAGCAACAATCCCATATACCCTATGAATTTAATATACCCAGAACGGAGCATGTAGCAACCATCCCGACGGAGCATGTAGCAACCATCCCGGTTTTCTGTAGGTATACATCATTACTATTAATGCTTTAATTAAATCCTTGTGTTCGACGTGCAAACACCCATAGGCTACCTGACGGTAGGTTATACTAGCCCCGTTGAACGCATGCAAGACTATCCATGTTAGTCTCACTTGCTGAAAACAAACCCAAAAATATATCTCACCCGTCCAACTTTGCAAGCATAGATGGAGGGTGTAGATATAGATTCAGGGGGTCCTGAGCATGCTACTATGATCACCTCGGACCCACCTTCACACATGACCTAAGGGTCAAGACCAACCACAGTTGGTCCTTCCAAAACGTGCGCTCAAAGAGAGCATGACGCACGGCTAGGGTTTCTTTTAATCGTGAGCGTCCAACTTCGCCGGCATAGTTGGACGGCTTAGATTATACCCTAAAACAAGTAGTGAAGTGATGGTACACCATTGGCGGGCCTACTTTCTACCTACATGACCGACTCCCTCATAGGAAAGCCGTGGTGCAAGAAACGATTTCCCAAACAAGGCTAGTTTAACGCCTTATGCAGGTTGAGAAGATCCAAAATGATCACGACCATCCGACTTCACCGGCATAGTTGGATGGCTTAGATTGCGCCCAGGGTCATAGAGCAAGCATGTACATGCTCACCGTCGACCCAAGATGCTGCATAGATGGTCGGTCTCCCCAAAAGAGGTGCACGCAACCAAAAACCGATCGCTCAAAGTGGACGGTCTATAGCCCTAATTAGGGTTTGCGGCGCAGAAACATCTCGAGCATCCATCTTCGCAGGCTTGTACGGAAGGCCAAGATGGAGACTTAGAAGGAACCGAGCATGCTAGCATGACCACCGTGGGCCCGGCTTCACGTCTAGCTGATCGGCCAAGACCGGCGGTGATCAAGCTCCTCGATACGCGCGCCCAAAGGTGATATGTCACGTCCCCTCCATAAATTCTAATATCGAACACTCGTCTTTGCCGCCTGAGTCGAGTGGCTTAGATTAAATCTTTGCGAGTCAAGCAGGCATGGGCGTGAACACCATTGTACTACCTCCATGCAGGGCTGATCGGTTCCTCCATTAGAACTCTCTAAGCATGCAAACGTTTGGGCCGAAAGAGGCAGCTTGCGCGCCTCCCATCCAACGGTCGCAAGCAAGGCTACGAGTCATCTCGTCCATCCATCTTTGCAATCTTGGACGAATGGCTTAGGATGCGAATCAACCAGCAAACAAGGTATCACTATGACCACCATCCGTCACTCTTCTTCACAAGGTAACCGACCAAGGCATGGCCTGTCTATACAGCCTCCAAACGGTTACCTGAAGATGGCTGCATGCGATGTTATACCAAGTTCATGGTTCACCCTGCACTATTTTCGGTGGGTCCCGTGATCCAAACACTCGAGACATTAATCACGTCACAACTGGGGGATACAAACTGGGGTATTGGTATGGCAGTTTACAGCGTGCAGCGTGCAACGCGCCATCACAAGAACGTGTTAGGAAGACATGGGCGGTTAAGTCAAGATGGGAGAAGTGGGCAGTTCTGATCGTGTGACACTCACACACAACTCTACTATTCCCTCACTCCACTTCCTCCACTTCCCACGAGAGACGTGAAAAAGGCTTAATGACTTGTATAAATAGGTTCTCCTCCCTATTTCCAAAAACAGAAGTTCGAACAATACAGAAAACCAAGTGTTAATCGTATTCAACACCCAGAGCCTGCATGCAACATTTGCTAGCCTGCTCAACCTTCTGTTAACAAGTCATCAAATAGCCTTCACCTTCATACTCTCAACACCTTCTTCGCTTCCCTCCCTAAGATCAACCTCACATCCTTCACCTGTGACCGAAACAAATCTGGAACGGCCGTGTCTTCGGTTTAGGCCACAATTGTATAGATTATCTCTCGAATCAAAGTGCTCATCGTGCAGCACATTTGTTGAAGGTTTAAACTCACTTCTCATCCACACACACCCAAAATTACCTAAACCGGCAGAAGTATTTTTCTCCCACAAACAGTGTGACAGTGCATTTTGTTGATGTAAATTGGAAGCTGCAAAAGGGAATCATTTTTTTTTCCAAGTCAGGGGTCATACTGGACTGGATATTGGAAAAATGCTAGAGAGATGTTTGCTGGATTGGGGTTTAGAAGATGTTTTTGCTGTGACTTTGGACAATGTCAGTGCAAATAATGTGGCAATCGAATATATTCAAACAAGTGTCATGAATTGGACATGAGCATCAGTTCGATCTGAACTATGAAGGTTGGAGATTAAGGAGATGGAATGCAGTCTTTTACTTGCCACTTTGCCAGTTGATGATGTTTTGCTTTGGTTTTCTTGCTTTCTTTCTTTTGCTTAAGACTTGTTTTTTGAACTATTACTTGGTTTTCATGTTGTAAGCAGTTTAAGACTTGGTTTTGAACTTCAGACTTGTTAGACTTTGTTTGTCAGTTTATTAATTTCTACTTGTTTTTAAATTCAGTACTTCAGTTGCAGTTATTATGAGTCTATTACATAGAATGTAATGATTGTACAGCTACAGGTTAGTAAAGCAGTTCGGTTTCGATTAAAAACCGAAATAAAACCGAACCGTGTCGGTGCGGTTAAAAACCGAACTGATACATGAACAGTTCAGTTTCAGTTTAAATAGTACAAACCGTACCCTGTTCAGTTTGGTCGGCGGTTTTCCCTGAAAACCGAGCCGACCGACCGATTTGCAGCCCTACACCAGAGTGCTTGAAGCTAAACGTAGAATCCAATGTCAATAACTATCCTGGTTTAATTGGGGGCCGTCACTAGATGACAAAAAAAGGTCTCCCAATTACAATTTGGGTCACTTCTTATAAAAAAAAATTTATAAATGGCTAAAATGCCCCTGAGTCATTAGTATTAAGAGTTTATTAAGTTGATTAGTGTGTTAATTTTTTTTTAGATAAAAATCATGTTTTGGGGTTAAAATTTGGGTAAATTTTAGTTTTGGGTTTTTTTTTTTTTTTGAGAAGAAGAAGAGATGTTTTGAGAGGAAAAACTATGGTTTTTAGAAATGAGTGATTCAAGTGGAGGGAATGAGGTTGGTGAAGGTTCAAACAACAACCATGATTGTGTTGATGGTAAGATTGTATCAACTAATCCTATGGATTGGATGTTTAATGAAGAGATGTTAATGGAGGAAGCCATGAATAATAGTGGAAATGAATATCATACTACTCAAAATGAAGGAACCAATCCTCAAAAGGAAGAACCCGCACCTCAAAACAATCAGGTAAACCTCATATACTCTTGAAATTGTCTAAATGGTGCTCCAAGTGGTCGATTGATGGTCACTATAGAACTACTCAGTGAAAGGGTTGTTATATTCGGGGTTTGGTTTCACTAACGACTCTTCAAAGTCGTCAGATTGTTAACACTCATAATGACGACTCTAACCTGCAACTTTTACAGGTTATGAAAAATCGTTAACGTGGTGTACTAAACAGTGACGACTTTTCTTCCGCGTAATGGACCGGCAGTTAAGTACCTATCATGCCGTGGAAGTTTGGAAGGAGGGGTTATCATCATTTTAACCTTGTCTTTGGCCTTCTTGTCACTACAACCCATACACATGAAACAACATAACAAACATAGGAGTTATATTCATGTCTTCAGTTAAAGGGTCGTTAATTTAAGAATCTAACAACCAAACGACCCTTTAAGACACAACAACGACTCTATATAGTGTATGAAGACTCTTTCTTTTTAGGTAGAGTCGTTTGGTGGATACCAACAAGGTCGTTAACGTACAAGAACCGTCATTAGGAAAGGGTCGTCGTCTTCATACTAATACCCAAACGACTCTAATCTAGGTCACCATAATTGCAGTTTCAGAAAAACGGTCGTCATCTTCAACCTAACAACCTAACGATTTTTCATACGTTTTACATGCAACTACAGGGTCGTTAGGGTTTTAACATTACGAAACTACCGACCCTAACACTGTAACTTCCAGTTTTCGGTTATCAGACTCGATTTCACAATCAAAACATACCAAAAACACACCAAAATATGGAATACAAGTTGGGTTTTAGTTCACATACCTTCTAATTGGGGCCATGCGTTTCTTGGGTTTCGATTTTTCAAAGGAACCGAATGAAGATGAAGAGGAGGAGAGGAAGAAGATGAAAAGAGAAGAAGTGAAACTGATTTTAGAATTTAGGTTTTGTTTATGGTATAAATTAGGGGCCTTGATTATGGTAGTTAATTAGCCTTTAACTGATTTTTAAGACTAGGGGTAAAATAGTATTTTCATAGGAAGATTAATACACCCCTAAAAATAATTGGGTGCAAACAAAATGTCATTGCCCCCATTTAATTTGAATGACCCCCAATTAAACCAGGATAACTATCTCTAACTGGTGCTTGGTGAAATAATTAGATCGATTCGCTTTCTGTGGTAGCTTTTGTGTTATATATCTGCATCATTATTTTACTCAGCGATTGCCTTCGGGAGTGATGCAGTTTGGAGGTTTAGATCATTTACATGGGCCATTTACCGTGCATAGATTATGTTCCTGGAGGAACACAACAAAGGCTTGGAATAATTTTCATTTTATATACACTTTTGGGGTAAGATACTGGTGGGTTACTTTCACCTTGTTTGTTTTTTCCTTATTCATCTAATTCTGGATCTGACTGATATCACCTGACTTATCTGGATTTGGCTCAATATGTTTGTTTTTTGAGTCAGATCTGACTCAAAAATATGTGAGTCATTGGCTTGGTCCCATGATTCGATGGCATTTTATTCCCGACTCAAATGAGTCAGAGTCAAGGTTAGGTCCGAGTTAGATCGCGAGTCAAATCTGGCACTAATGTTATAAATGTGTAATTATGTTAAGAATATCTAGGGTAAATCTCATTTATTACTGTAATGCCCCTGTGTTTAGCCCTATAAATAGAGGCTGTAATGTTTGTCTATTGTACACATGATAATAAGATTTATCTCTTCTTCTCCCTCTCTACTTTGTGTCTTCTTTTGTATTTTCTAGTTTTACAAGACGTTATCACGCACGTTGTTCTACCAACTGATCCACGAAGAAGATTTTCTTCACATATATCTAATCCTCTCTCTTGATTTGAGTATGTTTTCTTTTTCCTTTTTAATTTATTAAAGATTATAATGAGTTTCTATGATTTTTTTTATAAGGTTGCCTTATGATCTCCACAAAAGTGTGAAAGTGACCTTAATTGATCACGCAAACAAAAGATAGCATCTTAAAGAAAATGACACCTTTTTTTTTGAAAGGGTTAACTACTTTATTTAAACGAAATAGGTTACAAATCTTGGGTAGGACACTCCCAATCTATCATTGTGTACAATATTTTTGAGGAAAGGTGGACATTCAGATTCCCAGCTGGTAGTCGTAGCCGATGTTGGTTGTTGTATTTGGATTTTCACTGCTTGTTTTTGGGAGTGCACTAGTGAGATTAGTGCATGTGAGTCGACCTCGAACCAAACCTTTACCCATCATTGGTGTGTTGATGTTAATGCCAGTAACAGTCCCCAAGTTTCTGCTAGAAGTGATGTAGTTATCCCTAGAGGTATTGAAGTCGCTTTTAACATGTTTCCGTAACTATTCCTGCATATGGATCCCGCTCCCGCTGGTCCTGGGTTTCCTTTTGATGCTAGGTCCATGTTTACTTTGATCCAGTCTTCTGTCGGTGCCGTCCATCGTATGTAGAGAGTAGTATTGTTACGTTGTCGTCGTTGTTATTGTCTTGGTATTATCGGGCCATCTGCCATAATATGTGTCATGTGGTTTTATGCCCACTGGAATTCATCGAACATTACCTTGATTATTTGGTACGTCTGCAACGGTGTTTTTCGTTTTCTTTTGTATACTGTTGCATTGCGTGCCAGCCATATGTACCATACTGTGAAACCCAATAAACTTTTTGTTTCTTCTGATTTTGTGTTTATGATGTCTTGGATGTTTGTTGGGCCAGTTAGGTGTTGGTGTTGTCCTTGTTGATTCTGGTTTTGTTGATGATGTTGTCGTTGGTGCCGCGGTTGTTGTTGTCGTCGTTGATGGTTCCCTACTAGTCTTCTTGGAGAGTCGTTGTTTGGACTCCTAGCTAGATGTGTCATTATCAGATGCCAGATAGATTTGGAGTTGATGCAGTCAAATAAAAGGTGTTGCTCTGATTCTGGTTAAGTGTTGCATAGTGGACAGATATTGGTGGTGGTGAGATTAAGCCTGTGCATCTTTTGAAGGTTGGTAGGCCGTTGTTGGCGACTTTCCATAAGAAAAGCCTAATTTTTGATGGACATCTAAGCTTCCATATTGCCTTGAATTTCAGAGGATGTTGATTGTTGTTTTGGTTTGTTTGGGTGTTTTTATGGATTTCCTCCGAGATGAGGTAGATGTAGCCAGATTTGGATGAATAGATTCCATTTTTTGTACTTGGCCTGATGATTTTGTCCGGGACTGGGTATGTTGGTAGATGTATGTTTGTGATTTGTCGAGCCATATCTGGGGTAAAAAGGTGGTTGATTTGTGTATGGTTCCATATGTTGGATAGTTGGTTAATTAGGTGGGCCACTAAGGTGTCTGGTGGAAGGTTATGGCTCGTGGTTGGTGGTGGTTGTGGAGGATTATGAGGTACCCAGTATTGTTTGATTATTGTGGTGAGGCCATCTCCTATTTGATAGAAAACTAAATCCTGCAAAACAGAAGAAAGGTTAGCGAGACACTTCCAAAAATGGCTGGCTGATGAGTGAGCCCGTGGGATTGAGATTGATGGGATGGTTGAATTGGGTGTCGTGGGTTGTGTAAGATATTTCGGTGTGCATATGGAGGTCCAGATTGAGTTCGAATGTTGTAGTTGCCATACACGCTTGAGTAGCAGTGCTTGGTTTTGTTCCTTGCTCTTCCTTATGCCAAGTCCTCCCAACGCAATTGGTGTGCTAAGCCTGTCCCAGCCAATAAGGTGCATTTTTCTAGTATGGGCATCATGCCCCCAGAAAAAATCTCTTGTAATCTTGTATATTTTATTATGGATTTCGCTTGGGAGTTGTTGTGCCTGCATGATGTGGTTTGTTGTAGGCGTTAGGGCCGTGTTTATTAGGACAAGCCTACCAGCTTGGTTGACACATTTTGATATCCATACCTTAGATTTCCATTAGATTCTATTAAGCAATTCCACAAATAAATGTGCTGAGCTCCCCCCTTTCATGAACTGGATACCTAGGTAGCAAGGTGGTTGAGATGTTGTGTTGATGTTGAAGGTGCTTTGAAGTTGGAGTGAGATCGTTGGATCTAGTCTTGGATGGTGTATGATGGATGACTTTCGTTTTTCATAGGTTGGCCAGCGGAAGTGGAGTACTTATGCAGGACTTGTTGAAGCGCCATGCATGAAGGTTGGTCGGCATAGCAGGTGATTAACAAATCATTCGCGTACATAAGATGAAGGATGGTCGATGCTATTTTTCCAATCTTTAGGCCTTTTAGTTTTCCTTGTTGTTCTAGAACGTCAAGGTTAGTTGAGATAACTTCAGCACAAAGTATGAATATATAAGGCGAAAGTGGGTCGCCTTGTCGCAGTCCCTTAGATGGTTTAATGAAACCTTGTGATGAGCCATTATAATTGATGGAGTAAGAGACCGATGTGATGCAGATCATGAGGTAATTTTTGAACTTTGTTGGGAAGCCCATCTTTATCAGTGTAAGTTCTATGAAGCCCCAATCAAGGCTGTCATACGCCTTTTGGATGTCGAGTTTTAGGGCAACCTTTGGTTTTTTGTGGGTTTGGTGCACTGACGGACCTACAGTTGGGCTAAAGGGGGGGTTTAGCCCGGGTATCCTTCCCAGTCCACAAGCCAAAAAAAAAAAATCTGCTCGACTAAGGCTTCTAGCTCGGGCCTTAAAGGGAAATTTATCCTTCCTGGGTCCGTCTCTGGTTTGGTGGCTCTGATGTGGTGGAAGAGTTCAGTGGCTATGGGAATGTTATCATGAATGGCTCTGTTGGGTACAAAGGCACTTTGGAAAGGGATTATTATAAATTGCAGTAGCGGCCGAATTCTGTTGACTAGGATTTTTGAAATTATTTTGTAAGTGACATTACATAATCCGATTGGTCGAAAATGGTTTGGTTTAGTCGGGTTTTGGTTTTTGGGTATCAGTGTGATGTTGGTGTGATTGAAAGGTTGATGTAAATCAGTATGCTCAAATAAATGATGAACCATACTATAAATTTGTTCTTTCATTGTGGGCCAGAAGGTGTTATAGAACTTACTCGTAAAACCATCTGGGCCTGGTGCTTTATTTGGTCCAATTGATTGCAGTGCAATTTTGATCTCTTCCTCTGTGACCTATTTAGACATCTCTCGGCATTGATTCGGTGTTAATCTGCTCGATATGGAGTCAAAAAGAGAGTGTTCTATGACTGTTGGTGGTGCCACGTATTGTTCTATGAAAAACTGTTGTATTGTAGCTCCGATTGTTGTAGGGTTTGTCAGCCAGACCCCATGGTCATTTTGTATTTGCGAGATATGGTTGAAACCTGTAGTTGCAGAATAACCTACAACTACACCCTCAATAGAATTAGTAAAAACTCAAGAAATTCTTGATGGTGAATGATAAATTTCTTATTAATTCCCTTAGTTGATTACATAGAATTATCAAAATGGAACTAGAATAGTTACAACTTTTTCTATTCTCTTTCCTAAGATAATTTCTTACACTCACCAAAAGAACCTCTCGAATTTTACATTTGAACTCCTATTTATAGTGAAACTTATGTAGCTGTATATGAATTGCGAAGTATCGCAATTCATCCTCGCAAAACTTCATATTTCCCCGCGCTACTTCTATCATCGTATCATTTTATAACTCTCTCCTCCTTTACTTATTACGATACTCGTGAACTATTATCTTGCGATATTCAGTACCTACATCTTGCCTCTTCTCGTGTCAATTCTACGAAGAAGAAATGTCATGAGAACATAACCGTTACTTAGTCTTTAGAACTTGGACACGTCTTTTGTAACCGTCCTTTTCTAGTTATTCCCTTATATAATTCCTTTATATTCTTTCCCTTTTCTTCTTCTTATTTTCTCCCTTTACTTCTGCAATTTTATCTTCTGTTCATACTCTCCATTACTGTTTTCTCTGCAATTTTTCCTTCTATTATATCTTCATGAGTTCTCCAAGGTAATTTCCTTCTATCTTCGCGCATTTCATTTGTTCTACTCTTTAATCTTTGTATAATTTGTTATCTAATTTTGGTTTATTTCAGCGAAATAACTCCTCAGATGAAACTTCAACTAAAAAATTCAAGCCCTAATCCACGAAGAAGAAAATCTTAGAATCAAAAGGTAGTTAAAATACTTTGCCTTCTTTCCTGAACAATATATTGTTGCCTCAGTTTTTAATCTACATTTTGATTCGCAGGTTGGCGAAAAACCAAACCCCAGTAAGAGATCTCGAGTAGATAAACCCACACCATTAATTCCGATTGATGATTTACTTCCTGAAGTTGATAAGGAATTTTCCTCTCCTCTTCGTGAAAATGCTTCTTCACATACTCCTGCCTCTACTCCTTTACCTACCTTTCAATCTCCCATCAATGTAAATTTATCAACACTTCTTCAAGATCAACCCTCGCAAAATATTTCTTCAACTTCTTCTCTTGAAAAACCTATCTTGTCCCCAAATCCTTTGAGTGCTATTTCTCTAGACAATTTGCATCTTGCTCTTATTCCTTCGAATTCTTCTCCTCTTCCTCAGGAAATTCGAGATGGAATTTATTCAACTTTCCGAATGTTATCTGAGGTTTTGACCAATACTGCGAAGTCTAATAATGTTCGTTCGCAATATGAGTTTTGCGAAGTGCTAAATAGTTTCGTCAATCCAGATATTTCTTCTTCACGTCAATCCTTGGAAAAAGAAATTGAATTGCTTCGTCAATCTTTGAAATCCTCTCAAGCAGAATGTGAGGATCTCCGTAAAGAAAATTATCATCTTCAAAATGATTCTCTTGATTGCACGATTCCTCGCAAAAGAAATGATGAATTGAAAGGTATGATTACTATCTTCGTATTTTCCCTTTTATTTACTTATGTTCTTCATATGCTTGAGACATCCATTAAAACCCATTCCCCTTTATAGAATCCATCCAGAAATGTAGAAGATTGGTACTTCGCCATGAATCAGATGCAACAGAATATCGAACCAAGCATGAAAGCATCTCAAACCAATTCTCCCATTTATCTAATCTTTACTCGTGTGCTCTCGACAACTCTGACGCTCTTTTTCAAGAGAATACTTAACTAATATATGATCGAAAATTTTTGAATGATGACATTTCTCAACTTTTTTCTTCCTTAACTAAAGCTGATTTGAGAATAGAAACCTTATTAGAAGAGAACAAAACCTTATCAGAAGAGAAATGTTCGTATTTGAATACAATGATTGTTTCTTCGCAAGAATTAAAAACTCTTCAGAATAAATGTTGCGATCAAGAAAATCTTCTTTCTTTGTTGAAAGGTGAACTCGAGGGATTAAAGAAGTCTTCAGATGCTGAAAGAAATTCTTTTGTTATTGAGAAGAATTCCCTTATTAATAAGAATATAATCTTGAGTACTAAGAAGAATCAACTTGAAGAAGATTATTCGTCATTAAAAGGTCTTAATGCCAAACTTACGAAGGATACAAATTTTCTTCTTTCTAAAGATCAAAAGCTTCAATCTAGACTTAAAGGATTAGTTGGTGATGGTTTTGATAATGCGATGAATCAGATGAAGAATTGTTGTCTATCTTTAGCCCAATCTCTTGCTTCGCAAAGAGAAGGTAGTCATTAAAATTTGACTTCCTCTGGTATATCTTTAAATTTCGTTATACTCGCAAATTTTACCCTTTGAATTTTGTTTTATTCGCAGAATCTGAGAACAACCTTCGTAATGCGAAAGCTGGATTAGAAGCCTCCTGTTCCGAGCTTCGTAAGAAAAATGCTTTGCTTTCTACCCGCTTAATCAACTCTCGTGACCGTGCTACTCGAAGATTCAACTATCTTGCTTATTCCAAAGATATTGAAGATACCAACCATCAAAAAGCTATACTTCGTGAAAGTCATCTGAAATCTCAAGTCTTTACAAATAACATTCTCTTATCAAGAGCTTTGCCTCCTGTGAAAATCACTCCTCTGAAAATATCTGATGATGAAGTTGCTCGTGAGCCTGATAGTGATTTCGATTATGAGAGTGATGATGAAGATCTTGATGACGAGAAAGAATCTACTCCTCAAGGAGATGTTCTTGTTGCACATTCTTCAAAGGATGATATCTCGCAAAAGTCGAAAGCTGCTAATGACCCTACTCATCTTAAAAATCCAACATAGAGTGTTGATGAAGCATGATAATATTCTTTTTTGTTTCAATTTATCATTGACTCTCCTGTTCTCCTTTCTTTTGAATTCCTTCCCTTAGTTACTGTTGGTTTTATTTTTGCGAACAATTCTCTCTTTTAAGAAGTACATCTGATATTTTGCGAAGATGATTTAACCTTTCTTAAGAAGTATATCTGATATATTGCGAAGATGATTTAACCTTCCTTTAATTAAATGTTTTCCTTATTTTTCCCCATTTGATCATATGAAGAAAAATAATATATAACTCATAGATAAAGTTTAGTACCTCCTTTTTCCCCCTATTATTTCTCTTTAAATGATTAAACATTGTTGGAAATATTAAAATATCTGCCTCAATTTATCTTACGAAGTTTCAACTTGTTACGATTGTAAATAAGAAATCCTCCCTTTTAAGTATAAGAAATAAAATATATGAAATATCCTTAATAAGTATACTACATATATAATACCTTTGAAGAAGTATTAGAAGTACTCAATCCGTCAAATGAAGAGATATAAGAAGTATCAGAAGTACTCAATCCATCAAATGAAGAGATATAAGAAGTATTCAATCTGTGAATAATTACGTAACATATGTCGAAGTATAATGATTACTTAACCTTCACCAATGAAATATCCGTTGAAGAAGTATAATACATATGAGATATTCTTGAAGGATTATAAGAAGTATTCAACTTTTGAAGAAATATTCAATATATGGAGAAGTATAAGAAGTATGTAATTCTCGTAAAATTTTACGAATATGAACTTATATGTATTTGATTGCTATCAAAATCGCATATTTTGTTAAGTCTTCGTGAAAATTCTTCAATGAGGTTGTCTTCTTTGATAGGACTTCTTGTAAAAATTCTTCAATGATATTGACGATGCTGTCTTCTTTTCAGATCTTCATAATGTATATTCTTGTATAATTTCTTCAATGATTTTGATGTAATGAATTTTTTTAATTGCTGTGGTCTTATCATGCCTTCCTAAGTAAAGGTCTTATTTTGCCACCTCTTTTGTAATAAATTTTTGTTTTTGCGATAATATGACAAGTCTGAATATTCTTGCGAATATACAACCTCGTGACATTATCGTCTTGCGATGAAATCGCAGGACATTTTTACACTTTCATGTAATAACCCATTGATCTCATCTTAACTTTTTTGTTTCATTCTGCGAGTTCTTTTTGTATGTTTTCCTTTTTTTTTTTTTTTTTTTTTTTTAGAATGCTCGCAGAACTTCATTTGTTGCACAAATATGACAAGCCTTTATGTTTTCGCAAACAAGAAGCCTCGTGACATTTGCGTATTATAGCACGTATCATCTCCCTAATGGAGGGTGCTGCCCTTTATCTTCCCCCTGGTTGCCCCTTCAAGGAAGCGTACATCGACCATACAAGGTTAGCTCTTCCCATCCGGTTCTGCCAACAACCAGCTTTTGATCGCAACCTCTTATCCTTTTTGCCTATAGGGCTTATAGTTACGAGGTTGCACCCTATGGGGTATCTTTGGGCCAAGTGCATCATTTGCCAAGACTTGTCAAAAATGGCAGATGTGGTTCAACCTCACCCGGCACTCTTGAGTCAACCGTGTACCTCGGCGCCTTGATCGTTTTCTGCACTTCTTGGGAAAGACAGTATGCCTTAGTCGCCCAACCTAAATCCTCTTACATCGTATTTTATATTGCGTAATGTCGCTAGATTTGGTGAGAATCCAAGGTGTCTAACACGGATAGGTACCCCATTATTGGGTTGTACCCCTAAATTTTTACCATGTACTAAGGGCCCTTGGTGGTGTTCCGGTTACCCTTAGCCACGTTTATAGGTACCCCCTTAAATGACGTAATTTAGGAATTTGCCTCTTACAAAATATAGCTTCACGAACTAGGGTGTACGCCACAAAGGTTTGCCTGTATAAAATTTTCTGCGGCTCTCTTTCTTTTTTGGAGGCTGATCACAGATTGCGGTCTTTTATTCGCAAATTAATGAAAATTTTAATCGCAATATAAATTTTTAAACTCGTAACTTTTCCCAATTTCCTGCGAGCAAACATTATTCGTAAATTTTTTCATGAGTTTTATGGATAATACCTTTTCAAATACAGTCTGTTCCACGGTTTACCAAGCCTCAAACCCATGTATCTCCCTTCTGGATCCATCAGCCGATAAGCTCCGCTTCCTACAACTTCTTTAATAACATATGGTCCATCCCATTTTGGTGCTAATTTTCCTCCATTTTCTTTCTGATATGGAGGTGTTTCTCGCATGACCAAATCACCTGGTTGATATTCACGTTCAATGACTCTCTTGTTGTATTCTCGAGCTAATCGTTCCTGATAAATCTTCATATGGTGCAACACCTTTTATCTTTTTTCTTCCAAATCATCCAGTTCACTTAATATTACCCCTGCACTTAAATTTCTTTCCCAAGCTTCTTTCTTTGTGTCGGAATTACAACCTCTGTTGGTAATACTGCTTCTACTCCATATGTTAAGCAATAAGGAGACATTCCAGTTTCCTCTCTTCTAGTTTTATTGTATGCCCAGACTGCACTAGGTACTTGCTCGCACCACCCTTTGAGATGTCCTTCTAATTTATTTTTGATTGTATCTGCGATTGTTTTATTTGTTGCCTCTGCCTGTCCATTAGATTGTGGATATAACGGAGTTGATTTCCCGCATTTTATCCTAAAAGCACTTAGTAACATCTCTATATTCTGCCCTTCAAATTGTTTTCCATTATCAGATACTAAATGTGCTGGAACTCCATATCTGCAAATGATGTTCTCAAATATAAACGTAAAAACATCTTTATCACGAATATCTTCAGATCGCTTTTACTTCTGCGAGCTTCGTGAAATAATCTGTTGCGACTATCAAATATCGCCTTTGTCCTGATCCAGGCAGAAATGGTCCAACAATATCCAACCCCCATTTCCCAAAAGGCCAGCAGCTTGTTGAAGAAGTTAATGTTGCCCCTGGTGCATGAATTATTTTACCATGTCGTTGACATTCCTTGCATCTTCGTACTAACAATTTTGCGTCTGTATGCCTATATGGCCAGTAATATCCTTGTATCTTTGCTCTGTACACTAGAGATCTTCCCCTACTATGATTGCCAGCTTTTCCTCCATGTAACATCTTTAATATTTTTTCTCCTTCTTCACGAGTTAAGCACCTGAGAGGTGGTCAGTTGAAAGATTTTCTGTATAAAATCCCTTCTCGCAGCTCATAGTTTGTTGCACGACTCTTTAATTTATGTGCTTCTAGTCTGTTCCTGGATATTTCTCCTGTTTCGAGATATGCATGAATTTCTTTTCTCCAATCTGCGATGTTGCTTGATAATTCTCTTTCTACTTCCATCGCAACAGCTTCCTCAATTTCTTTTTCTTTGTCCACTGACGGTTGTTGAATTGTCTGGATTTGGATATTTCTTGTATTTGGATTTGTCATCATGCTTGGAATGAATGCAAATGCATCTGCGAGACGGTTATATTTTCTTGATATATGTCTCCATTTCAATTTTGGTATCTTCGCAGATAATTCATCAACGAGTTTCTTGTATTTCTTCAAAGAAGATTCATTTGTGGTATATTCCCCTTTAATTTGAAAAATCACCAGCTGCGAATCACTTGTTATCCTTATATTTTTGAGCTTCTTTTCTGTTGCGATCTTTAATGCATGCACTACAGCTTCGTATTCTGTTTCATTGTTCGTGGAAGAAAATTCTAATCTGAATGAGAATGCCGTTCTTTCTCCTTCTGGTGAAATCAACACAACTCCAATTCCATTCCCCTCGCTATTGGATGATCCATCTACTAAAATTTCCCATCTATTTGGTTCTGTTAACAAGTCTTTTGGATTCCAAAATTCTTCTTCAACATCCATCATTTCTTCTACTGCTTCATCTTCTTCCAACGGAAATTCTGCCAAAAAATCTGCAACGACTTGTGATTTTTGCGAAGATAATACTTCGTATTTTATTTTGTAATGGTTTACTTGTGCATTCCACCTTTCTATTCTTCCTGACCTTTTTGTGTTCTTCATGATTGACTCAATTGGGACTTTGGTTACCACTTTTATCACATGTGCTTGAAAGTATATTCGTAACTTGAATGATGCATAAACCAGGGCTAAGATTAACTTATCCATTTTAGAATAATTCTTCTCTGCTGCATTAAAGGTTTTACTAATGTAGTAAATGGGCCTTTCTACTCCTGCGTTTGCTTGCAACAGAACTGCACTTAGAGCATATGGAGTTGTTGCGAGGTATACCAATAATTCTTCGTCTTTCTCTGGTTTCTGTAGTATAGATGTATTCGCGAGGTATTCTTTGATCCCTTGAAAAGATTTTTCACATTCATCAGTCCACTTGAATTTTGCTCCCTTCTTAAGTATGTTGAAAAAATGCTTGCACTTATCTGACATTCGCGAAATAAATCTTCCAAGTGAAGCCAAGAGTCCATTTAGATTTTGTACTTCTTTTACCGTTGCAGGTGTTGGCATGTCACGAACTGCTTGGACCTTTTCTGGATCAACTTGTATTCCCTCCTTTGATACTATGTATCCCAAGAACTTTCCAGACGCAACCCCAATTATACATTTCTCAGGATTTAATTTGATGTTGAACTTTATCATTTGCTCAAATATTTCCTTCAAATCTTGCACATGATCTTTAGCTTCCTTGCTTTTTATCAACATATCATCTACATATACCTCCAAAGTTTTATGTATCCACTTCGCGAACACTTTTTCAACCATACGTTGATATGTAGCACCCGCATTCCGCAAACCAAATGGCATCTTCACATAACAATACAAACCCCTTGGAGCAAAAAAGGAAGTATGTTCTTGATATTCTTCTGCGAGTGATATTTGATTATACCCTTTATATCCATCAAGTGAAGTGACTCTGTCATGGCCTGCAGCTGATTCCACCATTTGTGGTATATCTGGTAATGGAAAACTGTCTTTTGGACATGCCTTGTTTAGATCAGTGAAATCTATGCAAATTCTTATTCCTTTATTCTTTTTTGGAACAATGACCATATTCGCAATCCATTCTGGATATTTTGCTTCCCTTATGATCCCTGCATCCAACATCTTTTGTAATTCTTCTTCTATCTGTACATGATAATTTTGTGATATCTTCCTTATTCTTTGTTTGAATGGTCTTACATTTTTATCTATGTTCAATCTATGACACGCCACTGATGGATCAATTCCCGGTATCTCATCTACACTTCCTGCGAAGATATCTTTATATTCTCGCAAAAGATCAATAGTTCTTTTTTCTTCTTCTTCATCCATCTTAGTTCCAATTCGCAAGAATAAAGGCTCCTCTTTACTTCCAATATTTATTTCTTTAGTTGGTTCAGCTGCAACATAGCTTGGACTTTGCTCCCCCATAGGTGTTGGTTCTTTGATTATTTTTGTTGGTTCCCCTTATTTTTCTGGAATCTCATTTGGTATACCTCTCCCTTCCTTTACTCTTATTGTATACACTCGGAATTCTTCTTCCTTTTTTGTTTCCTTCGCAAGTTTCCTACGAAGCTGTTTCTTTCTTGCTCTTCCTCCACATTGTGTTACTTCAATTTGATAACAAAATTTTGCACTATCAAGATCTCCTTTTATTTCTTGTATTCCATTTGGTGTAGGAAATTTGATTTTCTGATGTAATGTTGAAGAAACAGCTTTGATCGCGTGAATCCACGGCCTTCCTATCATCATGTTGTATGGAGATTCCATATCTATCACACACAAGATTACATGTGTTTCGATTTCTCCTAGTAATATTTGCAGCGCGATTTCCCCTTTAGATTTTGTTGTAGACTTTCCTAATCCATGAATAAGACATTTTGAATTTGTGATTTCTTCATCTTTAATTCCCATCCCCTTAAGTGCATGATAAAATATGATATTAACAGAACTCCCTGTATCAACCAAAATTCGGTTTAATTTCCATTTTTCTACAACTTTCTTATCTTCTAGCATGATCGGACATGTGATCACCAATGGTGAAGTATGGTTCAAGTCTTCATTTGGAATTTCTGCTGCTGAAAATGTGATTTCTCGCTTTTCCCATTCTTCTAAAGTTGTTATCTTTTCTTCCTCCATGATCTTTCTTCCTCTACAATCTCGCTTGTATATTTTTCCCTTCATATTACTATGAAATTCATCAATCATTGTCTTTGTGATCATATTATATTCTTCTTTTTTGCAATCTCCATTTACTGACTTCATTTGATCTTCAAATTTTCCACAATTCCTTCAAATTTTGGCTACCACAATTCTTAAGGTCCCTGTTTCTAGCGCCAATTATGTAGTTGCAGAATAACCTACAACTACACCCTCAATAGAATTAGTAAAAACTCAAGAAATTCTTGATGGTGAATGATAACTTTCTTATTAATTCCCTTAGTTAATTACATAGAATTATCAAAATGGAACTAGAATAGTTACAACTTTTTCTATTCTCTTTCCTAAGATAATTTCTTACACTCACCAAAAGAACCTCTCGAATTTTACATTTGAACTCCTATTTATAGTGAAACTTATGTAGATGTATATGAATTGCGAAGTATCGCAATTCATCCTCGCAAAACTTCATATTTCCCCGCGCTACTTCTATCATCGTATCATTTTATAACTCTCTCCTCCTTTACTTATTACGATACTCGTGAACTATTATCTTGCGATATTCAGTACCTACAAAACCTCTGTGAATTGTAACCTTTGTATGGAAAAAGTTCATGTTGAGGTCTCCCTCTTGAAGCCATTGAACCCTCGAACGTTGTTTCCAATAGATTTCATTGCATTGAGCCAGCATCAGATGTGTATGTCTGCATTGTTTCTCATGATCGAGCCAATAGGTGAGTTCCGGGACTGAGGTTTGTGCACATTTTTCTTGGGCTTGTTGAATAGCTTCTTCCATTGCTCGGATCAGTGAAGGCAGGTGCCCAAACGTTGATTTACTCCATTGTTGTAACACCGACGCCGTATGTTGCAGTTTGTTGTTGAGGTTTGTTAGAGGTATGGGTGAGTATGAACTTTACCAGGATTGGATTACCACATTGCTCATATGTGGATGCAGGAACCAAAGATGTTCTAATTGAATTGTTTCCTCATGGGCTGGTGGATGTATTTTCCTCTGAGAAGGATTGGTACATGATCTGAGGCTATTCTTGGTAGGTGATGTACCATCATATGAGGGTGCAAATTTAGCCATTGTTGGTTGCTAAGACTACGATCTTGTCATTCCATGATGATGTTCTCACCTAATTGTTTGTTACTCCAAGTGTATGGATCTCCTCGAAATCCTAGATCAATGAGTCTATTGGTGTTAATCACTTCCTTCAGTTTGTTCCATTGGTTGATGCTCACCCGTCTTCCCCCTTTTTTTCCCATTTGGTACAGAACTTTATTGAAATCTCCAATGAGTAACCATGGAAGGTTGTGAGGAGAGATGATTGAGTTGAAATCTTCCCAGAAATTCTTGCGCGCTTGTGGGTGAGGGGGTCCATAAATACTCGTAAATATCCAAGGTTGTGACTCATTTACAGGTTCAATATAGACATGAAGCAAACTTTGATTATCTAGTAACACAGAAACTTTAAGGTTGGATCTCCACAACAAACATAATCCTCCCTTATGACCATTATAAGAAATTTGGAAACATTCATCAAAACCTAGAGTTGTTTTCAAAAAAATAATATGTGTAGCAGATGAAAGAGTTTCAGACAAAAAAAACAAGATCAAGTTTAAACTTGCGTGTAAACTCACGCAATTTTTGAATTGTCAAGGTGTTGTGGGCGCCTTGACAATTCCATGCCAGGAAATTCATAAGGTGGGAGAGTGTTGGCCATGGCCAATATCTCGCAAAGGTATGGCATGTGCAGTGGTATCAGTCTCGTCTTCATGTAGAGATAATAAATGCCATGCATGAGAGGGCACTGCGGTATCTTGTGTTGGGGGTCTGGTGATGGTTGATTGAGAGACAACTTGGTTGCTTTCTTGTCGATGTTGTGCTCCTTTGTTTGATGGCCTCCCCACATATATAGCTGAACGCTGTTTCCTAGTTCTTATTGTAAGTACTTCATGTTGGGGATGGTAGTTTTTGCTTGAGCTACCTTTGATTGCAGAAAGTGAAAAAGCGGGGGTCTAACAACCACACCCTATATTTCGATTAGTAATCTGTATGGACTAACTCCGAGTTTCTTTCTAGAGAATCAACTAGACAGTCAGACTCAATCTAGATAGAAATATCTCAAGGAGTTATTATCTCTCTCTTGTTTTGATTTACTCAAGTTACTAGAAATCAGCGAGTCTTTAATCAAATACAAGGAATAACTTGGATGGTACCAAAGACCAATATCCAAGTGTTAATCAATGTAAATCAACAACCAAAGGTTGGATATTATAATTGATCTTCAACGCACAACCTGTATTATTTCAATTATAAAGATAAACAATATAATGCGGAAAATGAAATAACATAGACACCAGAATTTTATTAACGAGCAAATTGAAAATACACGGTATTAAGCCGCTACAAACACTAGCCTACTCCAAGATAACTTTGGTCTGGACTGTAGTTGAACCCCAATCAATCTCACACTGATCTAAGGTACATTTATGCTCCTACGCCCCTGATCCCAGCAGGATACTACGTACTTGATTCCCTTAGATGATCCCACCCACAACTAAGAGTTTCTACGACCCAAAGTCGAAGACTTTAATAAACCAATTTGTATTACACAGAAAAGTCTACGGTAATAGATAAATCCGTCTCCCACGAATATACCTATGAGTTTTGTTCCATCTTTTGATAAAATCAAGGTGAACAGGAACCAATTGATAAAACTAGACTTATATTCCCGAAGAACAGCTCAGCTTTATCAATCACCTCACAATAGTCTTAATCAACGCAGCCAAAAAAGATATTGTGGAATCACAAACGATGAGACGAAGATGTTTGTGACTACTTTTATATGTTGCCTATCGGAGATATAAATCTCAAGTCAATTATTACAATTGTACTCGTACGTTAGAAACAACAAGATCAGATCACACAACTACGATAAAACTAGTATCGGTTTGGCTTTACAATCCCAATGAAGTCTTTAAGTCGCTAACCTGGTTTAGAAGAAGAAATTAAACCAAAGGTTAAAGGAGAATCGACTCTAGCTATGCAACTAGTATCACACTTAAGGTGTGGGGATTAGGTTTTCCAATTGCAAGAGTTCTCCCTTATATAGTCTTTCAAATCAGGGTTTGCAATCAATGTTATCTTAGTAACAAAGCATTCAATATTCACCGTTAGATGAAAACTTGATTAGATTCACGCTAATATTTATCAACTGTTAGATCGAAAACATAGCTTTTTACACACACATGTAATGCACGTTTATAGGCTTGTGAAAACCGTACCCAAACTTGTACATTAGTTGGTTCAACATATTTAACCAAATGGTTAGCCATATGACAACTTTCATATTAACCAAATTCTTCTTCACCATAACTAGTTCAAATGACTCAAATGAACTAGTTATAGAGTTGTTCAATTGCTTAGATCTTTATGTACTACACAAGACACAATTGAAGCAAAAACGATTTGATTCACTCGAATCGGTCCATGAACTATATAGCCACGGTTTGAAATAACATTCCTTAGTTTATAGAGATGAGTTCACAAACATCGTTTTTAGACATAACCTACTCAAGTTTGCGGACTGGGTTCGCGGACTTAAGTTCCCGGATGGAGTTCACAAACTCCAGCAAAAATTCTCGTGTCGAGAACTTCCGCCAGTTTGCGGACTGAATCTCACACACTTCTCCGGTTCTCTTGATTAACAAAGTTCGCAACTATGTTGCACAGACACGAACACGAGACTCGGTTACGACACGACACAGTTACGGGGACACGTCAACTCTCAAAAAAGCGGGTTACGGGGACACGTCGTATGTATTACAAACACCATTAAAATGAGATTTTACAACAATATACACAACAAAATAATTATACTTATTTCTAAAATATTTAATTACCAATTAAATAATATTAATAATAATGAAATAAAGATCAAGTTTTTCATAAATAATGCTTGGATTTGACTGAAAAAATAATAAATTAGCTTTACATTTAGTTTATTTTGATTTTCCAAATCAGAATAAATCATTTATGGTATGTCCGAGAGTGTCCAAGTAGTATCAGCAAAGTGTCCAGCATCGATTTTTACGGGACACATGATGTGGCGTGTCTATTGCTCGTATGGAAGTGTCGTAAACGTGTCGTGTCCAATCGTGTGTCCGACACGGTTATGTCATCTTTCTAGGCGTGTCTGTGCAACATAGGTTCGCAAACTTTGGTTCAAGGAATAAGGACTTATACATATATGTGTTACCACAACAATGCTTATATCCTCTATTGGTTATATTGCCTAAACTCTCATTTCAATCATTGAAACATTCTCAGAAGACGTTATATAATTGTTATTCACAAACCATTTTTCGTCAGAGCAATTTTCAAAGTGATTGAAACTTAACATGACTTTCATCACTAAGTAAATATGAACTTGGATAAAGCGAAAGCTTTACCAACACATATTTCGAGAAATAGATAGGCGAGGTATACTCAGTTCGAAATACCACATGTGTCTAATCTTAGTCTATATAGTAAAACGACTTTTGTCCCAAGATAAGAGATAGATTAGATAGACTTTTGAGTGATAGATAAGTTCAAGTCTCCACATACCTTTTAGTCGATGAATATCCACTGGTTCCTTGAGTAGTACTTCGTCTTGTATGATGATTGCCATGGAGTTCTTGAGCTCAACTACACTTTCTATCCTAGTCCGAGACCTTAGCTATAGTAGACTAGAAATCAAGACTTTATAGTTTTGATCACTAACATTGATAAACATGCTTGAGATAGCAACACATGCGAGTTCGACCGAGCAATGCTCTAACAATCTCCCCTTTTGTCAATTTTAGTGACAAAACTATCAATACATATGGAATACAAAAAATATATAAATAAACTTTGTAGCTCCTATTCCACATGTCTAATCTTCAATATTACTCGAAATCTTCGTCACTTCCAAGTACTCTAATGATCCCAAAGGTTGTAAGTTCAGCATCATCGTTGTTGAAAATCCATAGCTATAACAACGAGAAAACAAGAGTTCTCAATCATTGTTATACAATGTCATAGTATAGTATCATTACACATCGTCAAAGTCCAATTGCATCACAACTTCAACAATAATACTATGGTGATATGTCACTCCCCCTTAGTCAATACTCCATCTCCCATGGAAACCACTCCCCCTTACATAATGATCCGAAAACCATATGTATTGTAGTGTGAACTACATATTAATTCTCCCCCTTTTTGTCAATAAAATTGGCAAAGGTACAAGAACGGGATCCTAATGAAATTTCCGTAAGAGATGTTTCATGACCAAAGGTAAGTATATATCATCTTATTTAGATGCAATCATAAAGCCGAAGCTAAATGCATTCATCAAGGAGTCTATGAAGATACAAGATGACCCCTAAAATATTTCACAACCACACTCCCCTTAAAGATTTGGAAAATAAGCACAAGTTCAAAAGAACTCTCCCCCATAAAATGTCATTCCCTAAGGAACAACAAGAGCGACCTTAATTTCAAAAGAAAATAAGGGATTTCTTTGGACAACAAATTACATACAAGTATGAATTTGAATCCAAAAATATTCAATTACAAATGTAACCGAATATGCTCAACACAAGTAAACTCATGGAGACTTAAAAATTCAATTAGATTAATCACAAGAGAACCCATAATTAATCTAATCAGAATACATAACTAAACTAATCACAAAAGTAATCAATTCAAATTTTTATACTCACATAAGAAAGTCTATGGAGCAATGTCTGAGTTAATCATTAAAATAATCAACCTAGTCAAAAATGCTCAAACAAGAGACAACTTACGGAGTCATAACTAAATAACCAAACATGATGATTAATTTAGTTAAATATGATCGACATAAAGTGCCTTACGGAACACAAATAATCTAATCACAAAAATAATCAACTTGGTTGTCTAGTGCTCAACATAAGACACATTACAGAGCCTCACAGTAATACACAAAAAATGGATCAGGAAAGATAAATTACCGCGGAATACACAAGGATTCATTCTATGTTTCCATCACCATTTGCACAATGACATACAATAGACATAATCCTTGAATTACAAAAGCTTTTACCCTATCTTCCATCAAAAATTGACATAATAGGCTTAACTTTTGTATTTGTCAAAAGTCCATTCATTCTTTCATCAATACTTGCATACCAACTCATGAACGACTTTACTTTTGACAAAGTATGGGACAATCAAGTTCATGGACGTAAACACACATATCCCTTAACAATATTGCAATATATAAAACCATAAAGAGTAATACTGCAAAAATCATCTTCCAAACAAGTTTAGAATTTAAACCAATAAATCTAAAAACAAGAATATGAAAACGTTGGACATAGCTATGTGTAATCACAATAATGGCTATTCCAAACTCTAGTTATTCTTGAAAATAAAACAAGAAAAATTGAAGATTTACTAGGTAATAATACCTTTAAAGAATTCTTTATCTTCCCCAAACTCCTTGTCGTCAACCGCCATTAGAACATAAGGTTCATTAAGAAAGGAGTTTATATCAATAAACCTTCTTGGCTGATGTTCTTGAACTAGGGCCTTCTGAATCTCATGAGTCTTATACATAAAATCCCTTATTTGTTGAATCTCCTTTCGCATCTCCTTCAACACTTCAAGAACATCAGAAAACTTCTGAAAATTTGAAGAAACGGCTCTTGGCTTGCTCACATTCCTTTTATTTCTTTTCAATGTTGGAGCTACTGGAGATTTTTATTTTTCCTTCATGATTGATGGCTTAACAATCAAATTAACATCCTTTCCATCAGAAGACATCATGCTTGGAGTATCCATAAACATATGGGTTTGTGAGAGGAAATCACAATTTTTTCAACAAGTAGTCATGAGATAAAAGGAGGTTACAGAGAGGAAAAAAGGAATGTAGGGTTTCAAAACCTTTACAGGTTCGTACACGACCAACTCCCAACCCTATGAAGAGTATAATTGTCGATAGTACCCTTTCTTTTGTTTGATAGACAAGAAGAAGGAAAAAAAAACTTTTCCTAAAGCCTGAAGGATACAAAATCATTGTCTCTCTTGATCAGGCACATGAGACAAGATTTTAAAAACAACACAATCAAGTTGCATTGTGGTGAACAATAATTTTTCCACAATTTTCCTCTTGAGAGGAATCCACAGACCTTTGTCTATCAAAACGACTTTACCATACTTTCTTTTCAACTGGTCTAGTCATATCCATGGAAACTAACTTCTTAGACGGAGAGAAAATCCTACATACCTCAGTGGTCTTCTGAGAAAGTTTAAGCTTCCTTGCTAAATGATTTGCTCTTCGTTGAAGTTTGTTGACGTGCCTTTGTTTGTGTTTGAACTTGTAGCACTTTGAAAGTTCATGACCCTTTAATGAACAATATGAACACGTCAAACTTGCATAAAAACCAGGCTTCTGAGATGTGCAGGAAGCTAGGCACATAGTTGGACCTGAAAATTTATAAACAGAGTCTGATGGGTCAACTTTATCTTCCAAAATAGTTGGATTATCTTCTAAAAGAATATCAAGATAGATGTATGTGTTTCTACAATTATCAAAATCAATATTTTCACCAAGAAGCGCAACACTTGATTTCTCGTCTTCATTAGAATCATAGTTATCAGACATTTCATCAATAGTTGCAGCAAAACCTTTGTTCCCAATGTATTTTCTCCGGTTTGGACAATTGTTTGCAAAATGACCAAATCCCTTACACTTAAAGCACCGAGGCATATCCTCATCATCAGTTTCATCAATATCCCTATTTTTAGGAGGAACACGATTATGAGGTTTGACTGATGCCTTAGGCTTATCTCTGGAGAACCGTTTACTTCTCTTCAATAGAAGATCCCTAAACTGTCTTGTGATCATCGAGACTGATTTGTCAAGATCTTCATCTGATGAATCTGTCTCAGAGTGATCATCTTCAGAGATATACACTTTTTTTACTTTTATCAAGTAATTTAGTATCCTTAAGTGCTTTGAACGCAACATCCTTAGATTTGGACGAGTGTTCATGATCAAAGATCTTAAGCTTTCCACCCAGTGTATTTCTGGAGAGAGTATCAAGGTTATTTCCCTCAACGACGGCATGCTTCTTAGAATCGTATCTAGATGGCAGCGATCTGAGAATTTTCATCACAATGTCCTTTTCAGGAATAGTCTTACCTAATGCAAGGGATACATTAACAATTTCAGACACTTTGTGAATAAACTCATCACATGTTTCTTCATCTGCCCTACGAAGGTTTTCCCAGTCGGAATTAAGGTTTTAAAGCCTAGCTTCCTTCTCACTGATATTACCTTCAAATAAGGTTTCTAAGATATCCCAAGCTTCCTTAGACTTACTGTAATTTGACACATGGTGCTGAAGACTTGGGGTAATGGCATGTATGATGGCATTCAAATCGTCGAAATTTTTCTTTCCAGCAAGTATCTCGACAGGGTTGTATTCACCAATATTCTTGGGAACGTTTACATCTCCAGCTGCCACAACGGGAGGATCATAGCCATTAACAATATATACCGATGATTGAAAATCACGCGTTTAAAGAAAATCTCGCATATCAATTTTCCATCATAAGTAATTAGAGCCATCGAAGACTGGTGGTACGTTAATAGAGATAACACCTCTGTCCATAGAGTCAGATCTCCACAAACACAGACTTATAAGGTCTTGAACGTGTTTGCCTGCTCTGATACCAATTGAAAAAGCGGGGGTCTAATAACCACACACAATATTTCGATTAGAAATCTGTAGGGACTAACTCCGAGTTTCTTTCTAGAGAATCAATTAGACAGTCAGACTCAACCTAGATTGAAATATCTCAAGGAGTTATTATCTCTCTCTTATTTTGATTTACTTAAGCTAATAGAAATCAGCGAGTCTTTATTCAAATATAAGGAATAACTTGGATGGTACCAAATACCAATATCCAAGTGTCAATCAATGTAAATCAACAACCAAATTTTAGATATTCTAATTAATTAATCTTCAACGCACAACCTGTATTATTTCAATTATAAAGATAAACAATATAATGCGGAAAATAAAATAACACAGACACCAGAATTTTGTTAACGAGGAAACCGCAAATGCATAAAAACCCCGAGACCTAGTCTAGATTAAATATACACTGTATTAAGCCGCTACGGATACTAGCCTACTCCAAGCTAACTTCGGTCTGGACTATAGTTGAACCCCAATCAATCTCATACTGATCCAAGGTACAGTTATGCTCCTACGCCTCTGATCCCAGCAAGATACTACGTACTTGATTCCCTTAGCTGATCTCACCCACAACTAAGAGTTGTTACGACCCATAGTCGAAGACGTTAATAAACCAATTTGTATCACACAGAAAAGTCTATGGTAATAGATAAATCTGTCTCCCATGAATATACCTACGAGTTTTGTTCCGTCTTTTGATAAAATCAAGGTGAACATGAACCAATTGATAAAACCATACTTATATTACCGAAGAATATCTCATCTTTATCAATCACCTCGCAATAGTATTAATAGACGCAGCGAAAAAAGATATTGTGGAATCACAAACGATGAGACGAAGATGTTTGTGACTACTTTTATATCTTGCCTATCGTAGTTAGAAATATCAAGCCAATTATTACAATTGTACTCGTACGATAGAAATAACAAGATCAGATCATACAACAACGATAAAAGTAGTATCGGTTTGGCTTCACAATCCCAATGAAGTCGTTAACCTGGTTTAGAAGAAGAAACCAAAGGTTAAAGGAGAATCGACTCTAGCTCTGCAACTAGTATCACACTTAAGATGTGAGGATTAGGTTTCCCAGTTGCTATAGTTCCCCCATATATAGTCTTTCAAATCAGGGTTTGCAATTAATGTTAGCTTTGTAAAAAATCATGCAATATTCACCGTTACATGAAAACCTGATTAGATTCAAGCTAATATTTATCAACCGTTAGATCGAAAACATAGCTTGTTACACACACATGTAATGCACATTTATAGGCTTGTGAAAACAGTACCCAAACTTGTACATTAGTTGGTTCAACATAGTTAACCAAATGGTTATCCATATGACAACTTTCATATCAACCATATTCTTCTTCACCATAACTAGTTCAAATGACTCAAATGAACTATTTATAGAGTTGTTCAATTGCTTAGATCTTTATGCACTACACAAGACACAATTGAAGCAAAAATAATTTGTTTCACTGGAATCGGTTCATGAACTATATAGCCACGGTTTGCAATAGCATTCCTTAGTTTATAGATATGAGTTGACAAACATCGTGTTTAGACATAACCTACTCAAGTTTGCGGACTGGGTTCGCGGACTTAAGTTCATGTATGGAGTTCACAAACTCCAGCAAAAATTCTCGGGTTCGATAACTTCCGCCAGTTCACGGTCTGAGTTCGCGGACTGAATTTCACGCACTTCTCTGGTTCTCTTGATCAACAAAGTTCGCAAACTTTGGTTCAAGTAATAAGGACTTATACATATATGTGTTACCACAACAATGCTTATATCCTCCATTGGTTATATTGTTTAAACTCTCATTTCAATCATTGAAACATTCTCAGAGGACGTTATATAGTTGTTAGTCACAAACTATTTTTCGTCAGAGCAATTTTCAAAGTGATTGAAACTTAACATGACTTTCGTCACTAGGTAAAGATGAACTTGGCTAAAGCGAAAGCTTTACCAATGCATATTTCAAGAAATAGATATGCGAGGTATACTCAGCTCGAAATACCACATGTGTCTAATCTTAGTCTATATAGTAAAACAATTTTTGTATCAATATAGGAGATAGAGTAGATATACTTTTGAGTGATAGATAAGTTCAAGTATCCACATACCTTTTAGTCGATGAATATCCACTGGTTCATTGAGTAGTCCTTCGTCTTGTATGATGATTTCCATGGAGTACTTGAGATTAACTACACTTTCTATCCTAGTCTGAGACCTTAGCTATAGTAGAATAGAAATCAATACTTTATAGTTTTGATCACTACATTGAAAAACATGCTTGAGATAGCAACGCATGCGAGTTCGACCGAGCAATGCTATAATAGAAAGTGATTTGTATTTTTGGACTTTTGGTGGTGGTGGTGGTGATCCAAAGTCAGGTGTATCTGGGATGGTAAGGTGTTGTGGTGTGTTCTTCCTTGGCCTTTTCTCTTGCCTCTTGTATGTTTTTATTGGTGTGACAAGATGTGGTGGGCTGGTTGGCTTCTGTGTTGTTTCAGGGACAGGGTCAGTGGATGGAGCAGGGGCAGTAGTATTTGCAATGTCTGCTGACAGCTCCTCAGAATGTGTCTATGGGTCATTTTTGATATGCGGGAACCCATTTACCTTTATTACCTGTGTAGATGGGGAAAAACGATCTGCTGGTTTTTGCGGAATTGAGGACGACCGTGCGGAGGAGATTCCTTGAACCGAGCGAAATGTTCAACCTCACACAGATGCACCGCTATGAAGGGGGTGCTTTTTAGTTCGATAGACCAATCTGTAGTACTCCAGCCTAAACCAAGACAATGGTCGTTCCAGAGTAAATTCGGTCACAAGAGAGGATGGGTTGGTCTGTAGGAGGGAAGCTGAGAAATATGTGAGATCAATGGTGATCTGAGATTGTAGGTGTGTTATGGTTTCCGTGTAATGCTCTGAATGATTGAATATTTCCTGATTGAGAGTGATTTCTGTGAGTTCGTGTAGACGAATGAGCGTCTGTATGAACTTTGTTGAGAAATTGCTCATTCAGACGATTTGTTGTTTGAATGTTTGAGAACTCTTCGAATCTTGGTGTTCAATCGGGATTCAGAAACATTATATAATACCGGAGTTGAAAACACCATGATCCCATGAAGTGCGACAGTTGATGGAGTGAAGGAGTGGAGAGATGGAAATAATGCTCAAAACCAGTTGCGCTCATCGTGCGGAGACTTGGTTGATTTTCCACCCACTACTTTTCTAACTCCCTCAACTGATTGCACGACTTGCTCACATTTCATCGTGTGTTTGAACACACGTGTCGTAGACCGCCAAACCAAAACCCTAGTTGATATCCCCCCAAGTGACACGATTGATGTCTCGTGATTAATTAAGTCAGTTGCTGATTTCATGACTTCGTGGGATGATAAGTCCACGTATTTGCTTAGTTAAACATGATTTTGTAGAATGTTCTGCAACTCATGAATCGAACGTGTCTATTGAGACAGTGATAGGATCCTCACATTGAGGAGAGCAAGTGTTGCTCGCTAATTTAATATTGGTAGTTCAATTTGAGTAAATATTGCTCATCTGAGCAAGTGTTGCTCGTCTGATGAAATATTGGTAGCGTGACCAAAATAAAATATTAATTAAAGCACTGGTAGTTGAACCGAGCATAATTAATAAGAATATTGATCATGAGATCAATGTGAAATTATTAGTGTTTGAATCTGGAATCATGATCCTTGGGTTCAGAAACCCTAATTTGATCAATTGATGATTTATTTGAAATTAACCATAGAATGAAGGAGAACCGGCTTCATGGGACCGTGGATCGACCATGAAATTCTCATATTCTCACGTGAGCAAAATCCAAGACCTCTTTGAAGAGTTGGTGAGTTGTTGAAAGAATGATTAAATGCTGGTTTAATCATTTATCGAATTATCTGGTTCAAACATTAGGTGATAAAACCTAATTAATTATTATTAAAATATGAGGGACCGACCAAGGGGTTGTGAAACCAGCCCTGTGTGGTCACGGGATCAAATGATGATCGCTCCGTCAAATTCCGAAATTGTTTGGAGAGTTTTGGACCTAATACGTGCAATTGTGCAAATTAGGTCAGATTGTGAGAAACACGTGGGACTGGCTCATTGCGAGCCACAAAGCCAACCCTGGTCGGTCAAGGTAACATGCTTTCGTCTTCGAGACGTCCGTGTCTCAGTTATGAGAATTTTGATATTTTATGGTGCTCGTTTGAGCGACCGTTTGAGAAAATATGACAAAATTAAGGTTTTCTGATAAAACGGTCAAAACTTCATCGGATGAAGGAAAATAATGAAAAGTGAAGGAATTATGAAGAGGTGAGGGACCGACCAAGAGGTCATGAAACCGTCCCTGGGTGGTCACGGGATCAAATGTTGATCGTTTGAGCACTCCCAGATTGGTTGAAACCCTAATCAGCGTCCTTTGGTAGAATCAACATAGATTTCTCATACGGACTCGGATTTTGCTGGTCCGCCCCTCCATTCCGTACGGAAAAGAATTTCCTATCTCCAATCGCGGGAATATTTAGGTTTTAAGCTCTTTCGGGAGGTGAAAATAGCCAGAGAGTAAAACTAAGGAAAAATCAAAGGGGTCGGTCCCATAGTATTTTTCCTAATACTAGTTTGTCACCCGTGCTATGCACGGGTCTAATTTTACTTGTGGAATATATGTGAGTTATGTTTAACAAAAAAATCAATACAAATAAACATTATTAAAAACTAATAAAACATTTTGAAAACTCTAAGAACTAATTAAAATGTAATTGAAAAAAATATATTGAAACATTAGGATTTGTGGTCAGCATCATCAAAGACTACAACATTTATTGGTGCTTCATAGATTAATCAAAAGTTAGAGCAGTTCCTATGGTAATAAAAAAATTCTTTTGTTGAGCCACGTGGATGAACAAACACGTTTTTCCACTATGATAAATCAGACCAAAATGAACAGATTTAGTTTTCTAGGGTCCCACTATCATTATTTTTGAATATAAAATATTTTTTAGGATAAAGTTAAAATATAAAATAATATATTTGGTGAAAGAAAATATGATAAAGTGAGATAAAATATGATAAAGTGAGATAAAATAGGATAAAGGAAGTAAAAAAGTAGTAAAATATTTTTTGGGAACCAAGAATTGCAGTGGACTTTGGAGGAAGAGTCGCGGGCATTTGTTGAAGTGTTGCCAACGATTTTTCTTCAACCGCGTGTTGCTCCCACGGTCGTCCGTCTTTACCACAGACGCGCGCTGGATGTTCCGACTCAATGTTTAAAGCATCAGATTTGTTGATTTGAACATCCATTTTTCATATTTGTTCATTCCATAGTGGAAGCAAAATGAACAAACTCCAAGTTTGTTCATTGCATTGGCAATGCTCTTATGTCCTTATATCCATTTCCAATATTTTGATATTCTTATTATTTGTAATTTCAAATTTTTGTTCTTCAATATATTTTTGCATCTTTGGTCTTAACCAATTAATATGTGCCTTTACTTCTTCAACTAAAGCATTATATAGATCGTGATACAATGTATCTTCAAAAAAAAAAAAAAAAAAGTGTATCTAAAATATGTCTTATTATGTTTAGTAAATAGTCTGTATCATTTTCTCATAGCCATTTTATTTCATTACATGGTAGACATTTATCGGGTTTCATTGATCTAGGGAATCTATGCCATGGTTATGTCAAGCATAAACTTACAGAAGCTACAAATTACACGTGTAACAAAACAAATAAAATGTGAAATTGTGGCTACATGTTCGTCTACCGTTGAACCAATTCTTGGCCGGGTTTTTATCTTAGATACCTCCCGATAGGGCATGGCCACCCCTATTGATTTACACGTTAAATAAAAACGCTGCTATTAAGCTTATATTGCATGTGTGTGTGTTACTGGATCTTAAAGGCGTTTTAATATCTAAGCGATGCATTGCATATGTACTTATACATATACATTCAATTGATTCATGGACTCCTCAAAATCGGATATACAAACCGTACATGGAAGAAAAATGACTTGCCTTCAAATCATTTCTCCACAATTCCCATTTACACTGTAAAGAGTTACCCGATAATCAAATCTTTCTCACAAATCTTAACAACATGAAAAATCTTATACACCTACTAATGGATCAGTATAAATGCCATGCATGTAAGATTATCACTACAATTTTAACAGAAAAATCTTCATGCTCAGTTTGTGCTAATGTGCTATCATATGTAAATAAAGTTGAAATACGGATTTCCTTACTTATCTCTCAGAACGATTTCCATACTTTTCTCAGAAAAAAAATAACAATAAAAAAATATTGACTTCTTTTTTTTTCTCCATTTTCAGCTTTCTTTTCTTTGGATTCGATGAGAGACCCGTGTCTCCATATTCACGCATGATTGTTGAGTCCGAGGTTCGTGTAATTATGGGTTTACGATTTTAGCCTTTGTCGAAAATCCACCATCTACATTAAGTCCCCTGCTTAGTGAGGAAAGCTGTGTTCCTCAGTCAGCATTGAATGGTGATTTTCCGGTCATAACAATACAAGTAATTAAACTCAGTCGTAAGTTAAGATGTTACCGGATTTCGATCGTACGAGCATACCATAACTTGAATGAAGATTCCAGCGGCATGCTAGAGCGTCATTTGATGAGCATGAATTGGTGTTGAACCGCTAATTTGGACGACGGGTCCTTGGTCGTTTAGGATTCGCGGGATGAGACTTATCCGTCACCTTCACGCTAGCATCAAGAGGAGGAAAAGTTGTCGGACCACCAGCGCCGCCACCGTCCGGCCGTTTGCTGGCGGCGCCGACAGGTATGCGTCCGAACTTTTTTTTTTTTTTTTTGCTGATGTTTGTTAATGTTCATGAGTTCTATGGGTTGTTCACATATTTTTCATGATAAAATTATGTACCCGTGTATATATGAGTGGGTTTCATCGAAAACCCTCGTTTTTGAAAACGTATGTTCGTTTGATCGTTAGTTTTTGAAAACTAGTAATAATCCCTGATTTAGGAGAGGTTTTCCTTCATATGTGAATATGTAGGTTAAATGATGAAACTATGTTGATGAGCTTTCACGTGAGCCAAAGTTTTATCACAAAAGTGAATTTTTCACAAAACCGTAGTAAAATCTTCGTTTAAAAGAATAACGATGATGCGGAGAAGAGAGTTCTCCTCTTCATGTATATATGAACTTGTGTCCAGTGATAAAATTTTGTGTATGAGCTTTCATGTAAAACTTTATCATGTAATGCGTGAGTTCTCACAAAA
The DNA here is from genome assembly GCA_023529315.1 of Papaver bracteatum. Classification (NCBI taxonomy): domain Eukaryota; kingdom Viridiplantae; phylum Streptophyta; class Magnoliopsida; order Ranunculales; family Papaveraceae; genus Papaver; species Papaver bracteatum. The sequence continues at coordinate 947,575 of JAJJWX010002486.1, forward strand.
TTGAAATAAACCTTCGTTTCAAATACGTATGACGGCACAAAGGAAAAGAGTTTTCTTGTAAAAACATGGTCGGTTCATGGAAAAGTTATTTTTTCTTTGAAACCGTAGAGTATCCACGATTTATTTTTATGAGCTTGGCTCACGTTGAAAAATATTCATTTATTTACGTTTATTTACGTGAGTAAATAAATATATATATATATATATATATATATATATATGCAGATATATATTGTTTCTCTAAAATCAAAACTTGAGTTTTGTGTGATGTTGCTTAGAGATAAAATTATTTATGATGAAATAATGTTTTAGTTTCTATAATTCTATGGTGAATATTCACTCAGTAGAAAAGTTGATGATTTTATGAAAAATCTGAGTTCTTGAACGTCTTTTGTAGGTCTTGAAGAAGCAGACGATTTTGGAGCATTAACTCTAGCATTACTCTCACTACTGTTAGTGGAAGCGTAAAAAGGTAAGAGTTAAGAATTACCATTTTTGTAGATGCTGGTGTGAGCATCCTGATCATTTCTGTTGTGCTTTAATTCCACTGCTTTGATGAAATCTGCATCTACGGATGATATACTGAAGTAGGAATGTTGTATGGACGTCATAGAAACTTTGCAAGAATGACCGGTTCTCATGACGATGCTTCCAAAGATGATATTTCCATAGATGATATCTCTACAGATGCAGCTTCAAGAAATGGTGCTTCTGGGACCTCTGAGTGATGGTGAGTGATCCTTAATACTGAGTTGTACTTCTGCTAATTTCATTAGATTTTCCACAGGATGATCGTATAGTGGAATCCTGGACAGATGTTGACTCCACAGAAAAGGAAGAAAGTCTACAGGAGCGGAGAACCCAGAAGTGAGGACTACATGATGCTAGCAAATGACGTGTAGTCCCCAGCCGTTTCTTTGACTAGTTGTTAGCGCTCCTTGTGTCATGACTTTTCCCGTGCAATTAGGATTATGAGACCAAGGTTTGTTACTTCTTCTATACTTTTTCTCCATCGATTGATGGTCTTCAACTTGTTGCCGGACAAGAAATTCATGAATCCAGCACTGATGAAAAAGTTGATGTAAGTATATTTTCGTGCAGGTGATCTTGGAATCTCCTTGAATGAAGTAATAATAATTGTTGATAATGAATCCATGAAGAAATCATTGTAGATTAGCATCATGCTGATGAAGCGTGCTCTTCTTTGGGATATGGGAATATGGAGAATTCCTGAAATCCCGAACCGAATGGAGATAGCGGCTTTGCTAATGGAAATTCCAGTATTTCCGAGCCTTCAAATGATTTAGAGATTCCCCAGTAAGTATATCTCCTTTGAATCATTCTAATCCCATGTAATCTTCGCATTAGGTTCCAAACGACGAAGTTGGGAATCATGGATCCAATAATGATGATTTGGGAAATCTAGGAGTCGTTGGTGACAAGACTTTCATAGTTGCGCCTCAGGATAATGAAGTGTCGGTTGCTGATGCCGTGGAGGTGGTGGAAACTCCAATTGTGCCTCAGACAGTGGAACCCGAACCCGATATAGCAGAAGATACTTCCCCTGAAGTTGTCTCTATGACACTGCTCCAGTAACTGGGAACCAGATGATAGTGCATGAGTATCCTATTGCAGGGATTTCCTTTATCCTCAATTTAGTGAGTTATATCACCAGCTTGTTGGAGGTTTTAGCGTTCCCATCGGATATGTTGCTATATACAAGGAACTATAGGAAATGTATGGAAACATTGTTGTTACTCGGGATCCAGGACGTAGTTATTTCTTGACGAAACAAGTAGAGGCCATCTTGCGTGTTATAGATGATATTAGGATTGCAGCCATAGATGTTGTTTCCCAAGATTTACTCTTTGATTGGGAGTAAAACTTGAAGAATGCTGAAGAACTTGTCTTCAATATGAAGTGGCTCCGTGAAAGACTTGAAGTTATCAAGAAAGCAGAAAAGGGGTGACGATCCTTTCCCTACTAGTGATGCTGTGTTGAAGAAGATGAAGTAGATGAGCTAACCAGGAGGCTGGAGGTACCTTGATGAAGGACTTAGCGAAAGACCTAGTGGACATCGATCGACTGTAGAGGTTATGAATCCCGTCCATGAATTCTTGCATTTAGTATGTTCTGGGAGCCGTAGGAACCTCACACGGCGTCGGAATTCAATGCTTGACCCCAACTTTTGAGGCTAAGAGACTGAGTTATTAAATGATAGAAGAATCACTCAATCTGGAGTTGTATAAGTCCGCCAACGAAGCGTGCACATTTGCAATTTGTAATCCCGTACAAATTTCTTAGGTTTCGTATACCTGACGGTAAAGGCCATATCTTTCAGCTTGTATGTCCAATTAATGCGTACTTTTGGTATGTTGTTGAAGAGACACAGGCGAACATCTTTTGTTGAGGAAGTATTATCCCATTCCTCACCCATTGGCACGTTTTTTGCAAACCCATGACCTGAAGTGTGTTGTACCTCATCTGTAGAGGTGACGAGAACATATTGTAGAAGACTTTGGATAATTCCCACCAGTCGTGCCAGCTTTGGGAAGACTTCATGTGAGCATGTTATCAGGTCTACACATCTTGATATGAATCATTGGTTCTTAGAGAAGTCCGCTTCATGTGTACTACTTCATAGAATGATTAGTTGATGAAGCTTTGAGGATGTTGCTCCTGAGACCGTTGTTGGTGTTGAGACCATGAATGATCACACTCCAGAGATATTTGTCGATGTTCCCTTAGAGATTATTGTTGATGCTGATACCACGGTTGAAGTTGCTTCAAAGACCGAAAAGGATAAAACCATGGTTATAGACACGGTAGTTTCTCCTCCATCCAGCGAGTCTTTTGGTAGGTTGAGCATCTCTAAGATGAAGGTGTTCTGGGAGTTCAACATGAATTCTCCTAAACAGTATGATTTTACTGTGAACTGGATTCGTCAGTGAGTCGACGATGTTGCGGCGAATTGCATCAGTAGCCTTCATTCTGGGTGTGATCGGTGAAGAGAATAAGTTCCTCAATCGTGCAGGAGCTTGTGATGTAGGGAGATCCCGTTGATGAAGTTTCATGGAATTACATTTGGTTGCAATAACTTGTTATGTGGATAACATTTATTAAAATAAAACTGTTTTCTCCAGTAAGATCAAGTCCCCAGCGTATGTTGAAGGAATTCGTGTCTTCCATGGGTGAATGATATTGCATCTGCTTCAGAAGTCTTGTCATGGAGATAGTGAAGACTCAACGATTGTAGTTTAGTTGCACTTCAATTGCGCTGGTGGTGAATCAGTATGTCGTCCTCGATGTATTTATGCTGAAGCCAGAGGATTCATTATCGAAGGTGTACTCTTTGATTGGGAGTACAATTTGAAGACTCCTTAGATGCTCTAGCATTGAAGTGTCAGATTCAACCACTTGGTAAAATGATAATCCGGTGAAGCTACCATTCATAACATCTTGCGGAGTTTCTAGATGAATTGAGTCCCCGTGCTAGGATGGCATGTGAGGAAATAAATGACATAGACATGAAGTGAATGAAACTTGCCTGAGTGTGGAACCTCTTGACGAATATCTATGCATCTTTTGCAGGTTTTTGCTTCAACCTCGTCGAAGTTTGAAATTCCTCGAAGTACTCTGATGATGGAATGTCCGTCAAACCTTCTGGACCAGAACTTCCTTCGTTGGAGGAATGTGTAACCAAAGATGCTCCGTAAGTATCCATATTTTCAGTGTGGACCTACGCTCGTCTGAAGGATATGTCATATCCTGGATCTTCCTGATTATGCGAAACTTGGTTTCTGTCTAGTTTGGACTTATGTTCACTTTGAGAGTGATGTAGCCATGAGTATTTCCGAGCGCTCCTTCGAGGTCTTCTGATTGAGATGGAGAACGAGTACTTTCTTGCCGAGCGATGCATGCGGATCCGATGGTTTTTACTGGAATGTTGTTGATGGTGGTCTCAATATCGATCAACGTTCTTCCAAATTCGTTTCTTCTGAGATTGACTGTGGTAAGCAGTCCCCAGTCGTACATCTCTTGATCTGTGGATGGAGGATCAAGAAGTATTTTCGGTATGGACTTCTTGACACGATGTGGTTCAGTACTGTGAACATGTTTCTCCTTTGTCCCTTCGACAGATAATGCATGTTCGTCTTGAACTGCTTCTCTGATAGGTTGTCCAAAAAGTGTAAAGGTTCTGACTGGGAGAGGATTCTTGTGTACTCCTTTAGTCCCCAGTTGAAGATATTGCGGATCAACCTTCTCTTTGAGAATGTGTTTCAAAAATGCGCAGTTGCTTTGTGGGATGATTGACGAACCTGTGGAAGCGGCAGTAACGAAGACTTTCCATGTCTTCTTCAGTTGGTTCTTTCCGGACATATAACAACTTAATTGCACCATCTTGGATCCATACATCTAGGAGTTCGATCACCTCTTCAATGGAAAAGGAAAGTCATGTGCTTTTGATCAAAAACTCTTGTGTGTTGGTCATAGGCTTGTGCATCTTGATTATTCTTGCTTTGTGCCTTTGAAGGAGCTGAGGTATGCTTGCGCGGAAGTTTGGATTTCCATTTGCTCCCTTCTGCAATAGTGTTTGTGGAAGGCTGGAGGTTGTATTGCTTGTTGATCAGACGCCTACTTCCTAAAGTGTCTCGCGATTCTTCAGTCTTTGTGGATTTTGTTCTTTCCAATAGAGCAGGTGCAGTGGTTGCTGATCTCTTCGCGGCTTCGTGGAGCCCTGAGAAAGTCTGGAACTGATGATTTTCCAGTAAGGCACTGTAAACTGGGAGCATGCCATTGATGCACAAATCTACCAGCTGATGTTTTGTGACATTTGGATCATAACAATCCAGGGCTTGGACTCTGAATCTTTTCACGTAATCATCAGGATGTTCCTTGCTCCTTCAAAACATCCTTTATAGATCAGAGAAAGTGATTTGCTCTTACACAAAGAAGTCAATCATCTCTCTCCAATCGGAGATATTTCCCGGTGCGATGTTGTTGTACTAGGTGTATGCTCTGCCTGTCAGAGACTTTGAAAATTCCTTCAGACGGACAACATGTTGTGCTCGTGTTCGCCCAATAATTCTTTGGAAGAGGAATCTTATGTATGGAAGCAGGATATGAAGGTTGATGAAGATGGGAAGATGATGCCTTGTCTTTTCCTCGATCCTCAAATAAGTGCTCCAGGTTTTCACGTGTGATGAAATATCGGGTTCCATTGCTGGAGAGTCATCTGCAGCTTTGCGGAATTCTTCATCATGTACAACATGGATTGGAGAGATTTCAGGATCAGCAGTTGAAGATGTTTATTTAGCTTTTCATTTCTCGTGTTGAGGCTAAGTTCGTTCAGATGCAATCTTGTTTGTGAGAGTTTTGAGATGAGCACACAACTATTTCTGTGATGCAGCTACGTCAGTCTGAACCCTCATGGGATCAACTATGGTAGGCTGATTCCCTTTGGTTCTTCAAGAGATCAACCGAAAGGAGGATTGTTGATGGCGCCAGTGCCGTCACTTGCAGGGGTGATCACTAGAGCATCAGTGCTTGGAGGAGTGATATTAGCGGTAGGATAGAGAGGTTGGTGACGATGGACATGCGGTGTCTTGTCTTACCCATGACTCTCCAGAAGGCGCTCCAAGTCTTCCCAAATGATGAAACTTGATGACTCTTTGCTGATGAATTTCCTGTAGCTTTGTTGGTTTCATCTTCGTCCACGGTGTGAATTGGAATTACCTCAGGGTCAGCAACATCTGAGGATTTTTCCTTCTCTTTCCCTTTGTCTGGATTTTTCTCTGACAGCTTGGAGGTAAGAGTCTTCAAGTGATCAAATAGATTTTGTTGTGACGCGGCCATATCTGTCTGATTTTTTGCAAGAGTTTCTTGCGCTTTGACGAGATCAGCCATAGTTGGTGGTGAGTTTCCTCTGACCTCTTCGGGCTGTCGTCCGAATAAAGGATGACCTTCTGCGTTGTTGTGAGGAGGATCGATGTCACCACCGTCAGTGTTAGTGGCCGGAACACTTTCCGGGATGTCTTCATTGTTGCTAGTACTAGCGATTTTGCGTTAGGGTTTGTGACCGATCCTGACCTTAGACCAACCATCTTGTGAGAATGAGAGATTGTAACCGAGAGAATGATCTCCCATTGTGGTCGCCAATCTGTAGATGGGGAAAAACGATCTGCTGGTTTTTGCGGAATTGAGGACGACCGTACAGAGGAGATTCATTGAACTGAGCGAAATATTCAACCTCACACAGATGCACCGCTATGAAGGGGGTTCTTTTTAGTTCGAGAGACCAATCTGTAGTACTCCAGCCTAAACCAAGACAATGGCCGTTCCAGAGTAAATTCGGTCACAAGAGAGGATGGGTTGGTCTGTAGGAGGGAAGCTGAGAAATATGTGAGATCAATGGTGATATGAGATTGTAGGTGTGTTATGGTTTCCGTGTAATGCTCTGAATGATTGAATATTGCCTGATTGAGAGTGATTTCTGTGAGTTCTTGTAGACGAATGAGCGTCTGTATGAACTTTGTTGAGAAATTTCTCATTCAGACGATTTGTTGTTCGAATGTTTGAGAACTCTTCGAATCTTGTTGTTCAATCGGGATTTAGAAACATTATATAATACCGGAGTTGAAAACACCATGATCCCATGAAGTGCGACAGTTGATGGAGTGAAGGAGTGGAGAGATGGAAATAATGCTCAAAACCAGTTGCGCTCATTGTGCGGAGACTTGGTTGATTTTCCACCCACTAATTTTCTAACTCCCTCAACTGATTGCACGACTTGCTCACATTTCATCGTGTGTTTAAACACACGTGACGTAGACAGCCAAACAAAAACCCTAGTTGATATCCCCCCAAGTGACACGATTGATGTCTCGTGATTAATTAAGTCAGTTGCTGATTTCATGACTTCGTGGGACGATGAGTCCACGTATTTGCTGAGTTAAACATGATTTTGTAGAATGTTCTGCAACTCATGAATCGAACGTGTCTGCTGAGACAGTGATAGGATCCTCACGTTGAGGAGAGCAAGTGTTGCTCGCTAATTTAATATTGGTAGTTCAATTTGAGTAAATATTGCTCATCTGAGCAGGTGTTGCTCGTCTGATAAAATATTGGTAGCGTGACCAAAATAAAATATTAATTAAAGCGCTGGTAGTTGAACCGAGCATAATTAATAAGAATATTGATCATGAGATCAATGTGAAATTATTAGTGTTTTAATATGGAATCATGATCCTTGGATTCAGAAATCCTAATTTGATCAATTGATGATTTATTTGAAATTAACCATAGAATGAAGGAGAACCGGCTTCATGGGACCGTGGATCGACCATGAAATTCTCATATGCTCACGTGAGCAAAATCCAAGACCTCTTTGAAGAGTTGGTGAGTTGTTGAAAGAATGATTAAATCTTTGGTTTAATCATTTACTGAATTACTGCTGGGTTCAGCATTAGGTGATAGAACCTAATTAATTATTATTAAAATATGAGGGACCGACCAAGGGGTTGTGAAACCAGCCCTGGGTGGTCACGGGATCAAATGATGATTGCTCCGTCAAATTCCGAAATTGTTTGGAGAGTTTTGGACCTAATACGTGCAATTGTGCAAATTAGGTCAGATTGTGAGAAACACGTGGGAATGGCTCATTGCGATCCACAAAACCAACCCTGGTCGGTCAAGGTAACATGCTTTCGTCGTCGAGACGTCCGTGTCTCAGTTCTGAGAATTTTGATATTTTCTGGTGCTCGTTTGAGCGACCGTTTGAGAAAATATGACAAAATTAAGGTTTTCTGATAAAACCGTCAAAACTTCATCGGATGAAGGAAAATAATGAAAAGTGAAGGAATTATGAAGAGGTGAGGGACTGACCAATAGGTCACAAAACCGGCCCTGGGTGGTCACGGGATCAAATGTTGATCGTTTGAGCACTCCCAGATTGGTTGAAACCCTAATCAGCGTCCTTTGGTAGAATCAACATAGATTTCTCATACGAACTCTGATTTTGCTGGTCTGCCCCTCCATTCCGTACGGAAAACAATTTCCTATCTCCCTTCGCGGGAATATTTAGGTTTTAAGCTCTTACGGGAGATGAAAACATCCAGAGAGTAAAACTCAGGAAAAATCAAAGGGGCCGGTCCCATAGTATTTTTCCTAATATGATAAAACGAAGGAGTTTTGCTAAAATTAAAGAGTTTTGTTGAAATAAAGGAGTTTCCATGAGACGAAGGAAACATAAAAATCATAAACAATAAAAATAAGGGACGTGTGAGCGTGTGGGCCCGGTCCCGTGCGTTTTCCCTATTTTATGCATTATTTCATGATTTGAAGGAATTTTCATAATTTGAAGGAAATATCATGAAATCAAGGAATTTCCATGGGATTATGAAAACATGAAAAATATGCTAATAAAAGAGTAGGACGTGTGAGCCATCTAGGGTTTGGCCGACCAGCCATGGCTCCTGCACACGGGTTCCCTAATTTTTATTATTTTTCATGGGACGAAGAAAATATCATGAGATTAGGGAGTTTTCATGAAATTAGGGAAATAATAATAAAATAATGAGGAATCATGAGATGTGGGACGACTGGGACCAAGGCATGGCCGGTTGGCCAATGGTCACGCCCTATCACGTTTTTACCTAATTTTATATTATTTCCTCCGCGCGAAGATATCACCATGAAACTGAGGAGTTTCCTCAAAACAAAGGATATTCGTTCAAATTAAAGGTTTTCATAAACTCAGAGAAAACAACAAAAAAATGATAAAAATATGAGACTAATGTGGGATTGACCACGGCACGGTCGGCCGGTCAGTGGGTCCATGCTCCCAGCGCCTTGGTCAATTTTTATTTATTTGTTATTTTTCGTCCTATTTTGTATAGGTTCATCGTTTCATCGTATTTTGAAATACTCGCTCGTGCGGTGGTTGTTAATGTATCATTGTTGAATACAATTGCACCATTTGAGACAGGGCTTGCTCAGGCGGTAGCCCTGATGCCCGTGCATCCAATATTTATTACTAATCCATGGACTTCTGCTGGGAAGAACCATGATTTGCGTAATGAAATATCTGCGAAAATATTTGAATATTTTCAGCAATTCTGCGGATGAATCCAAGAATTTAAGTTTAAGACAGGGCTTGCTCAGGAGGTAGCTCTGATGCCCGTGCATCCAATATTTATTACTAATCCATGGACTTCTGCTGGGAAGAACCATGGTTTGCGTAATGAAATATCTGCGAAAATATTTGAATATTTTCAGCAATTCTGAGGATGAATCCAAGAATTTAAGTTTAAGACAAGGCTTGCTCAAAGTGGTAGCTCGATGCCCGTGCGTCCAATATTTATTACTAATCCATGGACTTCTGCTGGGAAGAACCATGTTTGCGTAATGAGATATCTGCGAAAATATTTGAATATTTTCAGAAATTCTGCGGATGAATCCAAGAATTTAGGAATGATTAATTTATGACTTTATACTAGCAGAGCAAGTTGTTCGGGAGTTGTTCATCCCGTGATAGAAATAATGATTTGAAGTATTCAGTACTCATGAGATATGCCGTTGTCCAGCTGTGAGACTACATATCTATATGCACTCTGAGAGAAAGTATTCTCCGTCAGAGGATTCGATGAGAGACCCGTGTCTCCATATTCACGCATTATTGCTGAGTCAAAGGTTCGTGTAATTATGGGTTTACGATTTTAGCCTTTGTCGAAAATCCACCATCTACAACCTGTAACTAAATCATTGCATCTTTTTTATGCAGAAAATTATCTAATAATTGAGCAAAAGAAGCAGATAAATAAGTGGAGAGAGGGGCTGGCTGTTGTGTTGTGTTGGCAGCTGGGCCTGCTGTTGATGGTGGATTTCTATTTAAAGGCTAAAATTGTAAAAAGCCAATTTTTGTAAGATGACGTCCTGCAAAGGATAAAGCCTTCAGGTGATGAATATTTCTCGCCATGATAATTCATTGGAGCATGTGCAACCATCCCTGAGAATTAAAACCTACCCAGAGCGGAGCATGTAGCAACCATCCCGATTTTATGTAGGTTTGCAGCATTACTATTAATGCTTTAATTAAAGCCTTGTGTTCGACATGCAAACACCCGTAGGCTACCTGATGGCGGGTTATATTAGCCCCGTTGAACGCATGCAAGACTACACATGTTAGTCTCACCTGCTGAAAACAAACCCAAAAATAGATCTCATTCGTCCAACTTCGCAGGCATAGATGGAGGGTGTAGATATAGATTCAGGGGGACCTGAGAATGCTACCATGATCACCTAGGACCCGCCTTCACGCATGACCGAACGGTCAAGACCAACTACAGTTGGTCCTTCCAAAACGTGCGCTCAAAGTGAGCATGACGCACGGCTAGGGTTCCTTTTAATCATGAACGTCCAATTTCGCAGGCATAGTTGGACGGCTTAGATTATACCCTAAAACAAGTAGTGAAGTGATGGTACACCATTGGCGGGCCCACTTTCTACCTACATGACCGACTCCCTCATAGGCAAGCCATGGTGCAATAAACGATTGCCCAAACAAGGCTAGGTTAACACCTTATGCAGGTTGAGAAGATCCAAAACGATCACGACCATCCAACTTCGCAGGCATAGTTGGATGGCTTAGATTGCGCCCAGGGTCATAGAGCAAGCATGTACATGCTCACTGTCGGCCCAAGATGTTGCATACATGGTCGGTCTCCCCAAAGGAGGCGCACGCAACCCAAAACCGATCGCCCAAAGTGGCCGGTCCGAAATCCTAATTAGGGTTTGCGACGCATATGTCGCAGAAACATCTCGAGCGTCCATATTCGCAGGCTTGGATGGAAGGCAAATATGGAGACTTAGAGGGAACCGATCATGCTAGCATGACCACCGTGGGCCCGACTTCACGCCTATTTGATCGTCCAAGACCGGAAGTGATCAAGTTCCTTGATACGCGTGCCCAAAGGTGGAATATCACGGCCCCTCCATAAGTTCTAATCTCTACCACTCGTCTTTGCCACCTAAAGTGGGTGGCTTAGATCAAATATTTGCAAGTCAAGCAGGCATAAGCGTGAACACCATTGTACCACCTCAATGCAGGGCCAATCGGTTCTTCCATAGAACCTCCCTTAGCATGCAAACGTTTGGGTTGAAAGATGCAGCATGCGCACCTCCCATCCAACGATCGTAAGTAGGGTTGCAAGCCATCTCGTCCGTCCAACTTTGCAAGCTTGGACGAATGACTTAGGGTGCGAATCAACCAACAAACAAGGTATCACCATGATCACCATCCGTCACTCTTCTTCACAGGGTGACCGACCAAGGCATGGCCTGTCTATACATCCTCCAAATGGTCACCTGAAGATTGTTGCATGCGATGTTATACCAAGTTCACGATTCACCCTGCACTATTTTATGTAGATCCCACGATCCACACACTCGAGACATTAATCATGTCACAACTGGGGGATACAAACTGGGGTATTGGTCTGGTAGTTTACAGCGTGCATCGTGCAACACGCCATCACAAGATCGTGTCAGGGAAACATGGGCGGTTAGCGATGATAAGAGAAGTGGGCAAGCAACCGTGTGACACTAACACACAACTCCACTTCCTCCATCACTCCACTTATTCCACTTTCCCACGAGAGACATGATGAAGGCTTATCGACTTGTATAAATAGGTTCTCCTCCCTATTTCCAACAGAACACAGAAAAAACCAAGTGTTAATACCATCGTATTCAACACCCAGAGCCTGCCTGCAACATTTGCTAGCCTGCTCAACCTTCTGTTAACAAGTCATCAAATAGCCTTCACCTTCATACTCTCAACACCTTCTTCGCTTCCCTCCCTAAGATCAACCTCACATCCTTCACCTGTGACCGAAACAAATCTGGAACGGCCGTGTCTTCGGTTTAGGCCAGAATTTTACAGATTATCTCTCGAATCAAAATGCTCATCGTGCAGCACATTTGTTGAAGGTTTAAATTCACTTCTCATCCACATACACCCAAAATTACCTAAACCTGCAGAAGTATTTTTCTCCCACAAATAATTGGCGACCACAGTGGGAGGTTAATCTCTCGGTTGTGAAGTCGATTTCTTCGATACCTAATCCTATTTAGTTGATTTCAAGATGGTCGGTATTAGGAATACCTCGACAGCCTCAAGTCATGATCAAGTTCCCTCCGACGACACACCTAATGGTCTGGATGGAAGAATCCCGACGTTGATCGAGTTAGCACGAGTACATGAGGTTCACACGAGATACATGGACCTGATCAAAGAAGAAATCAATAACATACTCGACCTCCTCATCAAGATGACGACAAAGATGGGAGGCCATGTCATGGATGTCCCGACACTGGGGACTGAACGCCCCCAAATCAACAGTTTCACTACAGGCCAAAGACCTGTGGATCAGGAAGCCGCTTCTTTAGTGGGAAGTTTATGTGAACTCTTACACCTCTCAAAAGAGCAGCGAACAGAGACGTTTGCAGCCGTCAACCGGATAGCCTTGGATGTACAGTTAACTCCCTTGCGCTCAGAAGTTTCAAGCGCGATGGAGGCATCTGTAAACAATGTTACTTTTACATAGGAAGACATGATGCATCCCAGCTGACGAGGAACTCTCCTTCACCCAGCTGGGCGGGAAACCACGTTACCAAGAGAGGACGAACCTTTGTGGTAACTCAAGATCAGAAAGGAAAGACTGTCTACCGCCGCCGCTGTTAGCAATTAGCAGGAGAGACTGATGCTCGGTCTCTCCACCTAATAGAATGTTGTCAAAGCGGAGACCCACAAGAAGAGGTATTGGACGCCCCTAGACAGCTGCAAGACAGTACCACCTCTACAACTGACGAACTCGAAACTATTAACATCGGCAGTGAAGAGTCTCTCATGCCCATTTCCGTTAGTTCCACTCTGTCCACGGAGGAGCGGAAGAATCTTGTGCAACTCCTCAAAGAATACCAAGATATATTCGCTTGGACGTACGATGAAATTCCTGGTCTGGATGAAAAGTTGGTTACTCGTCACCTGCACATCAAGCTTGGATCCAAGCTTATCAAACAGTCTCCAAGATAATTCAGACATGAGGTGGAAGATCATATTAAATCTGAAATCCAGAAATTGCTAACTGCCAGCTTCATCAAGCCCATCCACCATCTGTAGGAGTGGAATATCACAACAAATGATAACTTACGAAATTATGGAGACAAAATACATCTTGCGAGCAAAGAACATATTGCGAGCAAAGAACATTTTGCGAGCAAAGGAATTCACGAGGAAAGCAAAAGAAGTTCGCAAAGTAAAGTTGCGAATATTCGCGGGATAGTTATCAAGTCCGAAGTTGAAGGACAAATTTAGTTGTTAACATTTTGTAAAATTATATAAATAGCCATTTAGGCATGAGAGGAAAGGGGAGATCTTTTTAGGAAGGGAAGATAATTTTAGGAGGAGAGAGAAAAATGTTAGGAGAGATTTATTTTCTTTATCATCTTCTTCCCCAAAAGTTCTAGAGCTCCAAATATTCATTAATGGAGTCTCAATTGTAAAATCATGTAATTACATACAATCACTAGTGAAGAACCGTTGATGTAGATCACATTGATCGAACCACGTAAAAATCTTTGTGTCTCTTTATAATTTTAGTACTTTAATCTTCATCTTCACATCAAATAATTGAGATCATCATATCAAATTCATGGATTCTACTGAGGGTGTAGTTGTGAGATAATCTGCAACTACATAATTGGCGCTAGAAATAGGGAGAGATTAAAAGGATTTATCCTTCCTGTAAATTTTTGATTCAAAAAGTTCTCACGAAGATTAGCTATTGTTCATGATCTTAAAAGTTTCAGGAGCAAAAATGGAAATTTCATGGAAGAAGATACGCTTTCAGGGAGTGAATCAACATCAATAAAAGACTTAATCCTCTTTCTTAACTCATTTCTTTTATGATTACTATTTTCTTTCAGATTTATAGATTTATAAAATAAAAATGTGAATTTTATTCCTATTATATGATTTTAGTCTTCATATCTATTGATCTAATCTAATGATTTTACTTCGCGGTAAAGAAATACGTATCAGTTGAAGCAGATCATACTTTAACATCACCATCAGCAAACAGTTAGAACATATCATGCTTTCTTACCTTATCTTCCCACATTACTAACGAATATAAATTCTTTTTCTTTGCTTCGCAGATGTTTACCTTACTTCGCAAATTATCATAAAGTACAATAAGTTTTCTTTCCCAACTATTGAACCTTTGTGGTGTCTTGAATAACCGTGGAAGATGAATTATCAACGAAGGAACTTGTGAAGTAACATTAATCCAATAGCCTCAAACAGTTACTTCTTCGCAATAATTAGGTTTGCGGCTAGACAATCTTGTCTACAACCCGGAACAAAAAAACAGTCATCTTGGATTATGTACCAGTAATAAAGGGAGGTACTCAAGCTGACGACCAGCGAAGATAAAAGAAGTTTCTAGGGCGCAAAGAAAATTCGAAGACGAGGCTGTGCGCAGATGAGCATAAGCAGAATGCCCAACTGAAGATGATGAGGACAAACCGAATATGAACGGAGTGAAGAATAGGGATATTAAGAGCTGTATTATAATTCCAGAGAATCTATAAGGGTCAAACATTAATAGTTAATTCACACCAGAGGTTTCAAATTCAACGCAACAAATCAGTCTGCATCCCAGCTCATTTCAAGTCAATATCAGTTCACATCAACAGTACCAGTGAGATAACAATTCCGGGGATGGAGAACCTCCGTCATTGCGAACTTACAAAGTGACTTGATCAAAATTGCATGCGAAGAAGAAAAAATAGAAGATGATAGGGGTACAAAAGACATTAAGATGAGAGTTAATCAAACTAATCATGTTATTCCAACACAAACAGATGCTAGCTCAGATGGTCAGAAGTAAAGTGAAGGAGTTTGATGTATATGGTTCAAATCCCCCCATTCGCAAAAAAGTTTGGCACTTCGCAGATGTTTGCCATGCGAATATTCGCAACACAAACAATTCTACTCATTGCACTTTGCAAATATTTACCTTGCTAACATTCGCAGCATGAATTTATATCGTAAATATTTCCTTCGCAAATGTTAACTTCGTGTAAATCATTACTTCGCAGATGATCGATTATTTTGAGCAAATTATTACTTCGCAAGATTTTTGATATTTCGTAAGAAGAAAGTGGGAAATTATTTCACAAGAAATGGCAAGTCATATACTTTGCAAGAGACAACAATAAGCCGTAAAAAGGTAAGTGCCATTTCCTTGAATACTTTATTTACTGAAGACAAAAGAATTTTGATTTTATTTACTAAAACCGATATACTCGCAAAATTTCTACAATTTCTAAGATTTCAAAACATTTCAAAGATTTTTTAGATTGGTGAAAAGTGATACAATCGCAAGACTCAAAAATGAGTTTATCGCAAAAATTTAAAGATCTCAAAATTTTTCAAAGACTTCAAAATTACAAAAAACAGAGAAAATTAAATTCTTATATTTCTATAGAATAATTTTGATTTAAAGATATGATATGAATACTTCTCATACTTCTTATACTAAATATTTTATGAAAACATTCAACATTTTATGTACATGAAAAATTTACGATGACTTTTTAAAAGGCGAAAAAATACCGCCAAAAATCAATTGCGAAGAAAAGACCGCAATCTGCGAATAAAAGACCGCAATCTGTGATCAGCCTCCAAAAAAGAAAGAGAGCCGCAGAAAATTTTATACAGGCAAACCTTTGTGGCGTACAACCTAGTTCGCGAAGCTATATTTCGTAAGAGGCAAAGTCCTAAAGTACGTCATTTAAGGGGGTACCTATAAACGTGGCTAAGGGTAACCGGAACACCACCAAGGGCCCTTAGTACATGGTAAAATTTTAGGGGTACAACCCAATAATGGGGTACCTATCCGGGTTAGACACCTTGGATTATCACCTAATCTAGCGACATTACGCAATATAAAATGAGGTGTAAGAGGATTTAGGTTGGGCGACTAAGGCATACTGTCTTTCCCAAGAAGTGCAGAAAACGATCAAGGCGTCGAGGTACACGGTTGAGTCAAGAGTGCCGGGTGAGGTTGAACCACATCTGCCATTTTTGACAAGTCTTGGCAAATGATGCACTTGGCCCAAAGATACCCCATAGGGTGCAACCTCGTAACTATAAGCCCTATAGGAAAAAAGGATAAGAGGTTGCGATCAAAAGATGGTTGTTGGCAGAACCGGATGGGAAGATCTAACCTTGTATGGTCGATGTACGCTTCCTTGAAGGGGCAACCAGGGGGAAGATAAAGGGCAGCACCCTCCATTAGGGAGCTGATACGTGCTATAAGACGCAAATGTCACGAGGCTTCTTGTTTGCGAAAACATAAAGGCTTGTCATATTTGTGCAACAAATGAAGTTCTGCGAGCATTCTAAAAAAAAAAAAAAAAAAAAAAGAGAGAGAAGGAAAACATACAAAAAGAACTCGCAGAATGAAACCAAGAAGTTAAGATGAGATCAATGGGTTATTACATGAAAGTGTAAAAACGTCCTGCGATGATAATGTCACGAGGTTGTATATTCGCAAGAATGTTCAAACTTGTCATATTATCGCAAACACAAATATTTTATCACAAAAGAGGTGGCAAAATAAGACCTTTACTTAGGAAGGCATGATAAGACCACAACAATTAATGAAGTTTATTCCATCAATATCATTGAAGAATTTTTACAAGAAGATATATCATGAAGTTCTGACAAAGAAGACAATCCCATCAAGATCATTGAAGAATTTTTACAAGAATATATATCATGAAGTCCTAACAAAGAAGACAATCCCATCAAGATCATTGAAGAATTCTTACACGAATATATATCACGAAGTCATACCAGAAGAGGCGATTTCATTCGCGAAAATACACAAATGAACTTGCGAAGATGATTATATGAATAGAGGCAATTCAAAGATATATCAATTTTACTGCAGAAAAATGAGCTAAGTAACACAAACATTAGCTATGCATTATAATAGATAAGTATTAACATCATACAAGTATCATACAAGCATCATATTTGCATCATACAAGCATCATATTCGCATCATTCAAGCATCATATTTGCATCATAAAAGCATTGCATAAACATTTTATGGCATAAGCATCACATACACCTTTCATAACATAATCATTACATAAATATTATATTCGCACAAGTATTTTACAAAATTTTACAAGATAATACCGCGAAACTTCGCAGAAACATTCATAATTCGCAGGACTATTCATAATTCGCAACAGTATATTCGCAATAGTATGTTCGCAATAGTATGTTCGCAAAAGTACAGTCGCAACAGTATATTCGCATCACTATTCACAGCACTATTCGCAACACTATTCAGAAGTTCAGAAATTCACAGAAAACCCCAGAAATTCGCAGAAAAATTCAGAAGTTAGTAGGGTTACCACTTGAGGCAGAGGAAACATAAGAATAGAGATGCAATTTAATTATTCAACATTTTATCAAGGATTTTCCTTCATAGATAAAGAACAGAGGCAACTATGGATACCCAAGAAAATATTTTATGTTCTTTATCTTCTCAGCAAGAATCCTAACCAAAAATGGAATAATAATTTCACATGAACAGAGGCAATATTTATCACCCTCATCAAGGATATTTCATACTTCTTATATATTTCGAAGATTAAATACTTCTTATACTTCTTAAGGATACTTCATACTTCTTATATATTTCGAGGATTGAGTACTTCTTATACTTCTTCAAGGATATTTTATATTTCTTATACTTCATACTTCTTTAAGGGTACTTCACACACTTCATACTTCGCAAGATGATACTTCTAATTACTTCTTAAAAGCTTCAGAACTTCGCAAAAGAATAGAGGCAAGTATATACTTTTCAAGACTAGTATTCTTTTGCTCGTTCCTTCATCAACAAAGATCAAAGACTACTACAACAACGAATTTTTTATTAAAGATCGCTCTTCAAGCAATATTCAAGAAAAAAGAGGCAAGATGTAGGAGCGGAATATCACAACAAATGATAACTTACGAAATTATGGAGACAAAATACATCTTGCGAGCAAAGAACATTTTGCGAGCAAAGGAAGTCATGAGGAAAGCAAAAGAAGTTCGCAAAGTAAAGTTGCGAATATTCGCGGGATAGTTATCAAGTCCGAAGTTGAAGGAAAAATTTAGTTGTTAACATTTTGTAAAATTATATAAATAGCCATTTAGGCATGAGAGGAAAGGGGAGATCTTTTTAGGAAGGGAAGATAATTTTAGGAGGAGAGAGAAAAATGTTAGGAGAGATTTATTTTCTTTATCATCTTCTTCCCAAAAAATTCTAGAGCTCCAAATATTCATTAATGGAGTCTCAATTGTAAAATCATGTAATTACATACAATTACTAGTGAAGAACCGTGGATGTAGATCACATTGATCGAACCACGTAAATATCTTTGTGTCTCTTTATAATTTTAGTACTTTAATCTTCATCTTCACATCAAATAATTGATATCATCATATCAAATTCATGGATTCTACTGAGGGTGTAGTTGTGAGATAATCTGCAACTACACCATCCAACCTGGCTGGCTAACGTGGTCCCAGTAAAGAAAAAGAATGGGAAGATCCGATGTTGTGTAGATTTCAGAGATTTAAACAAGTGCTGCCCCAAGGACGAATTTCCTCTACCTAACATCGACATGTTGGTAGACGCCACGAGCGGGCATGGCATGTTCTCCTTCATGGATGGATATAGCGGCTACAACCAGATAAGGATGTACGAGCATGATGCAAGTAAGACTGCTTTTCGAACTCCTCTTGGAAATTTTTACTATACAGTTATGCCTTTCGGTTTGAAGAATGTCGGCGCAACATATCAACGCGCCATGACAGCAATTTTTCACGACATGATGCATAAACAAGTTGAAGATTGCGTAGATGACATAGTAGTCAAATTGAAAGCCTGGATGGAACACACAGGAATCTTGCGACAAGTATTCAAGAGGTGCCGTGAGTACAAGTTGAGGATGAATCCTTTGAAATGTGCCTTTGGTGTCTCCTCTGGAAAGTTTCTGGGATTCCAAGTGACTGCCGAGGGAATCAAGGTGGACCCATCTAAGACTCAAGCCATCCTCACTATGCCACCACCTCAAACCGTGAAGGAACTGCAAAGTTTTATGGGAAATGTGAATTACATTCGACGTTTTATACCTGGTCTGGATCAACTCATTGCTTCCTTCACCCCCCCTGCTGAAGAAAGGAGCGGATTTTAACTGGACCAGCGTCCAACAGGAAGCGTTTCGGAAAATTCAGCACATACTATTGTCTCCAGCCATCATGAAGTCTCCTGTTCAAGGGAGACCGTTATATCTCTACACCGCCTTCAGTGACACTGCCGTTGGACCCTTGCTGGCTCAAGAGGATGATGAGGGAGTCGAACGTCCTATATACTACTTCAGTCGAATATTGAGGGACGCTGAACTCAGATACCCGAGAGCAGAGAAAGCATGCCTAGCATTGATACATTCCATCCAGAAGTTCAGGCATTACCTACTATCCAGCAAGGTAACGCTCATATCCAAATCGGACCCTGCGAAGTTCTTACTGTCAAAACCAGTTCTAATGGGAAGGGCTGCCAATTGGCTCCTCCAAATGTCAGAGATAGACATAACGTGTAATCCGCCCAGAGCTGTTAAGGGTCAGGCTGTCGCGGATTTACTAGCAGCTTTCCCTGGAGAAGGGACCACATCATTGCATGAAGACCTGCCTGGAGAATTTCCAGACATATCTGTTGTGGAAGAGGAAGCTTGGCTATTATATTTTGACGGATCCGCTAATCCCAGCAACAACACTGGAAGAGCAGGCATAGTCCTAGTATCTCCAACTGGCGAAGTCTTTTCACACTACTTCAAGTTAGATTTTCAATGCACTAACAACTCAGCGGAGTATGAAGCCTTCCTTATAGGTCTGCTATTAGCCAAGCAGGTGGGAGCCATACCTTTGGAAATAAGAGGCGATTCCAAATTATTGGTTAATCAGATGAACGGGGTGTATGCACTAAAAGAGATAACTCTAGCTCTGTACCGGTCTGAAGCTCAGAGACTGCTGAACTACTTCGATGACGCAACCATAACTCATGTCAGCCGCAACAACAACATGCATGCTGATTTCCTGGAAACATTAGCTTCTAAATTGCAGTTCAAAGGCATAGAAGAAAACCTGACGGTGAAAAGAAGGCCAGTGGAATCAACATGGCTCTCACAATGCAAGGATGCTGAAACCTGTGACTGGCGGACTACGATCATTCAGGAGCTTAGCAGTTCACTTTCTTAAGAAAAGGTCATCCTTAAAGCCTTACAAAACTTCTTTATGCTCCACGGCATGTTATACCACCGAAACTTAGGATAGTTCCTTATCAAGATGTCTCGGAGAGGAAGAAGCACTATTACTGCAACTTGACCGTGTTCACAACGAGATTTGTGGACAAACATTGGTAGTGACACTCTATCGACGCCTCCAAAGTTTAGGCTATTACTGTCCAGAAATGGAGACACAGTCTTGAGCGCTCCAAAAATCTTGCTCAAACTGCCAGGCACCACCTCATCAACTAGAGATACTCAACATAAATCACACCGGGGATTAGAGGCAGCCATATGTTAACTACCTTCGTGATGGCACAGTTCCTGCTAACCCAAAAGAGGCAGTCAGAATGAAACAGAGAGCAAAGCGTTTCTTGTTCCACAAGGGGATCTTGTACCGGAAAAGCTTTGGAGTTGATCTGCTACGGTGCCTGGCTGGAGGATAAATCTCAACAATATTGAAAGAGATGCATGAAGGAGAACATCAAGGAAAGAAGAAATTATTTCTCCAGATACACGAGAAATATTACTGGCCGTCCATGGAAGATGATGCAGCTACCTTCGTTCAAAGCTACCACAAATTTCAGATTCACGGGAACCTCATCCATGCACCATCCACTCCCCTACATTCGATAAGTAGCCCGCTGCCATTCTATAGCTGGGGACTTCATATTGTCGGAAAGATCAACCCGCCATCATCAAAGCAGCATGAATATATTATAACCGCAACTGAATACTTCACAAAATGGGTCGAAGCTATTCCTCTGCGTGGAACTATAGGAGCAACGATTGCAGCGTTCATTAAAGAGCATATCATCTTCCGCTTTGGAGTACCTAAACATATCATTACCGATAACGGCACTCCCTTCGCCAACAAGAAAGTACGAGAGTTGCTTGAAGGATATGGAATTAAACAAGTCTTCTCCACCATCTACTACCCTCAAGGGAATGGGCAGGCTGAGAGCACCAACAAAACATTAATCTGGATTCTCAGTCGGACAGTACATGATAATCCCAGAGAGTGGCATGAACAACTACCGATGGAAGTATGGGCATACCGAACGGCACCTAGGAGCTCCATTGGAGTTTCTCCATACTCACTCATTTACGGGGCTGATGCTGTCCTCCCGGCAGAAATCAAAATCCCATCAGCCAGGATTGCAGCGGAAAGTGGAGTCCACTGGAACGAAACTGAGGCGTCTAACTGCAGGATCGCTGATCTCGATACTCTAGACTACAGAAGAAGCAAGGCAGAGGAACGCGCTCAGGTGTATAGAAACAGAGTCTCCAGGGCGTATGACAAATCTGTAAGGCCACGAAGTTTTAAAGTGGGAGACCTAGTTTTGAAGACATCCAAACACATCCAACAAGACATGTCTGCACCAAAGTTCTCTCCAAAATGGGAAGGACCTTACGTGATTACCAAGGCTTACAACACTGGATACTACAAAATCATTAAGGTGGATGGAGGCAAGTTGGAAGCAGTCGTCAATGGAAAATGGCTCAAGACATATCACGCCTGATCATTGTCTCGTACTTGTCCTATGACATGACAATACATGCATTCTCGTTTCATGTCTAAATTGTTAATTTATTCAGAAAAAATTAATGAATTTTTCTCCATCCATCTACAAAAAAAAAAAAAAAAATCTCGTACCTCTCAATAGAGTGCAAAAGAAAAAGAGAGGGAAGGAAATCTCTCAACGCAGCTCAGAAGAGGTCATCCAACAGGTTGTAATCCCTGGAAAGAATCATCTTCAACCTTTCCTGGTACCTCTCTTTTCCGGGCCTTCAAGCTTTGGATCGCTGCTCCACCTTTCTCTCGACCAACCCAGAGCCTTCTCTTCCTCCAAGATATCCTTCGCAGCAGGGACTACATTCATCGGGATAATGACTCGATCGACCTTGATGATGTCAAGACGCTGCCGCAGCCAACTCACATTGAACTCCATGGACTCGCAGGTAGAGAGCATGTTTTCCCACTTCTCGATATTTGATTCAGCTACCTTGCGGATAGAGACACCTTCCATCTCAGCAATCATGGGAAGCAAGCAGTTTACCACAGTAACCAAAGCAGACGAGCAATGCCGAATTACGTTCTTGGTCGCGATATGGCCATACTTTCTCCATATCTTTGTATACATGGAGACGAACTCCTTTCATACTAAAAAACCACCGACAGTCTTGTAGCTAGAAGACAAGCATTTCATACCAATATCGAATGAAAGTCCGGCATTGGGGTATTCATAGGATGAAATACCCAGATCAGCATTCTCGAGGTCGTCCGGTGAAGGTGTAGCTGAATTCGAAGAAAGTGGACTATCCAAGTCATCGTTATCAATGACTGTTACACATGTTCTAGGTGGACATCTCTGCAAAAGAGGAGCTTATTCACCTGATCAGGAAATAAGGGTGACTACTCTAAAAGAAAATGGAAAAGAACAAACCGACGAACCTGGGTGATATGAAGAAGACGACTTGTTGTTGCCTGACATGATGGAACTCTGCAGAGAAGAAATTCTATCCCAAGATGTAGAAGAGGATTCATGTGCATACGTATATATACACGCCAAGGGAAACCCTAGAAGCATCTATCTCGGAGTACGTACGGCCGGCAAGGGCTCAACACCAACCAAGTCGCGCTAGCTTCAGAAACCTAGCTGAAATCGGAGAAAAATTCGTTGAGGGGGAACAACTCCACCAGCGCTACAGGGAATTCGGCACGAGCACCCTCCCCATGTGGTAAAAGTACTTTACCATAGCCTTAGTTATTTTTATGCAAACTGTCACCATCTCATGCCTACCCTACAATAGTGTAACCATTGCATGCTAGGCAGGGGACTTAATGTTGATGGTGGATTTCTATTTAAAGGATAAAATTGTAGAAAGCCAATTTTTGTAAGCTGACGTCCTGAAAAGAATAAAGCCTTCAGGTGATGAATATTTCTCTCCATGATAATTCATTGGAGCATGTGCAACCATCCCTGAGAACTAAAACCTACCCAGAGCGGAGCATGTAGCAACCATCCCGATTTTATGTAGGTTTGCAGCATTACTATTAATGCTTTAACTAAAGCCTTGTATTTGACATGCAAACACCCGTAGGCTACCTGACAGCGGGTTATATTAGCCCCGTTGAACGCATGTAAGACTACCCATGTTAGTCTCACCTGCTGAAAACAAACCCAAAAATAGATCTCATTCGTCCAACTTCGCAGGCATAGATGGAGGGTGTAGATATAGATTCAGGGGGTCCTGAGCATGCTACCATGATCACCTCGAACCCGCCTTCATGCATGACCGAACGGTCAAGACCAACTACAGTTGGTCCTTCCAAAACGTGCGCTCAAAGTGAGCATGACGCACGACTAGGGTTCCTTTTAATCATGAACGTCCAACTTCGCAGGCATAGTTGGACGGCTTAGATTATACCCTAAAACAAGTAGTGAAGTGATGGTACACCATTGGCGGGCCCACTTTCTACCTACATGACCGACTCCCTCATAGGCAAGCCGTGATGCAAGAAACGATTGCCCAAACAAGGATAGGTTAACACCTTATGCAGGTTGAGAAGATCCAAAACGATCACGACCATCCAACTTCGCAGGCATAGTTGGATGGCTTAGATTGCGCCCAGGGTCATAGAGCAAGCATTTACATGCTCACTGTCGGCCCAAGATGTTGCATACATGGTCGGTCTCCCCAAAGGAGGCGCACGCAACCCAAAAACGATCTCCCAAAGTGGCAGGTCCGAAATCCTAATTAGGGTTTGCGGCGCATATGTCGCAGAAACATCTCGAGCGTCCATATTCGCAGGCTTGGATGGAAGGAAAAGATGGAGACTTAGAGCGAACCGAGCATGCTAGCATGACCACTGTGGGCCCGACTTCACGCCTAGCTGATCGGCCAAGACCGGCAGTGATCAAGTTCCTTGATACGCGTACCCAAAGGTGGAATGTCACGGCCCCTCCATAAGTTCTAATCTCGACCACTCGTCTTTGCCACCTAAAGTGGGTGGCTTAGATCAAATCTTTGCAACTCAAGCAGGCATGGGCGTGAACACCATTGTACCACCTCCATGCAGGGACAATCGGTTCCTCCATAGAAACTCCCTTAGCATGCAAATGTTTGGGTTGGAAGAGGCAGCATGCGCGCCTCCCATCCAACGATCGTAAGTAGGGTTACAAGCCATCTCGTCCGTCCAACTTTGCATGCTTGGATGAATGACTTAGGGTGTGAATAAACCAGCAAACAAGGTATCACCATGATCACCATCCGTCACTCTTCTTCACAGGGTGACCGACCAAGGCATGGCCTGTCTATACAGCCTACAAACTGTCACCTGAAGATGGCTGCATGCGATGTTATACCAAGTTCACGATTCACCCTGCACTATTTTCTGTGGGTCCCACGATCCACACACTCGAGACATTAATCACGTCACAACTGGGGGATATAAACTTGGGTATTGGTCTGGCGGTTTACAGCGTGCAGCGTGCAACACTCCATCACAAGATCGTGTCAGAGAAACATGGGTGGTTAGTGATGATAGGAGAAGTGGGCAAGCAACCGTGTGACACTAACACACAACTCCACTTCCTCCATCACTCCACTTCCTCCACTTTCCCACGAGAGACATGATGAAGGCTTATCGACTTGTATAAATAGGTTCTCCTCCCTATTTCCAACAGAACACAGAAAAACCAAGTGTTAATACCATCGTATTCAACACCCAGAGCCTGCCTACAACATTTGCTAGCCTGCTCAACCTTCTGTTAACAAGTCATCAAATAGCCTTCACCTTCATACTCTCAACACCTTCTTCGCTTCCCTCCCTCAGATCAACCTCACATCCTTCACCTGTGACCGAAACAAATCTGGAACGGCTGTGTCTTCGGTTTAGGCCAGAATTGTACAGATTATCTCTCGAATCAAAGTGCTCATCGTGCAACACATTTGTTGAAGGTTTAAATTAACTTCTCATCCACACACACCCAAAATTACCTAAACCTGCAGAAGTAATTTTCTCCCACAAACACCTGCATCTTGTCGACTTATCTCTTTGATGTGAAATGGTGGAGAGGCCTTCATTTGTGGGTATAATGGTTCCTTGCCTTTGTACGAAGGCCAAGTGGAATTAGTCATGTGTCTTTCTGACGTGAAGAACTCCAAAATAGGTACTCTGAATCCAAACGGGCCTGGGGTTTTGGTAGTAGGGTTTTGGTTTTGGGATGATGGAGCATGACCCGAACCGATTTTGGGTCCACTTTCCTCTTGAGCGGAACTGTCAGATGGGACATTCCTTATCCTGGCAGGTGCTTTGGTACTTGGTGCAGATAGTGGATTTGCAGGTACTGAAGCTTCTCCATCAGTGTTGATGTCAGACTGGTCATGTTCCGCGGATTTCGCCAGTGTAGTAGATTTTATCCTGTGAATTATGGGGACTGGGTTCCAGCTGAGTCCTTGTTGAGTCATTTCACTTGAGAGTCGTATCGGGATCGGTCGAGTCACCGATTTTTTTTTGAGGTGGTTGAGGTGGGGGAAAGAGGTGTGGTGGTGGTGTTAGTAGTGGATGAATATCATGGAGTTCATGGATGTTGGTTGTAGTGGTGGGGATCTCCACTCTGGTAGGTGTTGGGATTGATGCATGTGATGTGGATGGAGCTATAGGTGGGGAGTATGAAGGTGGGGCAGGAGGTGGGTGAGTGGTGATGTTTGTGATTACCAGTTGTGGACGCTGGGATTTCATTCTACCGTTAAGCCGGTGATAAGGGAAGTCAGGAAACTGTTGGTCTAGCAGAGCTTCCTCAGTACTCCTGAATCTTATGCAATCTTTGGCTAGATGTCCTATGAATCCACCACAGCGGAAACAGATATTGGGGAGGTATTCATAAGCATATTGGATCCATGTTGTACCTGCAAAATCAATCATCTGTCCTGGAGTGAAGGGTTTGTTGAGGTCCATCTCAAGCTTTGCTTTTGGGGGCTTCGACAACATATCCACCTCAAGTATTGTTCCTGCATCTTTTAACAGTTGTCGAATGGCTATCTCATCAATAAGAAAGATAGGGAGATGTAGGAGTTGGGTCCAAAAAATCTCTTTCAAAAAACAGTTGTTAGGGTTTGTCATAAACTATTCATAATCTTCAAGAAGAACTACTTGGTCAGAGACGATCCTTGTTTTGTGTTCAAGCAGTATTTTTTGTCACTTTCATGGAGCATGATTAGTTTATATGCATCTCTATGGGGGATAGTTTCCAGGTATTTTACAGAAAGTGGGGGTCATTTATTTCTTAAAGAAGAGAAAAGAGTCGAGTAAGAAAACTTTCCTGATAGTACTTTTAGCGCCAGACAGTCTTTTTGGTGATTTTGCATGAGAGTTTGCATTTTCTCAGTGAGCTGGAAAAGGTTTTTATCTTTATGCTTTGTGTTGGGATGATTAGGTAATGGTACCCTGAACAGTATCCTATGCTGGTTTTTTTGTTTTGTTTTATTCTTCTTGTAAAAGTTTTATGGTTTTTGTTATTGATTTAATAGTTATTGTTAATTGTTTGTGTATTTGTACATGGTTAGAATACACCATAGCTTAATAAACCACACGTTTTATAAGTGGGTAAAATTTATTTTGATCTCAAATCATATTATCCGAAGTGTATGCATAGACGTTGATGATGGTTTCACCTGTGCATTTCGCATCATCGTCTATTCCTTTCCTATGCTATGGATTATTTGTCGTTGTAACCCATCTACGAGAATATGATTATGATCATTTTCGAAGTCTTTTTATTTATGGGTGCATTTAAATCCATCCGTTAATCCTATAAATACGTGGTATATATTTATTGAATATAGGTGATCAATCTTTTAATAAAGTTGATTTTCCTTTCTTCTCTAATTATCCTATTATAGAGAAAGAAATAAAAATAAAAACCTCGAAATTGGTTTACAGTTTCTATTTCCCTAATGAAACTGTAATCACCAAAATTGGTGTTATCGTAATTTAGTTTTCTTTTCGATAACTATCACATGCATGGTTGAAAAACTTACGGCCAATTAAATTTGGTATCTTTGTCCTTTAGACAAGGATCATGTGATTTATTCATATGGTTTAAAAAAAATATACAAGAAGTCATCTGTCAACATGGATTTTCCCTATGCGATGACTAAATTGACTATTTATTTTTTATTTTTTGTCGATGCAATTTTGGTGTACTTAGACCAATCGGTATTGGTTTTTCTCCATTTTTTTTATAGGATGAGAGAAAATAAATTGGCATATTCTCTAAATTTTTTCCAATAAGGAGTGATTTTTTCAACCAATGATGAATTTTTTTCTTCTTACAAAATCGATAACAACAATGATATCTTCATATTTTTTTACAGAAGAATCATATATGCTAATTGAAATTGGTTTCTCTATAGATCCTAGAAGGATGAGATGTCGTTATCATATTATTCACAATTGCAAAGACCAACAAAACGGGAGATTGCTGCATTCATGAGGGATATTAAGCAATAATTATTTTTTCTTCCTAATAATAATTACCAAAATTGAGACCCTTCAACTTGATGTTGAAATTCGGTAGGACAAAAAAGATCAATGGGTGCGTGTTAGAATACGGGCATCCAACTCAAAATCAATTGGCAATGAGTGGAGAGGCCTTAAGGATTATAAACCACATGATCTTAGATTGGCTATACAATGTGCTAATAATATCAACACCCCCCCCCCCCCCACGTGTAGCCTCGTTGGGTCTAACACGTGGAAAATTAAATCAGGTGACGCGGAGTAAAGGCGCGGTCAAGTGACTCGTCACAAATATCCTGCTCTGATACAAAGTTAGAATACGGGAATCAAACTCAAAACCAATTGGCTATTAGTGGAGTGGCCCTAAGAATTATAAACCGCATGATCTTAGATTTCCCAGACAATGTGAGACTAATAATCTCAACAGTGCGCACACGGCTTGTTAGCCTATACTATTAGTCCTTGTAGTGATTAAATTGATCTTGAATTTATTTTATTTTTGAAAAGAAAGTGTCTGTAATCTCATTCTAAATCATTATCTCAATGGCCATAGAGGTCATGGAATTATTTGGAGATTTATTTACATATTTTATATGTTTTGGTTGTAACCAATAAAACCTATGGTTGATGTTAAATTTGTACTGCCAGACGTTGGTTATCATTAACTTAAAATTTATATCAATTTCTCTCCCACCATAATCAAATTGATAAATGTCGTCATTATATAATTGGCATGAATGTCTCATTTTGCTTTTATATAAGCTTTTTCCTCTTGAAGAGGAAAATCCAACCACATCTAACAAACAAGTGGTACTCTATAAGAGACTACTGGTAGTGCACCAATTGAGTGTACCAAATTCACTTTCTCAAATATAACATCTCCTCACTGGAAATTGGGGAAATAATAATGCCTGCGGGCGCTGGTACCAATAATTCTGTGAAATTTTCATAGTTCATATACTTGAGAATGTGGGATATTTGTTAGTTAATATTGTTGAATATTTATTTACAGTAGCTACTGAAATAATAATTGATGGTGGTCGTTAACCCCTCTGCAGAATAATATCGACATATGTGATTGGTTGGCATTCAATCCAAATCCAATTAGATTATTTTAATTTCTCAATTGACGTAATATAAGGATCCTAGATAGAATTGACACCTTGAAAGTGCCATGCCTGAAAATTGCAGGTTGGTGTTAGTCATATTACTTATTAAGTGAAAAAAATTGTTTTAAGAGCGATTTATGGCTATATGTTCAAACCCTAGGATTGGTTCAATAATTGTTCTTCTTATACGATACATTCAGCGTGGTAGTCCTTAAAGGACTCGTATGTGATCAGAGAACATATTCAAATTTGTAATCCTTATAGGATTCAAATTACATTCAGACAGCCACCTGACTCGATTATATCAGGTTTAACAATCCTTTATGTGTTTTTAAATATTCGGTAAAAGACCAAAAATCCGAATTAATTAGTTGATTATGTCAGTTTCATAGGTTTCTTGATGAGTCCATAAAACACAAAATCCACGCTTTAGCAGCATAAATTCTATTTATTTATTTTTCCTTTCTTAAATCTGCAGTTAGAATTATGCTAGCTTAAGCTGATCTCTGAGATATAGTAGAGTTATGATTTTGATGCTCGTTTTCTGTAATACTCATATATTTGAGTTCGCATCCATAAATCGTCAAAAGTTGTACTTTTTTTCCTTTGTTTCAGGTTTTGTCCCTTGTGGTTTTCCTGACAAGGTTTTAACGAGGAAACATTTGGTTAACATTTTTTTTTTTTTCAAAATGTTGATATTTGTGCTCTTTTTCCTTTGTCCAATTTTTTTCCCATTGGGTTTTACTGGCGAAGTTTTTAGTAAGACAATTTAATTCAACATGGTGGTCATCCAAGGGGGAGTTGTATCAATTTCGGTTATTTGGTGGATTCCCACCATTAACTATGTCATTTTGTTATACCACATCAACATAACCATCTCCTATGAATTTGGATATCATTCTGATACATATAAGGTATGACTATAAATTTTGTACACCTATGGTACTGTAAGTGCGTATTGGCACTTTATTGAAGAAATTATATCAACTACTTCTGCAAATCATCTTAGAGAAGCTAGTAATCCAAGAAGCAAGTCCAAAATGTATTTAAAGAAGTGTGAAGACTGAAGAACACTACCATTAGAAGACAAACACAAAAGAAAACTTCATTAACTGGAAAATTTCTCTCGAAAGCATTGTTATCTCCGAAATTCAAGAAAATTATTTATCAAAATTAGGAAATCTCGACTCGAAGATTTGCAAGCCAAGATTTAACTGAAGTACTTATCAGGAGGAGTATCAAATTAGAAGGTATTTTAGTGGACTATCATGTTGTACTCTTTTTTTTTCACCAAGTTTTTTCCCACTGGGTTTTCCTTGTCAAGGTTTTAACGAGGCAACATATACATGTCCAATTATGTTCTAAATTTTCTCATAGCTGTACTATTTTCCCTTCGATCAGGTTTTGTCCCTTTGGGGTTTCCTGACAAGGTTTTAAGGAGGCAATTATCTTAGTCACAATGTCATCAGGGGGAGTGTTATAAATGTGCAATTATGTTAAGAATATCTAGGGTAAATCTTGTTTATTACCGGGATGACCTTGTGTCTAGCCCTATAAATAGAGGCTCTAATGTTTGTCTATTGTACACATGATAAAAAGATTAATCTCTTCTTCTCCCTCTCTACTTTGTGTCTTCTTCTCTATTTTCTAGTTTTACAAGAACTAAATAAAAAACAAACGGTCTAACATCCGAGCCGAGAGTCAATGGTCGAGTCGGTCGAGACATCGATCAAGCAAACAACAAACACACTCTTCTACAGATTGGGCACTAACATTCAATATTAGCTTTAGTTGTTTGTAGAAAAACTTCATATCTTTTGTCATTCTGAGACTTTTCGTATGTAGTTTTGATATTTATGAGATTTTGTGTTTGTGGCTCCTCACTAGAACTTCAAGATGAGATGTTAGAGGAAAGTTCGTATCCGACAAGGTAATTCATACTATATTACGTTTACATATCCACCTCTAGTTGTACTTTCTTAGCCTTTAGTTGTATTTTATCACTTGCTACCCTTTGTAGAAGTAAAAGATAAATGTTTCGGATCAAAAAGAAGGTTTGACGGATTCGCATCCACACCTATCTTCTAATTTTCCTTTCATGGAGGAGTACATTCCATTGTTAACTTAAGTCCTTTGTTATTCACGGGATGTGCATTCTTTAGGAACTAGATTAGATCATGTTAATTTGGTACACCCAAGGTAGTTAATATCTATTGTACCGGCCGATATTATAGGTTTTTATCGTGTATCGGAAAAAATCTGTATGATATCTAAAATATCAGTGATACAAGGATTAAACGATAAAAATGCTCGTATTGGCCGGTACAAACTGATATATCGGGTTCACTAGTACACTGATAATATCGGTAAGGGTAATTTGGTAGAGTATATTATTTAGATATGAAAATTTGTAAATATAGCTCTTCCTCCTAGTCATATTCTTCCTTTATACCCTTGAAAACTCAATATGATTTAGTAAAGAAATTTCCAACTATTTTATTTTTCTGAATAATGGTGGAATGTAATTGAATTTGTACTACTTTTGATCTTGAGAATTAATGCATCAAATGGCACCATTTCTTTTAGACTGCAACATTTATAAATATTTAAAATTTTATATCTTAATGATGTATCACCTATAAAAACCGATATAATATTTAGTATAGGTGTATCGGACCCGGCCGATACGATAGATACACGATATTAACTACTTTCGATGTACCTAGATCTCGTTAATTGGTAGGCTCGAAAAGATACCTACTATTGTATAAACTGCAAGTGCACAGTGTCGACAAGCAACACAGGGCAAGCACAGGTCGAACCACAGAGACTTGGAGAGTGTAGAAGTTGATTCTAAACCTTGATTCAGAGAGTAACCAAAAGGGGTTTGTTTTTGTCGATACGACGATATGATTTTCAAGTGACTGAAATAATAAAAGTAAAAGATGCAAATATCAAGATATGTAAACAATGATAATATGGATACTAGGGTATTCAAATCCACCAATAACCTATGATATGCATTCAACTTGTAATATTATTCTTGTCCTTATAGTAGATTCAAGTCTACCGTATAACTAAGGTGTTTCTCCAATGGATAATTTAATCACAACTAAAGTATTTCTCCAAAGCATTAATTGTCTAATTAAGCACAACTAATCTAAAGATCAATATTTGGTTAAGCATGAGTTGTAGCATAATCAACATAGAGATATTCTAACTACAATGGATACATGGCATACATTGTGAGAGCAAGATGTTGAAAAACTTGGATTAAATTATATCTTTAAACAATTCTAAACTTTCAAGAACAAGATACAAGATATGAATACATACCAATGAGATTAGGGCTTCATCTAAACCCTAGTAAATGAAACTAGAACATGAAGAACATTACAACAAAACTTAAATTTGATTAACTAACATGAACAAGCTATTCTTGGATGGTTTTTCAACACAACAACCCTCTCTATTTATACACAAAATTCCCTCAAGCACTTGGATCCGAATTTTGGCACTCATCCACTCAACAAAACATGTTTTCTTAATTGATGGAATGTATTTGGTTGTGGGAAACAAATTGGGAGTGATTGAGTGAGAGAATGGGGGTGAGGTGGATGTTTTGGAAAGAATCCAATGGGGGTGAGGTGGATGTTTTGGAAAGAATCCAATGGGGGTGAGGTGGATGTTTTGGAAAGAATCCAATGGGGGTGAGGTGGAAATGGATTTGGGTCTTGGGTTTTGGATCATGGGTTGTTTAATGTTTAATGAATTTGTAAACAAGTTGCCACTGATGCGCGAGCGGGTTGCAACGCTTCCAACTTTCTTCTCTTTTGTCTTCTCAATTCTTCCAAGCTTTATTTAGTACTTAAAAACACAAAATTAATTAATACAAATATTTATTCTTGAAAATGGTAAAAATGCCGAATTTGGGATAATATATGACTTTGAAGCGCGAAAGATGAGTTAAGTGCCAATGAAAAGGTGTATGAATATGCAATATTTGGCACTCATCAAATACCCCCAAACCTGAATTTTACTTGTCCTCAAGTGAAACAAATCCGAAATCCTAACTATACCACTGTCGCTGGTCTCTCGAATGCATTTAGCGTATGCACTAAGCCTTTAAACCCCTAGGTGTCCCTAGTGGACGAGTTGTAGTCTCGTGAGGGCCTACCAAAGATGTACCCACAAAACCTTCTCCAAATTCAGAGCATCCATAGAAATGCCTTCGTCTTCGGTCTTCAACTGTAGATGATGAACTTCGGAATTTCGTAGAACCTTGATAATTTGTGACCATTTTTTTTTTTTTTTTTTTTTTTTTAAGACCCGCTACACAGCTGATCATCATTTTTTTTTTTTTTTTTTGTTGACCCGCTACACAGCTGATCATCAGATACCAAACACAAGATCCGAGACAAAATAATTTTTTAGGGACCCGCTACACAGCTGGTCATCATTTTTTTTTTTTTTTTAATTAATTAATTTTTTTTGTTGACCCGCTACACAGCTGATCATCAGATACCAAACACAAGATCCGAGACAAAATAATTTTTTAGGGACCCGCTACACAGCTGGTCATCATTTTTTTTTTTTTTTTTTAAGACCCGCTACACAGCTGGTCATAGAAAACAACAACACAAAAATGCAAAAGACTACAAAGGATCCTACAAAAGACCCGCTACACAGCTGGTCATAGAAAATAACAAAAACAAAAAAATGCAAGACCCGCTACACAGCTGGTCATAGAAAATAACAAAAACAAAAAAATGCAAGACCCGCTACACAGCTGGTCATAGAAAAGACTCACAATGCCATATGCAAATACTCCCCCAAACCTAAATCTAACATTGCCCTCAATGTTTCAAAATATGATAGAAACAACAACAAACCATGAGAACAAAAGCAGATTCAAAGGAAAGAGATTACCAGATGCCAAACCAAAGACAGTGGAGTATGTCTAAAGCAACCAGCATGGGAAGATATCTTGTGGTATGTACAAGGGGTGAACTTTTCAGTCCACGTAGATCGGATCAGCAAGATGAGTTGTTTCAATCTCAGGTGGAATTGGTTCAAGGAACGGCTTCAGTCTCTGCCCATTGACCTTGAAGACATTCTTGGTTGTTACATCTTCTAGTTCTACAGCCCCATGGGGGAAAATTGTTCGCACCACGAACGGGCTGCATCCATTTAGAACGTAATTTTCCTGGAAAAAGGTGCGGTCGTGAGTTATACAATAGAACTTTCGGCCTGGAGTGAATGACTTGCGCAGAAATGCGTTTGTCATGGAACACCTTCATTCTTTGTTTGTACATTTTTGCATTATCATATGCATCATTTCTTAACTCTTCCAACTCATTGAGTTGAAGCTTCCTTTGGGTGCCAGCTTTATCTAGATCAAAGTTCAGTTTCTTTACAGCCCAATATGCACGATGTTCTAACTCTACAGGGAGATGACAAGCTTTACCGTACACAAGTCTGTAAGGGGACATACCAATGGGGGTCTTGTATGCAGTTCTATAGGCCCATAAAGCATCATTCAATCTTAAAGACCAATCTTTTCTAGACGGGTTAACCGTCTTTTCTAGAATGTGCTTAATCTCCCTATTTGAAACCTCTACATGGCCACTGGTCTGTGGATGATATGGGGTTGCAACTTTATGAGTTATGCCATACTTACGGACTAAGGACTCAAAAGGCCTATTGCAGAAATGTGAACCACCGTCACTGATTATAGCTCTATGGGTGCCAAATCGAGAAAATATGTTTTCCTTTAAGAACGAAAGTACCACCTTGTGGTCATTAGTTTTGGTTGCAATTGCTTCTACCCACTTAGAAACATAGTCAACAGCAACAAGAATGTACAACTTTCCTTCAGAGCTAGGAAATGGACCCATGAAATCAATGCCCCATACATCAAATAGCTCAACAATCAAAATGGGTTGTAAGGGCATCATGTTTCGTTTTGATATACTTCCCAATTTGGCACCGGTCACAAGAAATACATAATTCATGGCTATCCTTAAACAATGTTGGCCAGTAAAAACCACTCTGCAAGATTTTTGCAGCAGTTTTCTTTGCACTAAAGTGGCCTCCACATGCTTGATCATGACAAAAAGAGATGACATCCCTTTGTTCAGAGTTGGGGACACATTTCCTAATGATTTGGTCAGGGCAGTATTTGAACAGATATGGGTCATCCCATAGGAAATAGAGAACTGGGTTTTCCTTGTCAAGGTTTTAACGAGGCAACATATACATGTCCAATTATGTTCTAAATTTTCTCATAGCTGTACTATTTTCCATTCGATCAGGTTTTGTCCCTTTGGGGTTTCCTGACAAGGTTTTAAGGAGGCAATTATCTTAGTCACAATGTCATCAGGGGGAGTGTTATAAATGTGCAATTATGTTAAGAATATCTAGGGTAAATCTTATTTATTACCGGGATGACCTTGTGTCTAGCCCTATAAATAGAGGCTCTAATGTTTGTCTATTGTACACATGATAAAAAGATTAATCTCTTCTTCTCCCTCTCTACTTTGTGTCTTCTTCTCTATTTTCTAGTTTTACAAGAACTAAATAAAAAACAAACGGTCTAACATCCGAGACGAGTCAGCGGCCGAGTCAGATTCAGACAATGATCCAGCAAACAACAAACACACTCTTCTACAGATTGGGCACTAACATTCATTATTAGCTTTAGTTGTTTGTAGAAAAACTTCATATCTTTTGTCATTCACAGACTTTTCTGTATGTAGTTTTGATATTTATGAGATTTTGTGTTTGTGGCTCCTCACTAGAACTTCAAGATGAGTTGTTAGAGGAAAGTTCGTATCCGACAAGGTAATTCATACTATATTACGTTTACATATCCACCTCTAGTTGTACTTTCTTAGCCTTTAGTTGTATTTTATCACTTGCTACCCTTTGTAGAAGTAAAAGATAAATGTTTCGGATCAAAAAGAAGGTTTGACGGATTCGCATCCACACCTATCTTCTAATTTTCCTTTCATGGAGGAGTACATTCCATTGTTAACCAGTCCACTGTTATTCACAGGATGTGCATTCTTTAGGAACTAGATTAGATCATGTTAATTTGGTACACCCAAGGTAGTTAATATCTATTGTACCGGCCGATATTATAGGTTTTTATCGTGTATCGGAAAAAATCTGTATGATATCTAAAATATCAGTGATACAAGGATTAAACGATAAAAATGCTCGTATTGGCCGGTACAAACTGATATATCGGGTTCACTAGTACACTGATAATATCGGTAAGGGTAATTTGGTAGAGTATATTATTTAGATATGAAAATTTGTAAATATAGCTCTTCCTCCTAGTCATATTCTTCCTTTATACCCTTGAAAACTCAATATGATTTAGTAAAGAAATTTCCAACTATTTTATTTTTCTGAATAATGGTGGAATGTAATTGAATTTGTACTACTTTTGATCTTGAGAATTAATGCATCAAATGGCACCATTTCTTTTAGACTGCAACATTTATAAATATTTAAAATTTTATATCTTAATGATGTATCACCTATAAAAACCGATATAATATTTTGTATAGGTGTATCGGACCCGGCCGATACGATAGATACACGATATTAACTACTTTCGATGTACCTAGATCTCGTTAATCGCCACAAGGAGGAAACCCATTTCATTTGACGCCTTCTAAATTCATTTTGGAATTTCTTTGTCCATGTTATTAACACACTAGCTCTAGTTAAAATGAAATGAAACACTCGGATGACTTCTGCAAGCATCACTAATAAATAAAATGAAAGAATAGAAGAAATTGGAAAAAAATTACCTAGCATTTTTAGGGGCCATCCAAAAGGAATTAGGGGCCACCTTTTTATTCCCATCCATTGAAGGGGGTTAAGGGGTGTCTTAAAAATAGAAAATTGTCTATATTGTCCTTCACCTTTATACTAAATCTAAACATATATCCTTTATTTTCATAATCATATTATTCCTCTTCTTCTTCTCTTTTCTACCCATTGAATTTTTTTTCATCATTTTAGTTTTGATTGAAAACAAAGATCGTCAATCAAACAAATGTTATGATTGATTGATTAAAATTAAAACCCAAAATTCATTAACCTTAAAGTTGAAACTTAGAACATAAAAAAAAAAAAAAGGAGTTCAACAAACAAAACAAATATATGATAGTAGTTGTGATTCAAAATTAGGATTTGATTACTTGAAATCAAAAAATTGATCAGAAAATTTTCTTGGATTTACAGTAGCAGAAACATAATCGGTAGATAACAATCTATTCACCTACCGATTATGGTTTATGTTCTTGGATTTACACTAGCAGAAACATAATCGGTAGATAATAATCTACTTTACCTACCAATTATGGTTGATGTACTTCGTTTCTTAAGAACATCAACCATAATCGGTAGGTAAATTGATCGTTATCTACCGATTATTCTTGATTCAAAAAATTCAATTTCTCTATACTAAAAGTTACGCACAATCGGTAGATAATGAACATCATTAACTACCGATTGTGAACGTAGAAAATTTCGAAATTTTATTAAGTTTTGAAAATTTGAATTTGGGGCCATGAACACAATCGGTAGATAATAAGCATCACTTATTAACACAGTTTACTACAGATTATGGTAGTACTAAAATTCGAAAATTGAGTATATTCGGAGGTTAACGCACGTTACTACCGATTATGGTAGTACCAAAGCTCGAAAATTTTAGGATTTTGGCAAAATCACATTTTGGGGCCAATATACATTCGGAAGTTAAATTTGCTACCGATTATGGTAGTGATAAAATTCGAAAATTGAGTATATTCGGAGGTTAAAGTAACACATTTTACTACCGATTATGGTAGTACCAAAGTTCGAAAATTTTAGGATTTTGGCAAAATCTCATTTTGGGGCCAATATACATTAGGAAGTTAAATTTACTACCGATTATGATAGTGCTAAAATTTGAAAATTAAGTATATTCGGAGGTTAAAGTAACACACTTTACTACCGGTTATGGTAGTACCAAAGTTCAAAATTTTTAGAATTTTGGCAAAATCTCATTTTGGAGCCAATATACATTCGGAGGTTAAATTTACTATCGATTATGGTAGTGCTAAAATTCGAAAATTGAGTATATTCGGAGGTTAAAGTAACACACTTTACTACCGATTATGGTAGTACCAAAGTTCGAAAATTTTAGGATTTGAAAAAATCTCATTTTGGGGCCAATATACATTCGGAAGTTAAATTTACTACCGATTATAGTAGTGCTAAAATTCGAAAATTGAATATATTCGGAGGTTAAAGTAACACACTTTACTACCCATTATGGTTAAACTACCGATTGTGGAAGGGCAATTTTTCCATTACAAAATACGCGAGATAAGGGCTAGCTTCAATTTACGTTTGGGTGACCCTATTTTGTCTTACCAACCATCAAGTGGTCTGATAGTTGGTGTGCTCCCTTCCACTGCGGAGGTAAGGGTTCGAACCCCGTAATTGCCAGAAATAACTTCTTATAAGGAGTTAAGAATATAGCCCAAGACCACTCTTCCAAACTATAAAAAAAAAACAAAAAAAAATCTATTTTTTCTTATTGTGGGTCCCTAATTCCTTTTGGGTGACCCCTAAAATGCTAGGAAAATTTACCCATGTGCATTTCTATTAGTTACAGAATTTGTTTGGCAGATAACATGGCATGAGTTTCCGTTTGTGTGGATATTTTCAATATTGATTTCTCATGTTTGGCAGATAACATGTAGGGATGGTCATGGGACGGGTATGCCAATCCCAGTCACTGCCCCGTTCGTAAAAAAAAAAAAAAAAAAAAAAAAAAACCATACCCGCCCCGTTACCCACATGAATTGGGGCGGGGTTCCCATGGGTTACCCGTAACACGGTGTTAATACATAAATTTATTTATAATCAAAACTTAAATATGAATCAAACAAAAATAATAACATAAAAATAATGCATCCTAAAATTTTAAATTCAGAAATTCATTTTAAAGTGGACAAAAGAATCTTAAATGACTTATTAGTTTAGTTACTTTTTCTATTCTCATTCTATCTTCGTTCATGTTAACCATTTCCTTATCTGTATCATTTTCACTATTTTAACTTTTAGAGAATGTGTGTGATCACAACAAAGAAGCGAAAGTGATGAATATACAAGAACGATCGAAAATATAATAAACGAAAGAAAACCCAACTAAATGGTAGAATTATAAAAATTCGATACAAATTCTTACATAAAAGTCTAAACTCTTATAATATGAAAACTACGTGGTGGGTATGGGGTGGGGATCTTGAATTACGTCCCCACCCCATCCATGTAGCTTAGGTTTCAGGTATTATTTATACCCGACTCCATCCCAATTTATGCAGGTAAAACTCTACCCAAATGGGACGGGTACCCATGGGGATGGATTTGGGCGGGTCGATAACACGAGTTTCCGTTTGCGTGGATATTTTCAATAGGGAAAAATATCGTTTGGTCCTTTTTTAGGTGGGCCCATGTCTGTTTAGTCCTTTGGTCAAACAACTTTACCATTTGGTCCATAATTACTAAAATATCTAAAGTACCCTTTCTCTCTCTTATTTTTTCCTCTCACGTGAATGGTTTCTCTCTCTTGTTTATTTTCTCTACTAATTTCTCTCTCCTACTAACCTTAATATTTAAAAGTTTAAAAATTAAATATCTCTCAAAATATATGTCAAAAATTAATAAATTTTATATATTCGGAAAGCTCTCGACGATAGCTTTCCAACGAGTACCATTGTCGCTATGTTTCGGAGCTTTTAATTTTTTTCCGGTATAATAGTAGTTCATTCCGAGAATGAACACTATTTTGTAACATGGTAGTTCATTCTAGTTCTAGCAGTTCATTTCATAGAATGAACTCGTATACACTAGTAATTTATTTTGTAGAATAAACTCATAGTAATTGTTCAATTTGAAGAATGAAGTCGCAATGGTAGTTCATTATTATAGTTCATATTGAAGAATGAACTCGTGATATATGTTCTTAATTTCGAATGAACTCATAATAGTTGTTCATATTGTAAAATGAACTTGTAATAGTAATTAAAAATGGTAGTTCATATTGTAGAATGAACTCGTAATAGTTGTTCATTTTATAAAATGAACTCGTAAACGGGAGTTCATATTGTAAAATGAACCCATGATAGGTGTTCATATTGTAGAATGAACCCGTGATAGGTGTTCATTATACCACTTCATTTTGTATAATGAACCCGTAATAATAGTTCATTATACCACTTCATTTTGTAGAATGAAGTCGTATGATAGTTCATTTTGTAGAATGAACTCATATGTTATTTAATCCAAAGAGTTCACTTTTTGGAATGAACTAACTAGCATGATAGTTCATTAAAGTAGTTGATTTTGTAGAATGAACTCGTATAATAGTTCATCAAAGTAGTTCATTTTGTAGAATGAACTCGTATAATAGTTAATTTTATAGCTAAAATAAGGCAAAAATTAAAAGCCCAATAGAATATGTCAAGGAGAGAGTTGTAAGTTGGGGAAACATAGCGACAATGGTACTCGTTGGAAAGCTATCATTTATTTGATGTTGGATGCAAGGAGAATATGAAAAGGAGGGCTTTCCCAGATGAACCAAAAATATATAAAATTTATCATTTTTAGACATATGGTTCAAAAGATATTTAAGTTTTAAGTTTTATTTATTTATTTTTCTTAAGAGAGAGAAAAAAAAAAGGACTATGACATCACCTTAGGACAAAATCATTATTTTCTAGGACCAAACAATAATATAAGGGTATTTCTGCCACTACAAGATGACATTTACATCATCCATGACATCACCTTAGGACCAAATGATAATTTTTAGGACCAAAAGATAATTTATATTACCAAATAGGACCAAACAGACATTTAACTGAGTCAAATGGATTAGACCTTCTCTAATATATTATTTCTAAGACCAAATAGTATTTCCTACTTTTCAATATTGATTTCTCAAGATGGCCGGATTTACCGACTCTGGCTATGTAGAAGTAACCTGCTTCGATTCGTGTGGATTTACACCACAGCATCCTATTAAGATAAACACAGCACGTGGCTATTGCTCATTGGCCATAGACATGTTTTTTTTGGATAAGATAACATTTGAACCTTCAAACCCTGCACCACCTTTCATTCTGTTTTTCCCAACTCTTTTATACTGAACTCAATACTTGTTTGGGTGTGACATCAAAACACTGCAGCGTTAGGGCAAATAGACCGAGTGAAAGAGATCCGAGATTCAGTGAGATAGTTAAGAAGGAATCAGATGGCTTCACTCACCATGACAACCGTATCCTTATCAGGGATAAACCTATCCGGGAAACAATCAGTCAATAGCCGGCGTGGACTCATCGTTGCAAAGGCATCCAATGCTAGTGAAGCTGTGCCAGCAAATTTGAGTTACAATAGTAATGCTAGCGATAGCAACAAAGAAAGCAAAAACGCAAGAAGGGAGATAATGTTGGCAGCTGCAGCTGCTGCTGTTTGTTCCCTTGCTGGAGTTGCGTTTGCCGACGAGCCTAAGAATGGGAGCGCAGAAGCTAAGAAGGCATACGCACCAATCTGTGTTACCATGCCAACTGCTCGCGTTTGTCGCGGCTAAATATGAGTTTATTAGACATTCTTAATCTGTACCAAGAAGGAATGTTTGTAGATTTACAATGTTCTTATATTTATGCAACTCTTATCTCTTTGAACTGGTGAAACAAAGGCTTTTTAATGTTGTTAATTAGTAAAGTAGATGGCTTTAAAATAAACCAACCAATAAACCCATAAACTGTTAAAATAGTCTTAAGAAGGCCTGTATAGGTAGGATCCAGCCTATTCATATGTATATGCTAAACACTGATTTTTGGCATATATGCACCCATTATGGGTATGCCAAATTTATATGCCTATATACCAGGAATAATATATAGGCAATAACATATAAGCATACATGACAGAGTTTCCATCGAGCGATGGTCAAGTCAGCGCTCGCTGGTATGATCAAAGCTTATCAGATCTTCAGCCAACGGCTATCATTTCCCCCCTCTATAAATATATAACTTCTACCCATTCTAACTCAATTTCAAATTCAAATTCATTTCAACATGCCTAGTGTTTGCATAACCAAAGTGGATTTTACTCAAGAGGAAGATGTTTTTCTAATTCGATGTTGGGCTTCAGTTCCAAGCGATAGAGATTTCAATTTAGAGACTTTTAACTTATGAGACACTGTGTTTCAAAGGTTCACGACGCTAAGTCATGTTAATCCAAGAAGAACAAATGAGTGTCTTCAAAATCGTACTTCAATCAAAAATACATTGGTATTATTTTTAAAAGAAGGTTCCGAAACACGGAAATATGTATACCACCAATACCGAAAATAATAACATTATTGGTTACTAAATTTTCCATGTGAAAATGGCAAACAAATACATAGTGTGAAAAATATTGGTTTTTACCTCCAGAACT
Source organism: Papaver bracteatum (assembly GCA_023529315.1). Classification (NCBI taxonomy): domain Eukaryota; kingdom Viridiplantae; phylum Streptophyta; class Magnoliopsida; order Ranunculales; family Papaveraceae; genus Papaver; species Papaver bracteatum. The sequence goes on from JAJJWX010002486.1 coordinate 990,145, forward strand.
CCCCAAAAAGCATTAAAACTATCTCTGACACACGTCGAGCAATCACCGAGGGCCATGTAAATCTCTGATAAAATCGGATACCCCCAATCATATGTTGGTGCTTGATATAAATCTTCTAATGCTTCGAGAAACCCAATTAACACCACTGAGCTAGCATTTGGAAATAGACATTGGCCTAGTGTCCACAATAAAAACAGACGTTCGAGCTCCTCATAATGATCAGGGATCAAATATTGATTACCAGCTTCCCTGTTTTCATCCATTTTCTTCGCATAACGCTTAAAAAAACTTTTCAACCCAGCCAACTTTAACCCATGCGCTTTTATTTGTCTATATGTAGGATTTCCTTCTAATTCATTTGAGTATAAAGGAAGTCTTTGTTTCCATCTATCTTCTGATAACCAATTTAGTTTTTTAAATGGAAGTAAGTTTCCAGCACATAGAATTCCCGTTAACATGTACAAATCTATCGGTGTAACTCCTATTAACAATAATTGTTCATAATTAGAATTTGTTGATTTTTATAAAACAAAACACATAATCTAAAAATTAAATTACTAGAAAAAACTGACTTACCGCATTCAAAGTCCTTGAAAAAGAACGTGTTTGTTGTCTTCCACCATCATTCTAATATAACTTGAACTCCTTGACCTGTGGTTTTTAGGTTGTATATGATATAGATGTCGCCAAGGATATCTTCTAACTCTCTCTTGAACAACATGGGGAAGTAATTGAAAAATCGTATATAACTCAGTCCATCCACCTCTTAGATTTACCGAATCTTTTCGCTCTTCATGGTCAGATAGGTGATTAGAAAACATACCTTCACCGGCTACTTGTCTGACATTATTAAAATCATAATTTGTATCCACAACAAAACTTATTCCATTGGCCTGGGTACTAGTACATCCTTTTCCTTTTCCTTTTCCTTTTCCTTTTCCTTTTCTTTTTCTTTTCTCCACCGCGAGGGGCAGAAGATTTTCCTTTAGGAGGAACAGTAGATTTATCCTTTGAAGGCTTCTCCTTAGTTCTCACGGGTTTTATTGGCACTAGTTCTTCAATTTCCTGCGAGCACAGATGAAGATAAGAAATAGGGGCAACAATATATTATTAAAATTTATGAAGAGATATTTCTTACTTCATCCGTGAAATATTTAAGAGCTAAGAAAGTGCTGGGCTTCTTAAAAATTTTATAACTGATTTTCATCCTGTCAATCTGGAAAAGATAGAAGTCATTTAGCGATAATATGAAAACAGAAGAAAGATAACAGATAATAATTATGTAAAATTTGGAGAGAATGTACCTCCTTAGTTTTTTCAGGCCAATTGAAGACCCAAGGTTGATATTCTGCAAGGTTCGCGGGTAGTTCGCGAGAACCAGAAATATAAGAACCTTCAAGACTAACGGAAAAATGAACTACTTATCATCGCTAGAGTGGCGAGGACCTTGGTTAGTACTTGTATTCCAATCAATGTCTAGCATAAGATCTTTATCATCAGCGACCTTTTCTTTTTTCAAACGAACACCCCAGCAAGTGCTATCCCTTTTCATAGGGACTATTATATAATTTACAGAGAAGTTGTCCACAGTATAATCCGCAGAAACAATGGGGACATCTTTAAATTGAGGATTCTTCGCATCTTCAAGGTAGCGATATCCTTTGCCAGCTCCGCGAGAGGCATATTCAAGTAGCAATCGGATACAATCTCCACCCAATTGATATATCGCTCGCGAAAACATTTTGTCAGAAATTATTTGATAAAATAGCGGAAGTTCTGGGTCATAGAGAGGAATGGGAAGACTGACTTCAAGTTGTCCTAGCGATACTATAATTTTCTCGCGAGAACATTGATCACCAGTAAATAATTTGAGAGAAAGTTCAGATCTAAAATCCTGATTTGGAATTTTAGACAGAGTAAAACCTTTGTTTTTGAGCTTTTCTTGCATCTCACCAAAATCAATCAAGTTTTTAGCACCAGAGATAACCATTTTTCAAGTATGGGAATGAAGAAAAGGACTGAAATATAAGAAAGAAATCACAACGATAACAGAAGCGCAATTCGCGGAGGAACAATAAATTTGCAGAGAGGTTATGGAGAGAAATAAGAAGAAAGTAAAAGAGAAAAAGAAAGGAATGAGAGAAGTATTTATAGAAGAAGAAATTTCTCGAAAAAGATGAAGGCAATTAATGCAAAGAAAAGACGTAGGTGGTCAGATCGCAGCGGTTAGAAGGGACATGTCGAAAATTTATTAGAAGAAAGAACACGTGAAAACAGCTGGCGAAGGACACAGAAATGTGTCAGAACAGAGAAGTATGAAAAGATAAGAAGTTATGGCATTCTAAAAGTTCTCATGATCTTCTCTTATTCTCAGAAAAGACATGAGAAGAGGCAAGATGTAGGACCAGAATATCGCTAAAACGCTATTCCTGCGATATTGACAACACTTTTGCGAGCGTCACAAAAGACTCTTTAACAACGTTTCGCGAGCGTCACAGAATATCCAGAAGAAATACATAAAAGCTGACAATGGAAGAGGTACAAGAAGATTATGTTTATCCTGCGATGGTCATCATTCTTGCGAAAGAGAACATTGTAGCTATCGCGATGAGATCGCAGAATAGATCCGAAATAGGAGGAAAACTTAGCTGTCATCCACTATGTAAATCCCTATACAAAGGGTTCGTTAGGTTCAGAAAAGGATGATGTCTTTTTGAGTGTTGATAAGGTTTGGAGGAGAGAGAAACTCTAGAAAGAAATTTGTACTTCTGAGTTCTTATATCTTTTGTAAAGAATTCTAAAATTAGAATAATAAAAAGTGTTGTTATTCATCTTCAAATGTAATTCAATTTCTATAGATTCTTATCAAGGGTGTAGTGTAGGAATTCCTGCAACTACAACCTCATTCATCTTCGCCATAAATAGTTCAAATGACTCAAAATAACTAGTTAGAGAGTTGTTCAATTGCTTAGATTTCATAGAAGTATATAAGACACAATCGAAACAAAAATGATTTTTATTCACTCGAATCGATTTATGAACTTTATAACCACGGTTTGCAAATTTGCATTCCTTAGTTTATATAAGTTTAAGTTCACGAATAAACTGTTTTTAGAAAATAACCCACTCAAGTATGCATACCGGTACGCATACTTAAGTACCCGATTTAAGTTTGTTTTCAGTTCACAAACTCCAACATAAATTCACGGGACGTGAACTTCCGGAAGTACGCGTACGGATACTTTGGTTCAAGGATTTTGGACTTACACATGTATGATTTCACATACAATTTTTATATCCATTCAAGGTTATATATCTTAAACTCTCATTTCAATCATTGAAATATTCTTAGAGGATTTTAAATAGAGGTTATTCACACACTATTCTTCATCAAAGCAATTTTCAAGATATTGAAATAACTAACATGACTTTTGTCACTTGTAAAGATGAACTTGGCCAAAACGAAAGCTTACCAACACATATTTCGAGAAATAGATAAGCAAGATAAACTAGACTCGATATAGAAAATATGTATAATCGTAGTCTATATAGCAATACGACTTTTGTCTCAAGCTAGGAGATAGAGTAGATAAACTTTTGAGTGATAGATAAGTTCAAGTCTCCACATACCTTTTTGTCGATGAAGATCCAATAGTTCCTTGATTAGTTCTTCGTCTTTGCATGATGAACGTCGTGGAGTCTAGAGCTCAACTACACTTTCTATCCTAGTCCGAGACTTAGCTATAAGTAGACTAGAAATCAAGAATTATAGTTTTGGAAACTAAACTTGACAAACAAGCTTGAGATAGCAACACTTGCGAGTTCGACCGAGCAGTGCTCTAACACCTCTGTCTATTTCTTATGTCATCAAGGCTATGTAACTACTTAACACTTATATATACTATTATAATTACGGGGCATCCCATCTGCTAAGCAATTGGGGTAATCATTTACCAGACTTATAGTTATGTACCGTTGGTACAGTGATGCATGGTTGCAAATCCACATAAAACAAACAAAAGTAATCAGTAAAATAATACTGATATCCGAACTTCGTTACCCTGCCATTCATGCATAAGTACTTACGCGAGATTTATCAATTTTGCATGATTTTTTCCACCAAATATCTTATTTTCCATTAAAAGTCCCCCTCCTTCAATTTTCAAGTTTTGAACATCCTGGAAAAGTATCCAGTGTCTACTGTCTACTGTCTCTTCTGTAATCGGCTCGATCAGCAGAAGATTCAATGGTTCCATAGACCTGTAAAGAATTACATATACGCAGATTAATGACATGTAATTAAATTTTTGTCTTCTTTACCGATCAAATTTTTTTTTTTGCTTCTTCGTGATACTTTATCGGCATAAGTACTGGTACAAGTGTACAACCTTAGAAGATGAGGCAAAAGTACTAGATACCCAATTTCCTAGTACATTCAGCGACATGGTACATGTCAAAATTATATGGTTCAATTATTTCTTCATTTTATTACGTGTTGGTGAGTATTAGAACTTTAACTCAATAAGTAATATCACAGGCATTGCCATCATTATAATCGGAGACTTGCAAGGACCGGAGAATTTGATTGGTTTAAGAAGATATCTCGAAAAATCCCTCCCCACCGTGTGAATCTTATTGTTGGATTTCTCTTTTACCATATGATGTGTATCTTCCGTTTATGTTTTAAGTGTTCTGACACGACAGATCCTCCTGTTTTATTTGATACATGATTTCAACTTGAAGAAGATTATTATTATTATTATTATGAAAGATGCCAATCAGGCTTTTATTACCAAACACAAGAGAAGATTTACAAGGATTTGGCCGGGAGTCGCGCAACAATTTGCGCCCCAATGCCTAATTCATTCCAATTCATTCAAATTAGAACAATAATTACATGTTCTCTTACAAAAATTAAAAATAAATAAATCAAAATACAAGATAATCACGACCCTAATACAAATAAGGACATCAATTACAAGTAGATCGCGAAGAGAAAGAGCAATAAACTGCAAAGATATCCAATTTCTTCTTATGTATAAGGGAGAGATGATGGTATATTCAGAAATGATTTACGACCATTTTATCATATTGTAGTCTTCTTCGATAAGAGATGCTCCTAAAACAAAGGATTAATTTGCTTATGAATTTGCCGATCTACACAAACACGGATGCTGATTGAAAGTGATATAGTGATGAACCTTCGATGTTTTTAAATCGATATAAGCAAGCCACGAACCAGCCATTAAAATTTGAAGAACTCGCCCCACAACGACGAAAAAATATCGCCTTAAAAGGGCGAAGAAATATGTCAGAAGACACCAGAAATGATGTAAAAACATCTTATTCATTACCTACTACCAAAAACTTTGGAAAAAAGAAAGAAATCTTACTCAGATCTGGAGCAAGACAACTCAAAGTTTTTTTTTTCTTTTGAGAAAGGGAGGAGAAAAGAGAGAGTAAGGATGAAATTTCTAAAATATTATTATAGTTTGAGAAAAATCGTGTTCCTTTTAGTTCCAAAGATATTTTGCATTCATTTGGTATTACGAGTAAATCTTTGTGTCATTGTATAAATGTAAAATATTTTGAAAAACCGACAAACGGTAGTCATTCATTTTCCTTAAATATTTTAATGCTTCCAATGTAATTTATTCTAAAAACTGATAGATGTCGGTCTTGGATAAGACCTCTTTCCTTTTCTCTCTCTCTTCTTTCCCCTCTCAAAATTTAGACAAAACCCATCAATTTCTTCTTCCTTTGCTCAGATCTAGTCCTTTAGGGGCGAGACCTGAGCAAAGATTTCTTATTTTTTTTAGCAATATTAGACATAGTTGTTTTTTATTTGGGATCTATTTCGTTGTTCTTCAATATTTATTTTGCTATTATAGAGATTTTTATCTTCGCCATTAGGGAGATTTTATCAACATTTTCATAGTATTTCTTTCTGATGATTTTTTCGTGTTTGTTTATCTTGATACAAGTACATCGACGATTCGGAATGGGAAAGATCAAGATCTTCTTCATAAAAACAGATCTAGATTTTCTGGGTTATTCACCGCATATGAAGAATATTAGGGAAACTCATGTAAATACTATCAAGCTCGTCAACTCTATTAGACCGGTCAAGAGACGTATTAACCTCTAAGGACTCAATTAGTTTAACACGAACGTTAATTAAAAGAAATTAATCTAACAACGATTTAGATACGAAACTAGTTGTTTTGGGGTAATAACTGATTCTGTTGTTTTTGGTAAATTTGGGTGTGTTGATGAGAAACGAATTCAAACACTAAACAAATGCATTGCACGGGAGTACTTTTAGACTTGAGAGATAAATCTGTAAGACTCTGGCCTAAACCAAGAAATGGTCGTTCCAGATTCAATTCGGTCACAAAATGAAGGAGAAGGGTTGATCTTAGGGAGGAAAGCGAAGAAGGTGTTTGAGATCAGAATATTGGATTATGAAGGTGTGGCTGTTTTATGACTTGTATCAGAATGTGGAACTGGCTTGCAGAACGTAAGGTATCAGTTCTCGGTGTTTTCTGGATACTTGTGTTGATAACACTTCTGTTCTTTTTGTTGAAATAGGTTGAAATCTTATTTATACAAGTCATTGAGCATACCCATGATCCCGTAGGAAGTGGAGACAGTTAAGTAATGGAGAAGTGGGGTTGTGTAAAAAAATGGTGATCACCACGTTTCCATTATGAGGGAAAATTGGGCACACTCTCACCCACAACTCCCCATTTTTGTCAACCGTCCGTCCTTTTCTGAAACTTTCTCGTAATGGGCGCGTTGCACGCCTCATGCTGTAAACCGCCAGACCAATGCCCCAGTGAGCATCCCCCAGTTTGTGACACATTTGATATCTCGAGTAAGTGGGTGAAGTCGCGACACTCGCCGCCAAAAGCAACACATAGTGCTTTCAGGTCAAATAATAAAATTATTCGTGAAATTGATATTTATAAAACATTGCTTATAATTGATGTATATAAATCATCGCTTTCAAACAAGCAGCTGAAAATAATCGATGTGCAGGAAACATCGTTGTTTTAGAGTTCATTTAAATTAGTCGCGAATTGAACGTCTTAAAGAAAGGAGCGTGACCGGCCACCTTTGAGCGATCATTTGAGAACCCTATGGGTAAGCTACCACTTGGTAGATCATTGCCTGTGGAAGAGGGGTGGCCGATGATCACAACGTTACCATGTTGGCCTCCTAAAAATAAACCTAAACCATCCGACTAGGCTAGCGAAGTTGGATGGATGAGATGATTTGTGGAAGTTGTGTACTGCCGTTGGATTATGCAAGCAGCGCGACCAGCCTCTTTCGGGTGATCGTTTGAAGACCATATGAACAATCCATGGCTTGGCCGATCCCTCCTCATGGAAGAGGGGTGGCTGGTGATCACAGTGCCACGCTGTTGTCTATCTAGAATCCGATCTAAGATGTTCGACCAAGCTGGAAAATATGGATGAACACGATCGATTTGCGACAGTTGCATAACGCCGATGACTTAATTTTAGGGTTTTAAAAATTCGCGCAATCACCCTTCTTTGGGCGAGCGATTCAACATATTTCTGGTTTGCCATGGGCAAGTTGATTGACCAAGAATGTTGTTGGGTCGCCGGTGAACACACAAGTACCCTTTTGATCATTCGAGGGAAGATCTAGGCCGTCCAACTAGGATAGCCAAGTTGGGCGATCGTGATATTTTTGACACCGTTTTCGCCGGTCTTAGCTCATTTGAGCTCATCTTTGAACAACATGATCACCCATGTTAGGGTTAGTGTTCAAAGGCATTGTTGGTTTACTAGATGGAATTCGATCGGTCGGGATGTTAGTGGGCCCGTCGGTGGTCATCATGATGATCGTCTAGTTTCGCTAGGAGTAGGCTATGCCTGTTGAATTGTGTGGCCAAATCGTATGGCCGTGATCATCTTTTAAGACTGATATGGACAGTCTAGATTTTCCTAAAGGAATTTAACACGTTCGATCGCGCTAACTTTTAATTAAAAAGTGTGTAAACACGCTGATCTCTTTGACAGAGGGTGGTGTAGCCTATGTGAGTGTTTTCATGCAGGTCTCAATACTGAAACTTTGGGAGATTCATGCCACTCCGCTGCGAGTGAACATTAATCGTCATGTCGTGCCAATACTAAGAGTTCGGCTGGGAACATAGCATATGAAAATACCAGGTAAGTCAATGCATTAGTGGATAATGCCGGTGGGGAAGATGGGTTTGTTCTTAATTGGTGTTTGAATGGAAGTTATGGAGTTGTTCTAGAAATTTATTAAGAAATTACAGATTTAGGGTTCCTTATGTTCTTCCCCAATTTATGAATTAGCGTTTCTGAGGGTTGATGATTACGAGGCTCAGATCGAGAGAGAAGAAAAGTAGAGTTATTTTTGGCAGATGGTGGTGGTGTTGAGATGATTTCTCAATTTTCCCAAGGGAAGGAAGAGTCTGACTCCAATTGCATGCGTGAGACTGTTATGAGGTAATTGTTCTTCTAATATTTTTAGTGAAGTTATTTAGTATCTTTGATTGAGTATGTGTAGTTGATAATTGAGCTAAGGCCTGAGTTGGGTATGAATTGGAGTTTGGTTGTTATTTTGAATTAAAGAGGATTGTGGTATGTTGAATTGAAGTTCAGTATGCTAGAATTTGAGTTGTTATGATTTGGGTGTTTGAGTAGATGATGTATGAATGGGGGTTACAGGAAGTGGTATTGTTATTATTGATACTGTGGTATTGTGGAATGCAGGAAAGGAGTTGGAAGTATGTTAATAGAGGATATTGTGTGACTTGAGTCTGAAAACAAGAGGATATGGAGTTGTATTGATGTAGCTCTGAAGTTTAGTGGAGTTGAAATGAATAATTGGTTAGTATTTGTGGATGTCAGTTTAATTCTGATGTTGGAAGGTTACATACATGTTTTGGGTTGTTAGTTGAACTGAGGTTACAATTGTAGATGGGTATGGCTTTGCTAGTGGAACTGTAGTTTATTTTAGTGATCGTGCTAATATGAATTGGTAGTGGTGATGTTGTTTCAGTTCATGGGTTGGTTATGAAATAAAGAGAAAGTGATGAAACTGAGGTTGATCTTAATTTTATGGTGATTATAAAGTTGTAGATAGTGTTCCTGTGAAAGCTTGATTACTGCTATTACAGGTAGGCTTAAATTATACTCCCTCTGTACCACATATATAGGCGGAGGGACAAATTCTCTTAGATTAAGAAATTTTAATGGATTTCATTAATTTCTATGTTTTTTCCTGTTTTACCCTTAATGATATTCCCAATGTTAGAGACATATAGTTAATTGTGATGATTCCCAAGCAAATAAATAGGAGTAGTATAAGTAAAAAGTTGTTATGAAATTTGGGCTCCGCCTATATAGTTGTTTGTGGGAGAAAACTACTTCTGCCGGTTTAGGTAATTTTGGGTGTGTGTGGATGAGAAGTGAGTTTAAACCTTCAACAAATGTGCTGCACGATGAGCACTTTGATTCGAGAGATAATCTATACAATTCTGGCCTAAACCGAAGACACAGCCGTTCCAGATTTGTTTCGGTCACAGGTGAAGGATGTGAGGTTGATCTTAGGGAGGGAAGCGAAGAAGGTGTTGAGAGTATGAAGGTGAAGGCTATTTGATGACTTGTTAACAGAAGGTTGAGTAGGCTAGCAAATGTTGCAGGCAGGCTCTGGGTGTTGAATACGATTAACACTTGGTTTTCTGTGTTGTTCGAACTTCTGTTTTTGGAAATAGGGAGGAGAACCTATTTATACAAGTCATTAAGCCTTCTTCACGTCTCTCGTGGGAAGTGGAGGAAGTGGAGTGAGGGAAGAGTGGAGTTTTGTGTGAGTGTCACACGATCAGAACTTCCCACTTCTCCCATCTTGACTTAACCGCCCATGTCTTCCTAACACGTTCTTGTGATGGCGCGTTGCACGCTGTAAACCGCCAGACCAATACCCCAGTTTGTATCCCCCAGTTGTGACGTGATTAATGTATCGAGTGTGTGGATCGCGGGACCCACATAAAATAGTGCAGGGTGAACCATGAACTTGGTATAACATCGCATGCAGCCATCTTCAGGTAACCGTTTGGAGGCTGTATAGACAGGCCATGCCTTGGTCGGTTACCTTGTGAAGAAGAGTGACGGATGGTGGTCATAGTGATACCTTGTTTGCTGGTTGATTCGCACCCTAAGCCATTCGTCCAAGCTTGCAAAGCTGGATGGACGAGATGACTCGTAGCCTTGCTTGCGACCGTTGGATGGGAGTCGCGCATGCTGCCTATTTCGGCCCAAACGTTTGCAAGCTTAGACAGTTCCAATGGAGGAACCGATCAGCCCTGCATAAAAGTAGTACAATGGTGTTCACGCCCATGCCTGCTTGACTCGCAAAGATTTAATCTAAGCCACTCGACTCAGGCATCAAAGACGAGTGGTCGAGATTAGAATTTATAGAGGGGCAGTGACATATCACCTTTGGGCGAGCGTACCGAGGAGCTTGATCACCTCTGGTCTTGGCCTATCAGCTAGACGTGAAGCCGGGACCACGGTGTTCATGCTAGCATGCTCGGTTCCTTCTAAGTCTCCATCTCGGCCTCCGTCCAAGCCTGCGAAGATGGACGCTCGAGATGTTTCTGCGCCGCAAACCCTAATTAGGGCTTTAGACCGGCCACTTTGAGCGATCGGTTTTGGGTTGCGTGCACCTCTTTTGGGGAGACCGACCATGTATGCAGCATCTTGGGTCGACGGTGAGCATGTACATGCTTGCTCTATGACCCTAGGCGCAATCTAAGCCATCCAACTATGCCGGCGAAGTCGGATGGTCGTGATCATTTTGGATCTTCTCAACCTGCATAAGGCGTTAAACTAGCCTTGTTTGGGCAATCGTTTCTTGCACTACGACTTGCCTATGAGGGAGTCGGTCATGTAGGTAGAAAGTAGTCCCTCCAATGGTGTACCATCACTTCACTACTTGTTTTAGGGTATAATCTAAGCCGTCCAACTATGCCGGCGAAGTTGGACGCTCACGATTAAAAGAAACCCTAGCCGTGCGTCATGCTCACTTTGAGCGCACGTTTTGGAAGGACCAACCATGGTTGGTCTTGACCGTTCGATCATGTGTGAAGGTGGGTCCGAGGTGATCATGGTAGCATGCTCAGGACCCCCTGAATCTATATCTACACCCTCCATCTATGCTTGCGAAGTTGGACGGGTGAGATATATTTTTGGGTTTGTTTTCAGCAAGTGTGACTAACATAGATAGTCTTGCATGCGTTCAACGGGGCTAGTATAACCTACCGTCAGGTATCATATGGGTGTTTGCACGTCGAACACAAGGCTTTAATTAAAGCATTAATAGTAATGTTGTATACCTACAGAAAACCGGGATGGTTGCCACATGCTCCGTCGGGATGGTTTCCACATGCTCCGTTCTGGGTAGGTATGTTTAATTCTCAGGGATGGTTGCACATGCTCCAATGAATTAATATGGCGAGAAGTATTCACCGCCTGAAGGCTTTATCCTTTGCAGGACGTCAGGTTACAAAAATTAGCTTTTTTACAATTTTACCCTTTAAATAGAAATCCACCATCAACATTAAGTCCCCTTCCTAGCATGCAATGGTTACACTATTATAGGGTAGGCATGAGATGGTGACAGTTTGCAAAAATAACTAAAGCTAGGGTAAACGTACTTTTACCACATGGGGAGGGTGCTCGTGCCGAATGCCCTGTAGCGCTGGTGGAGTTGTTCCCCTTCAACGAATTTTTTCTCCGATTTCAGCTAGGTTTCTGAAGCTAGCGCGACTTGGTCGGTGTTGATCCCTTGCCGGCCGGATGTAGTCCGATATAGCTGCGTCTAGGGTTTCCTTTGCCGTGTATATATACGTATGCACATGAATCTTCTTCTACATCTTGGGATATAATTTCTTCTCTGTAGAGTTTCATCATGTCAGGCAACAGCAAGTCGTCTTCTTCATATCACCCAGGTTCATCTGTCAAGCGTACCCGCTCTGCAGCTCAGTGCGCTTCTGAAACTCGTGACAATCCTCCAGCTCGCGTGCGTAGAGTCAAGAGGGTCATACCGGTTTGTTTTTTTCCCTTTTCTTTTACGAGTAGTCACCCTTATTTCCTGATCAGGTGAATAATCTCCTCCTTTGAAGAGATGTCCACCTGGAACATGTGTAACAGTCATTGATGACGATGACTTGGATAGTCCACTTTCTTCGAATTCAGCTACACCTTCACCGGACGACCTCGAGAATGCTGACCTGGGTATTTCATCCTATGAATACCCCAATGCCGGCCTTTCGTTCGATATTGGTATGAAATGTTTGTCTTGTAGCTACAAGACTTTCGGTGTTTTTTTAGTACGAAAGGAGTTCGTCTCCATGTACACAAAGATATGGAGAAAGTATGGCCACATCGCGACCAGGAACGTAATTCGGCATTGCTCGTCTGCTTTGGTTACTGTGGTAAATTGCTTGCTTCCCATGATTGCTGAGATGGAAGGTGTCTCTATCCACAAGGTAGCTGAATCAAATATCGAGAAGTGGGAAAATATGCTCTCTACCCGCGAGTCCATGGAGTTCAATGTGAGTTGGCTGCGGCAGCGTCTTGACATCATCAAGGTTGATCGAGCTGGTATTCTGGCGAATGTAGTCCCTACTGCGAAGGCTATCTTGGAGGAAGAGAAGGCTCTGGCAGCTGAATCAGAGAAGGTGGAGCAGGCGATCCAAAGCTTGAAGGCCCAGAGAGAGAGGTACCAGGCTAGGTTTAAGATGATGCTTTCTAGGGATTACAACCTGTTGGACGACCTCTTCTGAGCTGCGTTGAGATATTTCCTTCCTTCTTTTTCTTTTGCACACCATCGAGAGATGTGAGATTTTTTTTTTTATGTAGATGGATGGAGAAAAATTCATTAATTTTTCCTGAATAAATTAACAAGTTAGACATGAAACGAGAATGCATGTATTGTCATGTCATGGGACAAGTATGGGACAATGATTAGGCGTGATATGTCTTGAGCCATTTTCCATTGATGACTGCTTCCAACTTGCCTTCATCCACCTTAATGATTTTGTAGTATCCAGTGTTGTAAGCCCTGGTAATCACGTAAGGTCCTTCCCATTTTGGAGAGAACTTTGGTGCAGACATGTCTTGTTGGATTTGACTGGATGTCTTCAGAACTAGGTCTCCCACTTTAAAACTTCGTGGCCTTACAGATTTGTCATACGCCCTGGAGACTCTGTTTCTGTACACCTGAGCGCGCTCCTCTTCCTTGCTTCTTCTGTAGTCTAGAGTATCGAGCTCAGCGATCCTGCAGTTAGACGCCTCAGTTTCGTTCCAGTGGACTCCACTCGTTGCTGCAATCCTGGCTGATGGGATTTTGATTTCTTCCGGGAGGACAGCATCAGCCCCGTAAACGAGTGAGTATGGATAAACTCCATTGGAGCTCCTAGGTGCCGTTCGGTATGCCCATAGTGCCATCGGTAGTTGTTCATTCCACTCTCTGGGATTGTCATGTACTGTCCGACTGAGAATCCGGATTAATGTTTTGTTGGTGCTCTCAGCCTGCCCATTCCATTGAGGGTAGTAGATGGTGGAGAAGACTAGTTTAATTCATATCCTTCAAGCAACTCTCGTACCTGCTTGTTGGCGAAGGGAGTACCGTTATCGGTAATGATATGTTTAGGTACTCCAAAGCGGCAGATGATATGCTCTTTAATGAACGCTGCAATCGTTGCTCCTGTAGTTCCACGCAGAGGAATAGCTTTGACCCATTTTGTGAAGTATTCAGTTGCGGTTATAATATATTCATGCTGCTTTGATGATGGCAGGTTGATCTTTCCAACAATATCAAGTCCCAAGCTATAGAATGGCAACGGGCTGCTTATCGAATGTAGGGGAGTGGATGGTGCATGGACGAGGTTCCCGTGAATCTGGCATTTGTGGAAGCTTTGAACGAAGGAATCTGCATCATCTTCCATGAACGACCAGTAATATTTCTCGTGTATCTGGAGAAACAATTTCTTATTTCCTTGATGTTCTCCTTCATGCATCTCTTTCAATATTGTTGAGATTTCTCCTCCAGCCAGGTACCGTAGCAGATCACCTCCAAAGCTTTTTCGGTACAGAATTTCTTCGTGGAAAAAGAAATGCTTCGCTCTCTGCTTCATTCTGACTTCCTCCTTTGAGTCAGCAGGGACTGTGCCATCACGAAGGTAGTTAACATATGGCTGCCCCCAATCCCCGGTGTGATTTATGTTGAGTACCTCTAGTTGATGAGGTGGTGCCTGGCAGTTTGAGCAAGACTGTTGGAGTGTTCGGGACTGCGTCTTCATTTCCGGCCAGTAATAGCCTAAACATTGGAGGCGTCGATAGAGTTTCACCACAAATGTTTGTCCACAAATCTCGTTGTGGACACGGTCAAGTTGCAGCTTTGCTTCTTCCTCTCCGAGACATCTTGATAAGGAACTATCCGGGTTTCGGTGGTATAACATGCCGTGGAGCATAAAGAAGTTTTGTAAGGCTTTAAGGCTGACCTTTTTTTGAGAAAGTGAACTGCTAAGTTCCTGAATGATTCTAGCCCGCCAGTCACAGGTTTCAGCATCCTTGCATCGTGAGAGCCATGTTGATTCCACTGTCCTTCTTTTCACCGTCAGGGTTTCTTCTATGCCTTCGAACTGCAATTTAGAAGCTAATGTTGCCAGGAAATCAACATGCTTGTTGTTGTTGCGGCTGACATGAGTTATGGTTGCGTCAGCGAAGTAGTTCAGCAACCTCTGAGCTTCAGACCGGTACGGAGCTAGAGTTATCTCTTTTAGTGCATACACCCCGTTCATCTTATTAACCAATAATTTGGAATCGCCTCTTATTTCCAAACGTGTGGCTCCCGCCTTCTTGTCTAATAGCATCCCTATAAGGAAGGCTTCATACTCCGCTGAATTGTTAGTGCATTAAAAATCTAACTTGAAGGAGTGTGAAAAGACTTCGCCAGTTGGAAATACTAGGACTATGCCTGCTCCTCCAGTGTTGTTGCTGGGAGTAGAGGATCCATCAAAATATAACAGCCAAGCTTCCTCTTTGACAACAGAGATGTCTGGAAACTCTCCAGGTAGGTCTTCATGCAATGCCGTGGTACTTTCTCCAGGGAAAGCTGCTAGTAGATCCGCGACAGCCTGACCCTTAACAGCTCTGGGCGGAGTACACGTTATGTCTAGTTCTGACATTTGGAGGAGCCACTTGGCAGCCCTTCCTATTAGAACTGGTTTTGATAATAAGAACTTCGCAGGGTCTGATTTGGATATGAGCGTTACCTTGTTGGATAGTAGGTAATGCCTGAACTTCTGGATGGAATGTATCAATGCTAGGCAGGCTTTCTCTGCTCTCGGGTATCTGAGTTCAGCGTCCCTCAATATTCGACTGAAGTAGTATATAGGACGTTCGACTCCATAATCATCCTCTAGCGCCAGCAAGGCTCCAACGGAAGTGTCACTGAAGGCAATGTAGAGATATAACGGTCTCCCTTGAACAAGAGACTTCATGATGGCTGGAGACGACAGTATGTGCTGAATTTTTCGAAACGCTTCCTGTTGGACGCTAGTCCAGTTAAAATCCGCTCCTTTCTTCAGCAGGGGGGTGAAGGAAACAACGAGTTGAGCCAGACCAGATATAAAATGTCGAATGTAATTCACCTTTCCCATAAAACTTTGAAGTTCCTTCACGGTTCGAGGTGGTGGCATAGTGAGGATGGCTTGAGTCTTAGATGGGTCTACCTTGATTCCCTCAGCAGTCACTTGGAATCCCAGAAACTTTCCGGAGGAGGCACCAAAGGCACATTTCAAAGGATTCATCCTCAACTTGTACTTACGTCACCTCTCGAATACTTGTCACAAGACTCCTGTATGTTCCGTCCGGGTTTTCGACTTGACTACTATGTCATCTACGTAATCTTCAACTTGTTTGTGCATCATGTCGTGAAAAATTGCTGTCATGGCGCGTTGATATGTTGCGCCGGCATTCTTCAAACCGAAAGGTATAACTGTATAATAAAAATTTCCGAGAGGAGTTCGAAAAGCAGTCTTACTTGCATCATGATCGTACATCCTTATCTGGTTGTATCCGCTATATCCATCCATGAAGGAGAATATGCCATGGCCGCTCGTGGCGTCTACCAACATGTCGATGTTAGGTAGAGGAAAGTCGTCCTTGGGGCAACACTTGTTTAAATCTCTGAAATCTACACAACATCGTATCTTCCCATTCTTTTTCTTTACTGGGACCACGTTAGCCATCCAGGTTAGATGGTGGATGGGTTTGATGAAGCCGGCAGTTAGCAATTTCTGGATTTCAGATTTAATCTGATCTTCCACCTCATGTCTGAATTGTCTTAGAGACTGTTTGATAGGCTTGGATCCAGGCTTGATGTGCAGGTGATGAGTAACCAACTTTTCATCCAGACCAGGCATTTCATCGTACGTCCAGGCGAATATATCTTGGTATTCTTTGAGGAGTTGCACAAGATTCGTCCGTTCCTTCGTGTACAGAGTGGAACTAATGGAAATGGGCCTGGGAGACTCTTCACTGCCGATGTTATTAGTTTCGAGTTCGTCAGTTGTAGAGGTGGTACCGTCTTGCAGCTGTCTGGGGGCGTCCAACACCTCTTCTTGTGAGTATCCGTTTTGACAACATTCTATTAGGCGGAGAGACCGAGCATCAGTCTCTCCTGCTAATTGCTAACAGCGGCGGCGGTAGACAATCTTTCCTTTCTGATCTTGAGTTGCCACAAAGGTTCTTCCTCTCTTGGTAACGTGGTTTCCCGCCTCACTGGGTGAAGGAGAGTTCCTCGTCAGCTGGGATGCATCATGTCTGAGTTTTAATGACGCAAGACGATCCTCCTCCTGGATTGACGCCCATGTGGGAAGTTTGGTACAATGTACTTTTCCTGGCTCTTCCTACATAGATTCCTTCGGTTTGAACAATTCTACTCCGCATATGGGTGCGTATGGAGACAACGATGCAGGTATACGAATGACTTCTTTGTTCAGCGTAGTTTTCAGGCACTGGTGATAGGTTGAAGGAACAATCCTATTCTCGTAGAACCATGGATTACCCAGTATCATGTGGTAGTCTGG
This sequence comes from Papaver bracteatum, assembly GCA_023529315.1. Taxonomy (NCBI): domain Eukaryota; kingdom Viridiplantae; phylum Streptophyta; class Magnoliopsida; order Ranunculales; family Papaveraceae; genus Papaver; species Papaver bracteatum. Next base: position 1,007,303 of record JAJJWX010002486.1, read on the forward strand.
TTCCTTCTCTATGACTTCGAATTTCACTTTTGATTGAACAGGACCTACGGATAAGTTCAGATTGACATACCCATATGTATTGGTTTGGTTCCCTTCAAAGTCCGTCATTGTGGTAGACCGCCGCACAATCTTGTTTGGGCGAACCTTAACGTCCTTGAGTGTCTTGAGGGTAATCACATTTGAGGATGATCCTGTGTCGATGAGGGCCCGTATGAATTCTGAATCTTTGATGCGTGAAGTTACATGTAGGGCTCGATTGTGGCCCTCTTCTGCCATCATGTCTTCCTCTGTAAAAGTAACATTGTTTACCGATGCCTCCATCGCGTTTGAAACTTCTGGGCGCAAGGGAGTTAACTGTACATCCAAGGCTATCCGGTTGACGGCTGCAAACGTCTCTGTTCGCTGCTCTTTTGAGAGGTGTAGGAGTTCACATAAACTTTCCACTAAAGAAGCGGCTTCCTGATCCACAGGTCTTTGGCCTGTAGTGAAACTGTTGATTTGGGGGCATTCAGTCCCCAGCGTCTGGACCTCCATGATAGGGCTGCCCATCTATGACGTCATCTTGATGAGGAGATCGAGTAAGTTGTTGATTGTTTCTTTGATCAGGTTCAAGTTTCCCGTGTGGACCTCCTGTACTCGTGATAACTCGATCAACGTCGGGATTCTTCCATCCAGACCATTAGGTGTGCCGTCGTAGGGAAATTGATCATGACCTGAGACTGTCGAGGTACTCCTAAGACCGACCATCTTGAAATCAACTAAATAGTACTAGGTATCGAAGAAATCGACTTCACACCGAGAGATTAACCTCCCACTGTGGTCGCCAATTATTTGTGGGAGAAAACTACTTCTGCCGGTTTAGGTAATTTTGGGTGTGTGTGGATGAGAAGTGAGTTTAAACCTTCAACAAATGTGTGGCACGATGAGCACTTTTATTCGAGAGATAATCTATACAATTCTGGCCTAAACGGAAGACACAGCCGTTCCAGATTTGTTTCGGTCACAGGTGAAGGATGTGAGGTTGATCTTAGGGAGGGAAGCGAAGAAGGTGTTGAGAGTATGAAGGTGAAGGCTATTTGATGACTTGTTAACAGAAGGTTGAGAAGGCTAGCAAATGTTGCAGGCAGGCTCTGGGTGTTGAATACGATTAACACTTGGTTTTCTGTGTTGTTCGAACTTATGTTTTTGGAAATAGGGAGGAAAACCTATTTATACAAGTCATTAAGCCTTCTTCACGTCTCTCGTGGGAAGTGGAGGAAGTGGAGTGAGGGAAGAGTGGAGTTTTGTGTGAGTGTCACATGATCAGAACTTCCCACTTCTCCCATATTGACTTAATCGCCCATGTCTTCCTAACACGTTCTTGTGATGGCGCGTTGCACGCTGCACGCTGTAAACCGCCAGTCCAATACCCCAATTTGTATCCCCCAGTTGTGACGTGATTAATGTATCTAGTGTGTAGATCGTGGGACCCACAGAAAATAGTGCAGGGTGAACCATGAACTTGGTATAACATCGCATGCATCCATCTTCAGGTAACCGTTTGGAGGCTGTATAGACAGGTCATGCCTTGGTCGGTTACCTTGTGAAGAAGAGTGACGGATGGTGGTCATAGTGATACCTTGTTTGCTGGTTGATTCGCACCCTAAGCCATTCGTCCAAGCTTGCAAAGCTGGATGGACGAGATGACTCGTAGCCATTCGCACCAAACGTTTGCATGCTTAGAGAGTTCCAATGGAGGAACCGATCAGCCCTGCATGGAGGTAGTAAAATGGTGTTCACGCCCATGCCTGCTTGACTCGCAAAGATTTAATCTAAGCCACTCGACTCAGGCAGCAAAGACGAGTGGTCGAGATTAGAATTTATGGAGGGGCCGTGACATATCACCTTTGGGCGCGCGTACCGAGGAGCTTGATCACCGCCGGTCTTGGACGATCAGCTAGATGTGAAGCCGGGCCCACGGTGGTCATGCTAGCATGCTCGGTTCCTTCTAAGTCTCCATCTCAGCCTTCCGTCCAAGCCTGCGAAGATGGACGCTCGAGATGTTTCTGCGCCGCAAACCCTAATTAGGGCTTTAGACCGGCCACTTTGAGCGATCGGTTTTGGGTTGCGTGCACCTATTTTGGGGAGACCGACCATGTATGCAGCATCTTGGGTCAACGGTGAGCATGTACATGCTTGATCTATGTCCCTGGGCGCAATCTAAGCCATCCAACTATGCCGGCGAAGTCGGATGGTCGTGATCATTTTGGATCTTCTCAACCTGCATAAGGCGTTAAACTAGCCTTGTTTGGGCAATCGTTTCTTGCACCAAGGCTTTCCTATGAGGGAGTCGGTCATGTAGGTAGAAAGTAGGCCCGTCAATGGTGTACCATCACTTCACTACTTGTTTTAGGGTATAATCTAAGCCGTCCAACTATGCCGATGAAGTTGGACGCTCGCGATTAAAAGAAACCCTAGCCGTGCATTATGCTCACTTTGAGCGCACGTTTTGGAAGGACCAACCGTGGTTGGTCTTGACCGTTCGGTCATGTGTGAAGGTGGGTCCAAGGTAATCATGGTAGCATGCTCATGACCCCCTGAATCTATATCTACACCCTCCATCTATGCTTGCGAAGTTGGACGGGTGAGATATATTTTTGGGTTTGTTTTCAGCAAGTGAGACTAACATGGATAGTCTTGCATGCGTTCAACGGGGATAGTATAACCTACCGTCAGGTAGCATATGGGTGTTTCCACGTCGAACACAAGGCTTTAATTAAAGCATTAATAGTAATGCTGTATACCTTCAGAAAACCGGGATGGTTGCCACATGCTCCGTCGGGATGGTTTCCACATGCTCCGTTCTGGGTAGGTATGTTTAATTCTCAGGGATGGTTGCACATGCTCCAATGAATTAATATGGCGAGAAGTATTCACCGCCTGAAGGCTTTATCCTTTACAGGACGTCAACTTACAAAAATTGGCTTTTTTTACAATTTTACCCTTTAAATAAAAATCCACCATCAAAAATAGTGGTACAAGGTAAAATGAAAATTCCTCCTATATAATAGGTACGGAGGGAGTAATTGTATTGTATTATAGAATTCTGTTAGAATGAATAGTTTATGTATTGATCAAATGATAGAATCAGGTTGGTAAAGTTGAACTATGGTTAGAGTTGCATGTGTGGTAGAATATTTTTCTTGTGCTTGTGGCTCAGGCCCGAACCTTATGCATGTGTGACTGAACAAATTCAGTCTGACTTATATTTTTAGCTAACTTAGGGTATCTGACTGAGTGATCTCAGTAACCAGACCTGACTAGATTTGACTCAGTGGACCTTGACTGAACTGACAAGTTGACCTTGGACTCGACCTTGGACGGACGTTGATTGTTAGTTGACCTTTGACCAGACGTTGACTGTTAGTTGACCCAGTGGACCAGGCCTTAGGTTAATGGGCCGGATTAATGGACTTAGGCTTAGGCATAGTTTTATACTTTGATTGTTTGGACCCTTTATGGTCTGAATTATCCTTTGGTTCCTTCTACAAGGTTGTAGGTATTCATAAGACTTAGCTAATGAATTATAGAACCAATCTAATTGAATTAGTAAATCTTAGTTATGCTAAAGATAGTTAATGAAAAGATGTGGAACCATAAATGGACTTAGAACCATTAAATAGTTCACTTAGCTTATAACTGGAGAATTATATGAAATTATGTTATAAGCCTTGTGTGAGCCTTTTGGCTAAACTCTTAGAGTGCTTGTATGATTAACAGTTAGTTATGAACAACGTTCGAATCAAAGGATTAACCAGTGTATCATGGATCTCGAGGTAGGCGTGGATTGTCATCAAAAGAGGTGGGAATTTACATTTAACTCTTTTGAAACCATTGTTGTTTCTTTTACAAAAGTTTATGTTTAATAAACTCATGCATTGTCTATTTGTGCATTACATGCATTGTTTAGTTCGTGTTATGATAGTTCTATTGATTCTTTAAATCTTTCCATGATTTGGAAAGGACTTGTAATGTTTGTTTCTCTTTATGAATTTTATGGGAAATAAGAATTTCCACATGTGGTATATAGGATATGCTCCTTCACATTTATACCTACTTACTTTCATCTTTTATGCTATGGCTAAGGCGATACACCACAATATTATTATTCGATGTGGAATTCACGGCATCAATATTATACATTGTTTGAAGGAAGGAGTTTGTTCCATATACAAGTTTGTCTGTTTCAGTGACTTGGTCGCTATTTAATGTTTGGGAAAAAACATGTATTGTTTTCCAAATCTTGCATATGATTACTTAAAAGTTAAATGTTATTTCTACTGGGCACACCTTTTAGGGATGATGTGCTCACCCATTCCCACTTTCAGTTTCAGAGACAGATCATAGTTGCGCAACGAAAGCTTCAGTTCGTTAGTTTGTTAACTTCTGTTATGTTTATTATGTTATATATTCTATTTGTAAACCAAATGACTATTGTATATGTAACATTTGAGAGGAGCTCTTGTATTTATTTCAGAGAGGGTTTAGATTCGGGTTAATCTTTGTTTATAACTTCTTTCTTATTGTTTAAATAGATGTTTTAGACCCTTAGTGCCTCTTTATTTAGATAATCTCTAGGATTAGTCAGCTGCTAGCTTTGGGGGCGCTATAAATGTTGGTATCGGAGATCACTATTAGATCTTATATGGGAAACAATAGATAATAGCCAGTGCCAGATAGATTATTAGATTAGTTTAGAACTGGGTTGGGTTTGTGAGATAAATCTTAATCACTAAAAGCTATCAATAATTAAAAGATTTATTTGATTGATTGATTTGTTTGTTTGTTTGGTTGTTTGTGTAATGAAGTAAAAATTGTAGGGTACACCAATAACTTTAGTTAATAAAGATTAGAGAATAATTAGTCTAAAAAGTATGAGTACGTAGACAATCTAATATTACAAAAATAGTGAGATCAGTATTATTGATAAATTTTGAAAGTCACATATAAATTATTTGAGCACCTTGACTTATACGTAGGGTCAAAAATTTATAATTACATAAAAGTTAATAATATCTTTGGGACTCAACAATATTTGTAAGAGTAGTTAGAAACCATCAATGTTAATAATAAAAATATTATAATAATAGTTATAGATTATAATAATAGTAATAATGACTTCAATAAAGTAATGTTAGCATTTCTCAATTAGTATCATATTGTACCTAACTGAACTAAAATTTTAATAAAGATATATAACGATAAAAATAATAATTATGATTAAATAGGTATGAAAAATTATGAACGCTTGTCTACGATTAAGTTTTATAAATTAAACTGATGACAAATTAGAATTAAATATTTTGCGTTTAAACCAGATTGTTAATATAAGATTTATTATCAGGTAGGATTAAGAATGTGAGGTCATATAATAGATAAAATAAATACTAAACTTGTGAACGATCTTATACCCAGATTATCCTTAGTCCAATAAATGATTCACTCAATCACTAAATTAAACACATGAAGTGATATTATAGTACTTGAATGCTTAATATAAAATTAAACTTAAAGGAGAATAAATTTGCCTAAGAATATGATACTTTACATTAATAGCAAAATCTAAAGACTATTAAGATATATTTTTTGTAGTGGTTGGGAAAGATAAAGAGACACAGAGAGAAGAAGATTTCATTACTTAGAGTTAGTATGTGTTACATGTGTTACATCCTTTATATACAATAAGAATAAGGCCTAGCTATTATTGGGACGCACATCCATGGGCTAAAGCCCTACAACACTCCCCCTTGTGCGGTCCAATAGAACTTCACATGTAGTACTTCACACACAGTGCTTCAGATGTAGGTCTTCAAATGTAGTTCTCTTCTTGATGACTACTGTATCTAAGACATTTGCTCCATTAAAACTTTAACAAGGAAAAACCCAGTGGGACAAAACCTTGGAACAACTCTTCACATGTTGTCTCGTATTTTACATGTAGTTCATCACATGCAATATGATCTTAAAAGATCCATGAGTCTAAGTTAATTGCCTCGTTAAAACTTCATCAGGAGAAACCCAAAGGGACAAAACCTGAACTAAAGAAAAAGAGTACAATAATAAGCAAACTCAGAACATGGTTGAACTCGAATGTGTTGCCTCATTAAAACCTTGACAAGGAAAACCCAGTGGAATAAAACCTTGACGAAGGGAAAAGAGTACAACATGACAGATGCAGGTAAAGGTGATCCGTTGCAGATGATCACTTTGCTCTATTGAAGTTGACTAGTTTCTTCACAACTCTTAAGGAAGAAAATCCTCGTGGGAAAGATAATAGCCTTAGCTGGGAAATTACATTCCCGGTGTTTGTTGTCGTCTCATTAAAACCTTGCCGAGTAACAAAACCATTTAGGAAAAAGAAACCTCGATGAAGGAAAAGAGTTCAACACACCATTAGATGCTCCCCCTGATGTCAGATAATTTTCGTTAGTCTAATGCAGTCAGAAGGGGTTTATCACACTTTACTTTGGTGACTTGAATGTTTATAAGACAATGTTGTTGATTCTGGAAGTTACATTGCTTAACAGAATATCACATTTTATTTATTTGATCCAGATATTTTCAGTAATATCAACGGCGATCTTTATGTCTTCAACGTTCAACATACTTGATGTTTTTAGTATTGTCTCGCTAAAAACCTTTTCGAGAGACAAAACCCTTTGGGAAAAAAATATTCTCGATCGAAGGGAAAAAGAGTACAACACAACTTCAATTTCGAAGTAAAATATGTCGACATCATATCCTTAGATCCTCCCCCTGATGTCGGCATCTCCCCCTGATTACTTTCAGAGTTATTCCAGACAGTTCCTTTAGTCATGTATTTTTCGAAACTGAGTATTGGTAATGACTTAGAAAATAATCTACCATATCTCTCTCTGATTACTTTCATTGGAGAAGAGATTATTGTTCCTTCATAATCAACAACTTTTGGATTGCACTTTCATTAGCATTCCTTTTAATGTCTTTGTAGGGATAAAACAAATTTATGTCAATGGCTACTTTTAAGTACATGATTACATTCACTATACCATTCCAATGACGTTGCGTTGGTGCGGAGCCATATCTAGATAACAAGTTCCCTGAGGATGTAAAATTTAATCGAGTACATTATTACACTAAGTACAACAATGCATCTATTGTACTTAGATATGGGAATTTCATCTCCCAACACATCTTCGTCATATTCCTTTGGACAAGATGGTTACTAACTTACATTTGAACCTCGACTAATCATGGGAGTGCTATCAGGATGCATGTCTTTCTTAAATTTCCTGACAACTTTAGACATATGTAAACTGGTGGAATAATATACCACAAGCTCAGTATTCGATCGATCTTTCCCTAGATTTTTCATCTCAAATTCGGATTTTAAATAGCTTTTAAGGTCTCTTGTTACATCAAGAGTACACATCATGTCTGTAACATCAACATAAATAGCTACAATTCCAAATCAGGAAATTTCTTATGAACACACAAGGAAAAAAATAACTTACTTGTCTATCCCCTCCAAATCAAATAGCCACTTAGACGGGTATACCACATACGCTTGATTGCTTGAATCTATAAGTGAGCGTTCTATCTAACTGTAAACGCACTCTGTGGTTTAGAGTCATTTGATTTGGGAAACAAAAGTATATCAAGTACTTTTGTAAATATCTTCCATCTCTTGATTCTTTCAGAGATACGTAACAACCACATACATATGCTGCATTTCAAGTCCTTTTGAAATTACCAAGCTAACTAAGTAGCGGAACTATATAATATTCATTAGAATAGAACAATTCCATGGCTTTGTGAGAAACCTCGCGCCACAAGGCGAGTATTTGTACTTTAAGACTACTTTCTTCTCATTATGCTTTATGACAAATTATTATGTATGTCCAATAGGCTTTACACTTGGTTGGTTAGCACTACCACGCCAAATACCCCTATATTTGCCAAAGAACTAAGTTCTACCTGGATTGTGTAGGCCAAATATGCTATTTATTTGAAATTAATCAAAATAAAGCATGGTTCGATCTCATTGTGCTCTACTTCTGGAGCAACTTATTATGGATTATATTATCATTGTGCACGCATGATCCTTACATTGACTCATGTGCATTCTCATAATCCGTCAGGATTTTATTGTTCTCTAGAATCATTTAAAACTTCGGAGCGTCCTACAGTATGATTCATGGACATATTCAGAGACAATCTTATGAGATGATTTCTGGTGATATAAATAATTTGTGCCTTACTCACCTACTTCCTTTCTAGGTGAGGATTGATCGAACGAAATGGTATCTCCAACTTCCTTTATGGAGCCACGGCCTCAATCACACTTCCGCTGGGTGTAGTTGCAACACCTTAGTCTATGGTCTATATCCCGTATTGAGGATTTGTAACTTTGCAGGTAGGTTTGCAGTTGGTATGTATGATCTCATCACTTTAGCAACATCAGTGTACATTCTGAAAATCGAATATTCTTTATCACTTCATATTTACATTTGTGGAGTATAAGAATCAATATGAGACACATTGGGAACACACCACGACAATTCCTGTCGTTCCCTTAGAAAATACTTTTTCGTATCTCCCCCTAACGACGGGAATACTGTATCATTAAAGTGATAACCCACAAATCTAGCGGTAAGAGATTTCCTTCCAAAAGTTTTAAAATGCTGATAATTGTTGGGAACTCATTTCCAACATAACTACTTAACAGTTTTGAAGACCCATCATAGTACGATGCGGAGTCGTAAATGGCACATATATAGTGCAACTAAAAATGCGTAAGAACATGAATGTCAGGATTAAATCCAGTTACCAACTGGTACTCAGAAAAGGTTGACTAATATTGGGTTCTAAAAATGAATTAAGTTAGATGCGTGTAATATTGCATATCGCCAAAGTAATAAAAGATAGGTTGGTACGCATAACCTATTCCTTAGGCACCATCTGTAACCTTTGATGGTATCCTCTGCGAGACCATTGGGTATAAGATGCTCTATATTGATCCTATTAAATATGCAATATTCATCAAGTCCTTTTGATGTAAATTCTCTAGCATTAACAAGGGTGGTTAGCCTTTGCACTTTGTATGGTGTGGTATGTGCTAGTAGTTTTCAAACGCAAATTTATTGGGAACTATAACTAGCCCAAAAAGTCAAAACATTCACCAGATCCATCAGTCACTTTAATGGTCCGCATTCTGCATGAATATTTTCCTAAATTTCACCTTGTGATCTTTGTAATATGGATTGTTTACCATTTGCATCTTAGGATGGTCTCGATCATGTTTTACTGAAGACTTTGTAAAATGAGTGATATTTTCTTATACTTAAAAGCATAATGGGATGGAGGAGGGGGTTGTGCATCTGGTACTTTAGAAAACACTTATTGAGAGATATGCCGTTACTTTGCATTATGTCAATCTTTTTCCCGTTGTATCGTCCACTCAAACACAATGATGTACGTATGAGTCCTTTCAAAACGAAACATCATGTCACAACCAAAGTTCCTTTATGGTTATGTCAAAGTCTGTATGAGTCAATTTCCAACATTTTATCGTTGGAATCGATATGAATTCAATAATCCAAATTAATACTATAGTGATTTACATTTCACTAAATTGACTCATTTGTCTCTCTAAAGTATGTTTCCTTCCAAATACATTAGACTATAAAAGATGCAATTAATTACATTCTTATCAGTGTGAGTTTCCATATGATATCCACTTGCATGGGTTTCTTTGGAATTTAACAAGGTGATTAACTCTCAGTACATATAGAGATTTCGTGACTTTTAATCTTTGTTTCATCTTGGAAACAAAATTTGAGCGGTGCTTCGCTCAATAATCCAATCATCAAAGTCACATTATAAGGAACCAGTTGAACAACTAGTGTATATTCCTTAAATTAGTGTGAGAAAAACCACTATCAGTTAGACATTAAGTCTTGATAGATTTAATAAGTGGTGTGGCCTTATTACGTAACAAAAGTGTGATTCTACTCAAGTACATTAGAGTGAATATATGTTAGGTTTTCAGTGGGGTGATATATTTTCCAACCAGATATATCTCAAGTGCTTTAGAGAATTTATGTCTCTATGGAATGATGTACTTTTCATAACTGCTGAAAATTGGTCTAGTTCAACTAAAATTAATTGGCTAGGCAAAGTTCTTCTTGCCAATAAAGTTGACGCCTAAAGTATGGTCTTCCTAACGAAATCGATTATTACTATGGTACTTGCATTACATTTCTTGTACCAATACTAGTAACAAGATTCATTCCCAACTCTTTTATTTTGATGCAAGCTAGAATTACATCTTAGCTTAATCCATTGTTCGGTGATACCTGTACTTTGGTGTCATTACTATCGGGTACAAAAATACATCTTTGTCTCATAATATATATATATATATATATATATATGCTCATTTTTACATGCTTCACATGAGTCAATGCATCTAACACTCATTACTTCGGGGTTCTTTCCATTTTTCAATTTTGCTACATTTAGCTTAATTTGAGAAATTTCTTTATCTCAATAGGCCAAGAGAATCTCACTACACATGTCAACCACTTACTTTAGGTTGAATATATTACTAAAGATAATTTTCTTGTTGTCATACTTCAACATATACCGGTTCGTTAGTATGATGGATGAAGTAGAAAAAAATAAATAAAAAATTATGACTCATATCATCTTTTGTGAGTTCTTCCACAAAAATTGGGATGCATGTGTTTAAAAACACAAGGGCATATGTAGCTCTACCTTTTAGATAGTGCGTGTGTAGGTACTGAATATCACAAGATTATTGGGTTACGAACATAGCAACAAATACAAGAGAAAAGTGTTACAAGATAGTGCGATAATAGAAGAAGCACAGAGAAGTATGAAAGGTTTGAGAATATAAAATAGATTTACGAATATAAGTTGCGAAACTTCGCAAGCTAAATACAGTTGTACAAATTTCACTATAAATAGTAGTTCAAATGTTAAATTCGAGAGGTTCTTTTAAGGAGTGTAAGGAAAAATCTTACGAGAGAGAACAGAGAAAGTTGTAACTGTTCCAATCCATTGATATATTTCCTTGTAACTAATTGAGAGCATTAATAAAAATTGTCATTCTTCATCAAGAATATCTTAGAGTTTTATGAACTTTACTGAGGGTGTAGTTGTAAGATTTCTTGCAACTACATAATTGGCGCTAGAAACAGGGACTGAAAATTGTTATAGCAAAATTTTTAAGGAGTTTTGAAAAACTAAAATGGCTAGAAGAAGAAATACATCAGAACCATTGACTGCAGTAAGAAGAAGTGTAAGACTCGCAGGTGGAAAAGCAAACATAACAGGAGAATCTAGTAGGAGAAGGATCAATCGAAGAAATCAAGTTCAACAAAGATCAGTAACACAAGGAAGAGAAATAGATCATGATAGAGTAAGTATACACACTTGGAGAACTGATACACCAGCAGAAACATATAGAGAACCGCAAATTAGAGAAAATGGGAGATTGATGGGAGGAACAATTCATGAAAGAGAAATGAAGAGAGTAGAAACATTGAGACAAGAAGTTCAAGAAGAACGAAGGCTAGAAGCTGAAGAATGTGCCAATCTAACAAGACAGAATCAAGAATTAAGAAGGGAAAATGAGATGTTACAAAGGAGGAAATCTCAAAGTATTGTGAGATCAAGTGTTAGACCAGAGATAGAAGAACAAAATTCTCCAACAGTCAATAGTGAAAGTGCTATACAAGAACAAGCACAGAATCAGGTTGAAAGAAATCGAGAGAATCGCTTCATTTTAGTACCAAATCACGAACAAAACGTGGAGAATTAACGAACAGAGCCATTTCCAAGGGAAAATAATCGGAATGGCGAAGAAAATCAAGAGGAAGAGCGGCAACTCATGGAAGAAATTGAGAGATAACAAGTTATACATCAAAACAATTACGAGGATGGAGTAAGAAGATGTGAACAGGCTCGCAACAATCAAAATCTTGAGTATGGTAGAATTCGGAGGAATATTGGAAATAAACGAGAAGAAATAGAAAGGAATAAACCAAATCTTCGAATCAGAGTTCAGGAAAATCAGGAAGAGATAAATCACAGAAGAAGGAGAAATGAAGAAGAAGAAGTTCCTGATAATCACATGAGAAGGATGAGGAGAATAGAAATGGAAGAACAAGAATTTCAAGATGCTCTGCAACAAAACAATTATGACAACCTGGAAAGAAGATACTTGCAAAATTGTGCAAATGGAAACATTAATGAATAATATGATAGAATACGAAGGATCGCAAGAGAAGAAATGCAAGAACGTAGAATAAGAGAGGATGCGTTGAAGAGACCAATGGAAGAGAATTCTGAAGCAAATGAACGGATCCTTCGAGAATTAGCGGAAATGAGAGGAATGATAAGCAGTAGAGGAGGATGAGATAGAAGGAAATTATATGAAGCAATAGAAGAAGCTGCGAGGACACCTTTTTCTAGAGAAGTACAATTGGGAGGGATTCCACCAAAATGCAATCTTCCTACATTAACCAACATCTTTGACGGGACTTCGTGTGCTATTCAACACATTAAAGCATATGTAAGACGTATGTTACAATGGGAGAATCACGATGTTGTATTATGCAAGTACTTCGCATCAAGCTTAATAGGAGAAGCTCTGAAATGGTTCGAAGGACTTCCGAAGAACACAATTAATTACATCATTTAATCATCTACAAGTAACTTTCTTAGGAGCATATATCACAAATCATTCCTCGCGACTTGGTATTGAAGATGTGTTTGGTTTAAAACAAAGAATTGGTGAGAGTTTGAAGCACTTGGTAAGAAGATGGAAAACTATGTGCAGTGACATGGCAGGGCGTGTGGATGAGAGATACTTGATTTTGTCTTTCGTAAATGCGATGTTCGCAACTGAGCAACTATATGTTCAAATCTTTAGAAGAAAGAATTCCATTATGATGACATAATTACGAGAGTTACAAGAGGAGTACATTACATTAGAAGAAAATCAAAACAATATGGAATCATATCCAGTGAAAAACACTAACACTCAAGATACAGGAGAAAACTTACTTCCTAAAATAGTCAATGTCGCAGCAGGTACTTCGCAGACATCAGAAGAAAAGAAAATTGACAATGGTCAACCAAAGATAGTAGCAATGAGTAGCAAGGATCAAGAAGAATATGATAGAGAAAGGAATTTCTACATTAGAGGAGGAAATAACCAGATACCAAGATTGGATCAACAACAGGAAAATTTTGGAGGACAAAGGCAGAATTATTTTGGACAAGGGAATCATAGACAAAACTATAACAATTGTCAGGGAAGTCAAAGAATGATAAGAGAAAAAATAAAGATGCCACCTTTGAATACAAGCGTAGAGAAGATATGGCAACCAATCATCTTGATGGAGAATGTACCAACACCATGGAACATGGGAAAAGAACCACCAATGGGTCCAAGAAGTCATGAATTTTGCGTTTACCATCACTTTCATGGACATTCTACAAATAATTGCAATAATATCAAAAGGATTATCTTGCGAATGATTGATCAAGGTAAGTTGGATCACTTCTTAATCAAGCAGGCACAGTCGCAACAACTACCGTAGGCTCCAGTGATAACTCGCATGGTGAACACAATACAAGAAAAGGGGAAGGAAATCTTACACATAGAAGTGGGACCAAAAGAAAGGAATATCTTCTGCAATTCTATTGTTCACTCATATAAAACCATAGAAGATTTTCATGATAATGTATTAAGCAGGGTATATGCGAGAGATGGTGAAGGAAAGGAAATAATGAACATCGCAAAAATTTCACGGCTTGAAGATTGGAAGAAGCGTGAAATTTCTTTTGAAGCCACAGAAATTCCTGAAGGTTGCGAAGTACATGATAATCCATTGGTAGTAAGATTAGAAATTTGTCCGAATATGGGAGAAAGCGAAGATGATACAGACGAAGAATCTTTTGGTCTTAATAGAATCTTAATTGATACTGGAAGTTCTGTCAATATTCTTTTTTATCCTGCTTACAAAAACATGGGGGGAAAAGACACAGATCTAATACCTTCTACTTACAGGATTTATGGCTTTAATGGAACTGCTAATAAACCTAAGGGAGAAGTAAGCATGCGAATTCCCTTAAGTGGAATGCGAACTGAAATTATGTTTTGTGTTGTTGATGTAGAATCACCATACAATGCTTTAATAGGGAGACCTTGGCTTCATGGGATTCTAGGCGTAGCTTCAACTCTTCATCAATGCATAAAATTTACTCATCAAAAAGGTATTGGAGTTATCAAGGGTGATTGGGCAGAAGGGAAGAAATGTTACGATACATAAGTAGAGGTCTGCGAAGGAAAAATTACTGAAAAGGAAAGATGGAGAAAAAGAGCAAAGGTTGCAAAGAGAAGCGAAAATTTAATGGAAGAGGATTAAGGAATGAAGGAATAAAGTTACGATGTTAAGCATGCAAGAAATTTACGATGATAGAAAATGGATATGACTTGCGAAGGAAAGATAATGAAGGAAAAAGGTAATGAAACAAAAAGGTAATCAATATACTTGTTTACAACGTATAATGAGATGTATTTTGAAAAACAAGAAGATGAAATGAGATATTTCGCATCATGAAATACGAATTTTAAATAAAAACGATTTATTGCGATCAACTTTCATTAATAGAAAGACGCAAAATTTAATTGCGATCAGCTTTCATAAAAGAAAGACGCGAAATGTGATCAGCTTTCAAAAAAGAAAGAAAGCCGCAGAAATTTTACACAGGCAAACCTTTGTGGCGTACACCCTAGTTCGCGAAGCAACATTTCGCAAGAGGCAAAGTCCTAAAGTACGTCATTTATGGGGGTACCTATAAGCATGGCTCAGGGAAACCGGAACACCACCAAGGTACCTGAGTACATGGACATTACGGGGTACATAACCCAAAAGCGGGGTACCTATCCGGGTTAGACACCTTGGATTCTCAACCTAATCTTGCGATATGACATGATTTAGGTTGGGCAACTAAGGCATACTGTATTTTCCAAGAAGTGCAGAAAACGATCAAGGCGCCGAGGTACACGGTTGAGTCAAGAGTGCCGGATGGGTTTAAAGCACATCTGCCATTCTTGACAAGTCTTGGCAAATGATGCACTTGGCCCAAAGATACCCCATAGGGTGCAACCTCGTAACTATAAGCCCTATAGGAAAAAAGGATTAGAGGTTGCGATCAAAAGTTGGTTGTTGGCAGAACCGGATGGGAAGAGCTAACCTTGTATGGTCGATGTACGCTTCCTTGAAGGGGCAACCAAGGGGAAGATAAAGGGCAGCACCCTCCATTAGGGAGCTGATACGTGCTATAAGACGCAAATGTCATGAGGCTTTTTGCTCGCAAGAACATAAAGGCTTGTCATATTTGTGCAACAATCTAATTTCTGCGAGCCTTCTAAAAAAAAAAAAAAAAAAAAAAAGAACTCGCAGAACATAACAAAGAAGTTAAGATGAGATCAATGGGTTTTTGAATGAAAGTGTAAAGACGTCATGCGATCTCATCGCACGACGATAATGTCATGGGGGTTTATGTTCGCAAGAATATTTAGGCCTGTCATATTATCGCATGAAAAATATCCTGAAGAGGTTATAATACTAAGAGAAATGATAAGGCAGGATCAATGGGTCTCTACATGCGAATGTAAGGACGTCCTGCGATTTTGTCGCAGAAACAAAGAAACGTGGATAAATAAGACCTTTACTTAGGAAGGCATAATAAGACCACAGAAACTAATAAAGTCAATTCAATTAATACCATTGGAGAATCTTTATATATTTTCAATAACAATGTACATCAAGAATTCCTACCTAAGAAGTAAATTTTATTCGTAAGCAAGGACGGATATTTCATAACAATTAAATTTTACGAAGATTGAATACTTCTTATACTTCTTCAAAGATATCTCATACTTCAAATACTTCTTCAAGGATATGTCATATTACTTTTACTTCTTCAAGGATGTTTCATAATTCTTCAAGAATGTTTCATACTTCTTATACTTCAAGGGGAAGATTTCTTGTTTACTTCGCAAGAATCAGAAACTTCGCAACATAAAATGAGGCAGATATTCTAATACTTACAACAAGAATTGATCACCTGAATATCAATAATAAGGGGAAAAGGAATACTAAGCTAGGTCTTCAGAATATATTATTTCTCTTCATATGATCAAGTTATGCAAATAAGGAAAGCTTTCAAGTAAAGAAAGATCAAATCATCATCGCAAAATTAAGACATTGGTATTAATCAAGAAATTGTTGGTTGATTAAAAATGCAGAAAAGAAGAAACTATTGTACTCAAGCAGACAAGACAAAGAGAACTGAAGTAAATATACAGGAAGGAACAAAGCTTCTTTGTAGGAGATTTATCTTCATCAAAATGATCTTCTCTTTCTTCTTCGGAGATATAATCTTCAGCTTCACTATCAGAGATATCCAAATCTGGGGTATCATCAGGGATTTCTTCAGAAAGGAGCGTCTGATACTTAAGGAGAGGAATTTGATTGTCTTCACAAATTTTGCGAGTCATCATAGCTCGGAAGCGTTTGATGTTTAATTCTTAATTGTTTGGAGAAATTTGATGTTGAGACCTTAGATTAGAAATCTTCTGATTACGCGCATCAAGAGTAACTTCCATCTCCTAATTACGTGCAGCAAGAGTAGCTTCCAGTTTTTCAATCTTCTTCGTATAATTTTCTTCAGCATTCACAAAGAAATAGGATAAGAAAGAAGTAGGAAAGTAAAAAGTAAGGGAATAAAATTAAAGAATTGATCAATAAAATGTGAAATTGATGTGATCAAGATTTGTGAACTTACCTTCTAATTGCTTCATATCACTATGAAGAGAAGAGATTTCAAGCTACGGTTGATTATTCTTCTCAAGGAGAGAAGAACTTCCAGATGCGATACTCGCAGATTGCGTATTACCTTCGCAACGAGATTGTAGTTCTGCATTATCAATATTCAAATTCTCTATCTTTTGGAGAAGTTTTGCATTCTCAACCTCCACTTTTTACAACGACCTAAAGTTTTCTTCTCAGCAATTGCATGACGTCTTTCCCAATCTGAAGCCGCTGCACAGCTAACTCTCCCTACCTGAGCAAATGAGAGGGATTAGAAATCAATGAAGTAAGGGAAGTTAACAAAGAAAAGAAGAGAATCTTACCATACTCCCCAAAGAGTATAATGTAATAGGAGAAATAAATCTTGAAATTCCATTAAGGGAATTGTTGTTGATCACTGTGGGAACTTTACAAGCCTTCGCAATATACTTACGAACGTTCGCAGTAGAAGAATTTCCTAATCCACGGGAAGAAATGAGAAAAGCCTCAGACAATCGATTAATTGCAGATTCGTAAGTTTCCATATTGTTGTAGTCTTCACCTTCTTCATTATCATCATCATTACTTCTATCAGAATTAGAACTAAGATCATTCTCAGAAAACTTATCATTTTCATCATCAACATCCTTGATGGAGGAGATCACATTGGAATGAGGATTGGATGGGAGTCTCTTTCTCTTCCTCGTAGAAACGCTATCTTTAAGTTTCCCCTTTCCTTTGCGAAGAGCGTCATATTGACTGCTAGAAGTCTCAGTATTCTTCGCAGAGCGAAGTGTTCTTTTTCTCGCAGTTAATATTTCAGAAGAAGTTGAATTCTTGTTCCCACTCACAATAGCTTCAGGAAGAGAAGGAAGAATCTACAAATTCAAATAAGGATAAGAAACAAAGGAAACAATATATTTTTTAAAATGCATATAAGAATGTTTCTTACCTCATTTGAAAATAATTGGAAAGCCTCACGAATATTGGATTTCCCAGTTTTAAGGTAACTTTCTTTGAGTTCATTCACCTGAAAAATATTGCAAAGGAATTAATAAAAGTAAGTAACCAGAGGATAAGGAGATGGAGATACATACATCTTTATCTTTACTGGGCCAAGAAAATACCCAAGGTTGGTAATTACGTTCACGAAGATTCGCAGGAAGATCTACTATCCCAGAGATGTAAGAACCCGATAATGCCAGAGGATAATTGTACCAATCTTCATCATGAGAACGACGAGGGGTCTGATTATATCCAGAAGCATAATCAATATCGTGCATAAGAAGATCCTCTTCTGCAACATCAGTTTTACGATGAAGACGAACACCCCAACGCTTGTCTTCCTTCTTCGCAGGAATTAATGTGTAATTCTTAAAGAAATTCTCGACTGTATAATTTGCAGCGATGATTTCTACATCTCTAAATGCAGGTTTCCTAAGCTCAATTGGGTATAAAGATTTTCCAGTAGAAGCACGAGTTGCGAACTTAACCAGGATGTGAATGAAATCCCCAGTCAATTGATAGATGGCTCGTGAAAAATTGGGGTGGGAGATAATCTCATAGAATAAAGGAAAATTAACATCATAAAGAGGAAGACCTGCGAGGATATGGCCTCGTGAGATTAAAACTATTTGATCATCCCAATGGAGATCAGTAAAGAGTTCCATACAGAGAGAAGATTTATTGGTATGACCATTAATCTCAGAAATAATGAGATCTCTATCAGCAAGCTCTGCGTTAAGTTTTTCTATAGTTTTCTTCTTTGGATCCATCAGATGAAGGATAAAAAATAGAGAAGAAAAGAGATAAAAGAGGAAAGAAGTAGTAGCAGAAGAATTTTTTTTTGCAGAAACAGATATAATGAGGAAGATGAAAGCGATAAAAGAATAAAAGAAGGAATTAAAGATAGTATTTATAAGGAAGAGAGAGTTTGATGAAGATAGAAATTCATCAATTCGATTAGACGTGAACGGTTGAAAAGAACGGTTAAGAAAGAACGTGTCGAAAATTTAATAAAAGAGAAGATACGTGTTGCGAATCTAACAGGTGACGATAACTATATTAAATTTGTGAGAATAATGGTTTTCATGACATTTCTTCTTCGTAGAAATGACATGAGAAGAGGCAAGATGTAGGTACTGAATATCGCAAGATTATTGGGTTGCGAACATAGCAACAAATACAAGAGAAAAGTGTTACAAGATAGTGCGATAATAGAAGAAGCACAGAGGAGTATGAAAGGTTTTCGAATATAAAATAGATTTACGAATATAAGTTGCGAAACTTCGCAAGCTAAATACAGTTGTACAAATTTCACTATAAATAGTAGTTCAAATGTTAAATTCGAGAGGTTCTTTTAAGGAGTGTAAGGAAAAATCTTAGGAGAGAGAACAGATAAAGTTGTAACTGTTCCAATCCATTGATATATTTCCTTGTAACTAATTGAGAGCATTAATAAAAATTGTCATTCTTCATCAAGAACATCTTAGAGTTTCATGAACTTTACTGAGGGTGTAGTTGTAAGATTTCTTGCAACTACAGCGTGGCATTGGCATAAAGTTGTATGAAGGAATATACACTTTTGATTTCCACCTCAAACACACAATAACGATGCTCAAGTACTTCTGAGTCCAAAATGTCATTTTTGAGTCGAGTTGGGTCCAACTGAAAAAAACCTTACTAAAAATAAAAACTTACCATAACCCGGTTAACGACCAAATTACAATGATCCAGTTAGTAGTGTTAACTCGTTAAGGTTATAACGTGTTCAAGGCCCATGGAGAGTTACATGCCCATTTAAAAAGGCAGTAGTGCAGTTTAATGTTTTCGTTTCACAGGAAATAAAACAAACAATTAAATTGCATCATTTTTAAATAAGTGTGATATTTATATGAAATAATAATTATTATTATTCTAATTGTATATGTGCATGAATGTATTTGTGTACACTAAACGTTATCTCTATATTGACTTTACATGAATGCATAAAATATATTTTA
This sequence comes from Papaver bracteatum, assembly GCA_023529315.1. NCBI lineage: Eukaryota > Viridiplantae > Streptophyta > Magnoliopsida > Ranunculales > Papaveraceae > Papaver > Papaver bracteatum. The sequence continues at coordinate 1,027,218 of JAJJWX010002486.1, forward strand.
TTTATTTTTATTTTAATTATATTTGCGTGTGCATGAATGTATTTGTGGAAACTAAATTGACTTGCATGAATGCATGAATATATTTTAATTATTATTATATTAATTGTGTTTGCATGTGCATGTGCATGTGCATGAATGTATTCCTGGAAACTAAATAGTTATTTCTATATTTGAATTTGCATGAATGCATGAAATATATTTTAATTATTATTATTTATGAGTGGAAGATGATTATGGATATTATATATTGGTTACCATTAATTAATTAATTAATTTGTTTTTTTTTCATTTTTAAATAATTATATTATTATTAAAAATCTTTTAATTACCATGTATATTATTAATTAACATTGATTTATTTTTGTGAAGCTAAAAATATGTTTCCTTATAATATCAATACAATTTTAATACATATAAAATAATAAAAAGAATGTAACAACAAAAAGTGGTAACGCATGAGATAGCAAAACACCAGTAAAGGAATAATAAGTCACCGACAAGATCATGTGAACCAAAAAAAAAAAATATGTCATAAAAGAGCATGTGATAAACATCAAAGGCAACAAGATCAGTAGACTCGAAACTTCATGTTAGAGGCAAACATAGCATTTCTAACTGGTACATAACAAATACATCAAGCATGTGCATCATAAAGCATAACAACATGGCAGAAAACTTTTTCTTTCACAAACAAAAGAAGACAACAAAGAGATTTAGGTATACCTCCAATATAGTGCAGTTGATTGATTATAAAACCGATAAAGAAATACATATTCTTACGAAAGGTTTCCTTCTCAGATTTCCCCATAGAATCGCGAACGGACGAACAGTTCTTCCCCCCGGTAGGATTTCTGCCGGACATACATGACAGGGATATATAAAATTAATATTAATATTATTAAAATAAAAAGCTAATTAAAATAAAATTGCTCGGTTGATTACGGAGTTGCATAAATAACTATCAAATCAAATTTTTTTTTCTGCATATGCCAAAACAGATCTGTTTCCATCAAATCAAAATAATTCCTAGTGATTTGAACAAAATAAAAGATTATGGAAAAGAATAAATATAGATCATGGATAAATATCAAATCAAATCAATTCCTAGTGATTTTAATTTAGGGAAAAGAAAAAGAAAGAAAAAAAAATGACAAAATAGATCCAACTTATTTGATTTGACGATTACCATTCCATTGATTTCAACGCAATGTATTTGATAACAACACAAAAGAAAAAAATTAAAATCCATTGCCGCAAGGTAGAGCTCGTGCTGATAATGTTTTGTAGTGGTTGGGAAAGATAAAGAGACACAGAGAGAAGAAGATTTCATTACTTAGAGTTCGTATGTGTTACATGTGTTACATCCTTTATATACAATAGGAATAAGGCCTAGATATTATTGGGACGTACATCCATGGGCTAAAGCCCTACAACAATATTATAATTTTATGCAGACTCAAATTTAGATCATATTAAATTACGTACTAACACCAATATTTAACAAGATATAGTATGCAGATTCAATATGAATAAATAATATTTATGATATCAATCTTTACGTGAACGTAGAGTTATATTTAGAAGATTAAGGCTTAGTGTACTAACTGGACTATCAACTTAAAAATAATGGGAATAATGATACAGTTGATAATAGTATTTGAATAATTAGGCTAGCAAGAAATTTATAGTAGATTGTATTTGGAAAATTTATATATAGTATTACAGTAAAGTTAAAATATCAGATATTATAAATTGACATGAAATCGAATTTGGATTACTTATATTGATAAAATAAATAAACGATAATAATAACAATAATTAAAAATAAGATAAAATAAATTTTGATGATTAAATTGTATAAAATCTGTGAATTATGTATATAATTTATGAAGTAACTAGATCTTAACCCGTGCCGTAACGGCACATGATGTTTTGTCTCTAATACGATATTGTTCACATTCCTCTTGCTTCATTTTATTCGTGAGTAATTATTTTGATATTCAAATAGGTTTTGGGAAACAAAATGGGTTACCTGATCTTTTTATTTTTTACTTAAGCATGTTATTCCAATTTATTATCTGGACGGAGTAATAATGTTGTGCCAACATGAAAATAAAATAAAAAATACAGTAAATAAAAAATTTCCCCATTTATTGTTCCATCATATTATAATTTCAAACTTCAAAAATAATATTTCATCTAACATTACATATACCTAAACTGCCAATCCAACTCCATGATGTTTATGAATACATTTGTTCCGAAATTATTGATAACTAAGGCTCTAAGGAGTGAAGCAAAAACCCATAATATTTTCCCTACTATAGATAAACACTATTTATTTATTTTTTGCAAATGTGAGAGTTATAAAAATGAAGAACCCTTGGCTATTGGAAGGCTGAGATATACACATGTGAGTTGAAAAAATAAACTTATAATAGTAAATCAAAACAAGTGTAAGATTCTTTCTCAATCATATTGATAACATAAAATTGAAGAAATTCTTGGATAAAAAGATTTCACACCAACTATGCTAAGTAGTGCATGAATGACGTTCTCACATCTAGTGTTACTCAAGTAATTTGGAGTTTTAAAGAGCATAGTCATATTGATATTTATATCTACATAAATTCAACTAACCTTCCGAAGAAAAATTATTAGTTTCAAGGTAGAATCGACACAAACTTCTGTCGCCTTCAATGTATACAACACACATTGGGTTTAATTGGCCTTGAGATTAAACAAATACCCCAACATTAGTCAAATAATTTCTACAATTACAGGATCGAAACAAAGTGCTAACGGGAAAAATGAGAGACTAACATCAGTTCTACAAATAAACTACCCTATATGTATCAAAGTTTGTTAACCAAACATGTATTCAAATTAAAAAGTCATCAACTTAACACAAAAATATAAAAGAACCCAAGTTAAATCAATACTTGCATAAACAAAAATTATAAGAGAATTTTGTAATTATTAAATACCTTTAAAATCACTATTAGAGATTTAATTGCATGCCTCGTTAAAAAATACGGTAGGACGAAATCACCAGATTAATCTGTAGAAATTTCAATGGATATGTAGCAATTCAGAGAAGTTTACAATGGTGGTGATGGGTTCCATCTAAGTGTTGTTCGATTGATTATTTATTTTAGAAGGTTTCGGTTTTCATTGGAGAAACCGAGAGGGAGCATTTCATTATATTCATTATCATTCAGAAATCCAAGACCAACTCACCCTCTGCTTACGAGATCTCAATACTACCTTAGATTTATCTATTGGACGGAGAAACCTTGACACTAAATATGTAGTTTTTAGTGTTATTTATTATATAACGTGACATCCAAATGTTTTTTTCTTCTTCTTAATTTTCATATATTTTAATCGAGTTTATATTAGCATTAAGACGATCAACCACATTTCTAATTTATAGTGTTATCCTTTTGTAGCAGCACATAATTAACATAGTCAATTACTACTCATCAATACCGGCCAGTACCACAAACCACCAGATATCACTTCTTTCTCCACCACCACCATTTTCCATCCCTCGTAGAATATTGGGCACACTTATAACTTTTAATCCCACATGTCATGTATAAAGTTTAGATTTAACAAACTTAGGTCGTCAATTAATTTATTCAACTATATATTTTTTGTTAATACTGAAAACCATGCGTACGAACGGTTACCAAAGATAGCAGTGGTACCAAAAACAACCATTTTGTCTTATATGATTTGGTATCATCCCAAAAGTATTTGTTATCCGCCTCTTTTGATCGTGTCAAAAACAACCAACTATAATTTTCACAATACAATGTTACCCGTCATGTAAATTTTTTTATTATTTTTGATTCAAAAAGAAAAAACCAATACTGCCGCCATTAAAACCATCCAGCGCCACTATTTCTTCCACCAAAACTAATGTTACCGCCTCCACCACTTAGTAACACCTTCCACCGCTTCCACCACTTACTTCTTCCTCTACTACCACCACCACCACTAATATCTATTGAAATAATTTTTGTCAAAATTATTATAATCGATGGATATATGTATTAATATTAATTAAGGGATATTTATGATGTAAAACACTTAAATCATTTATCATGAGAAATTAATGAGACATCAAATAATAAAACACTTATACTAATTAATATTTAAGTTGAACAAACCATGACCATAGATTTATCTTCTCTCTAGACAAATCACTTATACTAATTAATAAAACACTTATACTAATTAATATTTAAGTTGAACAAATAACCAGTGTTGATTTATCTTTTCTATCAATTCCAACTAAGGTGGAACAATGGTTAGAGGTCACTCTTATGACACAATAGGTCATGAGTTCGAACCTCCCCATTATAATTTTTGAAATTCCATATCTTGACTTGAGTATTCATTTTTAATTCATAATATTGGAATGAACACCACGTGTGTGACTTGTAGGGTGTGGCACGGAGAACCACAACCTTTGATTTATCTTTTCCAAGGATAAATCCTGACCAAAACTCAGATAGGGAAAGTTAGCTAAACTCTGCTTTATACTATTGACTAGCCCTTAACCCGTGCCGTTACGGCACGGGCCATGATATTGGTTCATTTTTAATATATCGTATAATTTGTGTCCCGAATACTTATCAACTCTTTATGATTTAATATGTGTTTGTCATAAAAATAGTTGGGAGTTTCCTCTCTTTTTTCTTTTTGTTTTTTCCTTTAATATTTTACCGCCGAAGATTTGCTCAAAAGAAAGAAATATAATCTTAACTTCCGGACACTTTTTTAGTTAGGTTCATTGCTTATAATGAGATAATGCTCTACATGAACATGGAAGTTTAGATATTTTTTGGAAATATGTCATCATCAGAGCTCATCTCATTGAAATCAACTAATCAATATCGTCCATAAAAGTCTCCACATGTTCCTATTTCGCTCCAGCTGACTCATTTATCATGATCATGTTGTCGATCCCCCAAATAGGCAGAGAATTTTTTTTTTTCATCGAACGAATGATACGAACTATCCAATGTGATATGATTTTCCTGTAATTTTTCAACACCCATTAGATGAAAATGTTTAAAATGTGTACCCATTACTTTTTCGAAGGGATCGTATATATGCGAACCTCTGCCATTAAATCTTCAACAAAGTATTGTGCCCAACAATTCGTCTTAACAAAGGCTTTGGTGACTTCAAAAGTCTTGGACATTTTATCACTTCCGTATGTTCCTACCTTCACTTGGATACAATCTGGCTACACATTACCTCATAAAGAACGTTGAACACATATTGTACTCCCTGATCCTATTTCAAATTAATAGGTTGTCAATAGATCCTTTACCAAAAGTTGATATATTCTACGTTGAATATTTATAAAAATTTTTTTTATGGTATTGTGGATCGTTGCTTTCTAAGATTGTAGTTTTCAAAATTGGCATCTTCAAGTCCCACGGCTTTCTAAGTTTATATATCTTGATACTAAGTTTGCATTTTAGTTAGCCATATTATGTTTGTTACTAACTTTAAACTTGATGTCATCTTCTACTGTGAACTTTATGTGATTTCAGAATCGAAATAGTTATACCTCTTTCATTCGTATCAAGTAATCCGTTGTATATCCCAACAATTCTTCTACAAAAATTCTTTTCTTTTGCCGTTTCCGGACCATCTGTAGCCATTATTGTCAAACGCAATCTGTCTAATTTTTGTTGATGTTATGTATTTGCAATGTTCAGTTTTCTTAAATAAATAGATTGTGGAAAAACTATAAAAAAAAAGAACATAAGTATTACATCGGGTCTAAGTTACTATATCCAAAATACTCCGGACACTACTTTTGGTGCCTTGTTTCCTCAAATTCCTCGTTGCACTCTAGGAAGTACATGCAACACCAATCATTTGCGAAGTGAGCTATTTGCGTAAGTGTGGTCAATGTAAATGTATCCCTTGCCTGTAATATTAATAACAACACGTCAATTTTTTTCAAGGTATCCAATTGTAAATTGTATGAATCTAATAGATTTGAATTATACCTCAATCTTAGATATCATCTTCTTCTCACATAACATAGCAATTGAGGAAGGACAAATCTTGACCACTCTTTACATAGGCAGAGTTAGCCAAACTATGTTTTGCAACTGTGTTACGTGAAAATTATTATTAATCCATATTTTAGTCAGCTCCTATGTAATTAGTCCTATAGAAAGTTAATCTTAAAATTTTGACCTTATCTCTTGACCAAATTACTGAAGTATTCTCAGTCATGTTCTGCATTGTGTGATCTACCCATCTGTGTCTACTCTACCTTCTAACCCAGTGAATGAAACCTATACATATTGATCCGTAATTTGATATTGTTGACTTGTCATCAAGAGGTCGCGTGATTTGAGAATGTAAAATACAAAAAATATTTTATAAACATCAGAGGCGAAATTTAGATTTATGATTTACAGTTTTTTATGATGATTTTGATGAACAAACATAATTTTCAAACAAATATTTTAGAATGCAAATACATTTTCCCGGTCAATAAGGTTTTATATCGGGAATTGAGTGAAAGTTGTTGTCTTTGTAGGTAGTTGTAGCGAAACAACTCGACATTGATGGTCTTTCAGGAAAAAGAATGTAATAGTACTTGAGAGAGCGATAATGTTCTCTTACGCGGGTACACCAGTTTCCTTTATATAATATATACGGGTGATCGAACAGTCATGATCATATTGTCTTATATGTTCCGGTATCATCCTCGAAATATTTGGTTTTTGTCCTTATCGATCGTGCTAAAAATAACCATTTACATTTTTCACAATACAATGTTGCATGTTTTGTGAAGATTATTTTTTACTTGGTCAATAAAACTCACTAAAAAGAAAAAGCTATTATTATACACTACTATTACCAACACCCACTACCATAAAAACAATCCACCTCCACTATTAGTTCCACCAATAGTAATGTTACCGCCTCCACCATTCACAAACACCCGCCACCGCTTATACTAACCCTACTTCCACTACCAGCGTTAGAATTAATATAGTTTTTAGTAAAATTATTTATTAATAAAATTATGTATTTATGTTAGATTATTAAATGGACATTTATAATCGAAATTTAATTAATCATTATGAACAATTAATGAGATACTAATTAATAACACGTTTAAAAATGGTTAAGTTGAACAAACCCCAGCTGTAAATTTATCTTTGCTAATGACAAATCCTGACCACTCTTTACATAAACAAATCGATAATAAATAATTTCATATGTTCTTATCTTGATTCGTGTCGTTCGTTTAATTATTACATAACATGGCAATTGATTGCACCAATTTTTTTAAATGGACATGTGTTTTACCGAGTTTATTTTAACATTAGAATGATCAGCCACGTTTTATACTTTATATAATATAATGTTACACATTTTGTGGCGTTACGAAATTAGCATAATATGTTTTTGTTCACCAATACCCGCCACCACCATAAAACCACATGAATCCACTTTTTTTATCCACCGCCACCTAGTGGCGGAGCCAAGGGTTGACTAACCTGGCTCTAACCCCTTAAATTTTTAATAACTACATAATTTTTTTAGTTTATTTTACAGATAGTACTTTGTCCATATATATTTATGGTTTAGTCCATCAAAGTTTACATGTTTTTTTTTTTTTTTTAAATAGGCCTCCTCAATGTCAATTTTTGACTCCACCACTGCCACCATCACTGCCGCCCATCCCATGTAGGTTGTTGGACGCAATTCTAATTTTCAATCACAAATGCCATGTATGAGGTTTAGATTGAGCAAAATTTCGTCAATTGATTATTTTCATTATTTTTTTCCGTGTATATATTCTTTTTTTATATTTTTTTTTCTACTAAATTTATATTAATATTATTTTTATATACAAAGAATTATACAGAGCTTTTGGTTGGTAACCTAGCAACAAGCTGGGCCCCAACTCCTCTTTGAATAGCAACACCTACCCTATAAAAAATAAAACTTCCTAAGCCACTACTAGCATCATTGCTTATCAAGCAATTCCGTAAGCGTTTGAAAAATACAATAGTATCTTCCCCGAGCTCACCTAAAAAATCATGATTTATACGATATAGTACCAAAGATAACAGGGGTACCATTTTGGTGATCCAACTACGATCATGAAAATATTGTCTTGTATGACATCATCCCTGAAATATATGGTACCTTCATTTATCAAAAGTTTTAAAAACAACCAGCCACATTTTCCACACTACGATGTTATCGATGTTGTAACGAAAACATAAAATTAATATTGTCCATCACTACTCACCAACATTCACCGTCACTACTTCTTCCACCACAAACCAGGTGCGGAGCCAGGATTTTGAGGAGAGAGGGAGAAAAAATTCTTAGCAAGTTGGATACATGTGAAAAATGGACTTTGTATCCAATTTTACGATAATAGAACAAAAATAATATAATTGTTCTTGGCTCCGCCCTTAACCACCAAAATCTTTCGGCCTCCACCTCATCTACTACTCATTGTCGCAGAAAATTTCTATTGATATTATTTATCAAAATTACTTATTAATAGAAATAAATATTATAATTAATTAAGAAAACATTTATAATTAAAAAATGATTAGTCATTTATTATGAGCAATTAGTGAAACACTAATTAATAAAACACTTTATAATGAATATATTATTTATTATGTGCAATTAGTGAAACACTAATTAATAAAGCAATTATGGTATTTTAGTTGAACAAACCACCATTGTTGATTTATCTTTTCTATCAATTCCAACCAAGGTGGAACATTGGTTAGAGGCCACTCTTATGACACAATAGGTCATGAGTTCGAACCTCCCCATTATAATTTTTTTGAAATTCCATATCTTGACTTGAGTATTCATTTTTCATTCATAATATTGGAATTAACGCCACACGTGCGAGTTGTAGGGGGTGGTCTGAGGAACCACGACCCTTGATTTATCTTTGTCCGGACAAATCCTGACCACCACTAACAAAGGCCAACTTGTCCAAAACATGTTTTATAATAATGAAAGTTTTAAGTTAAATCAGTTACAATAGATTTTAGAAATTAGTTAGTCAGAATAAGTTAGCATTTAATTTATCCAGCACTGGGGAATAGTGAAGGTTGTGTTTTCTCTGTTCGTAGGAAGGAATTATTGGGCCTGGCCAACCTTGACAGGGCAACTGCATTCAGAGATGACCGATCATAGAAGTTTGGTATAACTCTTTAGGAAACCGATAGATATAATTTCACTTAGAAAGATTCGTAGGATTCTTCCTTGAAGTTAGGGATAGGTATTTTATTGCAATAGAAATTAGTGTAAGAAAAATTAGACTTCCTTATTTGATAGTTATTAAAGTTAGTATAGTTGAACCTAGAGCTACAAATTTTAAATCTTAGTTGTAGAAAAACACATAGGGTTGTGTTTTTTTTTTTGTTCCTTCGGACTCATTTGAAATGAGTTGGTTTCCACGTTGTTCGTAAGTATGAGTAGTACTTGCATTTAGACAAGAGATAGTGTTATCTCTATAAGGTGGGGAGTTTTTTTTTTTTTTGAAGACCAGAAGGATGGTTTGATTTTCGAGGACGAAAATGAATAAGGTGGGGAGAATGTAAAGACCCTCAAGCTCGTCAACTCTATTAGACCGGTCAAGAGACGGATTAACTGCTAAGGATTCGATTAGTTTAACACGAATGTTAATTAAAAGAAATTAATCTAACAATAATTTAGATACGAAACTAGTATCGTTAGATAGATATCTAAAAGTTATGCGAAATGGGATACCCGAACGTGTCATTCAGATACCAGACGAAGAAGAAATCATCAGATTAATTTGAAGGGAAATAGTTATTTTGCAGTTTAACAGACTTGGCAGCCCGTATCCAAGTTATTGGGTGCTTCAGCATTTTTGGTCCGCCTTATCCCCAATCGACAGAGAAGATTCATTCTTATTTCTTATTCTTCTCCACTCTTCTCATTCTTCTTATCCTTTATTTTCTTTCTTCTGTTTCTTCTTTTCTCTCATTCTTCTCATTCTGCGAGTGATTTGAGAGTTGTTTGTGAGAGTCATTTGAGTGAATTAATTGATGAAGTTATAAAGATGATGTTGTTGTGAATTATGAAGAGGAACAATATGGATTGTTGGGTTCGTGATTAAATCGGGGATATTTAGAGATTAGGGTTTTTGTTTTCGTTTGAGTTCGAGTTTGTATGAAATTGATAAGAGTATTGGGTTGTTGGGAGTGATGAACAAAGAGGTTTTATGTTTAATTGAGTTATAGAGTTGTTTTAATGAAGAAGTGAATAATTAGGGTTTCTGTAATTGATCGAGAATTCGATTAAAGGTGAATAAAGAGAAGTTAGAAGATAGGTTTTGTTGATGCTGGTTTTTAGTATAGGGCGAAAACTGTAAAAATCTTCCTACCTGACCTAGAATCAGAAGTAGTAGACCTTGATATGTCATTCCACAAGGAATTTTAAGAATATATCAGAAACTGATGAGTGCATATGTCTCTCTTCATATTATATTGAAACTCAAGCTCCTAGATGAATTGTTCACTAGTATAGAGCCTAATGAGTATTTAAGCTCCTAGTTGCATTACTCACTAATGCCGGAGCCTGTATTTAATGCGTTGTCATCCTGCAAAGGAACAAATCCATTTGAAAGTGATGAGTGCATAAACCTTTTCACTTACATATGTATTGAGCAATTCAACATATTTACAAAATTTATCCAGGATGGTGCGTGAAGCAACAATCCTAGATATTCTGTTAATTTTAACCTATTGCATTATTCACTGATGCATGACCTGCTTGGTATTTTCCTATGCTATGTTCCCAGCCAAACTCTCAATATTGGCATGACATGACGATTAATGTTCACTCACAGCGGAGTAGCATAAATCTCCTGATGTGTCAGTATTGAGACCTTCATGAAAATACTCACGTAGGCTACACCACTCTCTGATAAAGAGATCAGCGTGTTTACACACTTTTTTAATCAAAAGTTAGCGCGATCGAACGCGTTTAAATTCCTTAAGGTAAATCTAGACTGTCCATATCAGTCTTAAGAAACGATCACGGCCACACGATTTGTCCACACAATTCAACAAGCGTATCTTACTCCTAGCGGAACTAGGTGATTGTCATGATAAACACCAATGGGCCCACTAACATCCCGATCGGTCAAAATCCATTTAGCTCATCTGCTATACCCTTGAACGTTCACCAAAACATAGGTGATTGTGTTGTTAAAAAAGAGCTCAAACGAGCCAAGACCGACCATAACGGTCTCAAATTCATCACATCCGTCCAACTTAGCTAGGCTAGTTGGATGGTCTAGATCTTTCCTCGAATGATCAAAAGCATACTGGCGTGTTCACCAGCGACCCAATTACATCCTTGGTAAATCGACTTGTCCATGGAAAACTAGGAGCGCATTGAATCGTTTGCCCAAAGTAGGGTGAACACGTTGTTTGAAAACCATAGTTTGCGTCGCGGCGACACACTACTATCGCAAATCGATCACAACTATCTGATAGGTGTTGTAAAACACCTAATTTTTTATCTAGCATTTATGCTTTCTTTGCTATTTATTTTGTGAAATATGTATATTATGTGTGAATTTGAGATTATTAGGTGCAATGGAGCACTTGGGGGCAAAAGAAGGAAAATTGCCCGTTTAGAGCGTAAAAGGCGAAAAGGTCAATTCACATGCGAGCTATATTTGGAGAGGGCTAGGTTGCACAAGAAGGAATGGAAGAATGAACTGTCATTTGCTCAAAACTGACGGTTGAGTTGAGCAAGGAACTAGGCTATCGGTTCTTTGTAACCGACAAGCCATAGTTGGAATGGTTACCCCTTATCCAGTGGTGCAGGGTACCAATATCAATCTTAGTTACTACCAAAACCCTAAAACTGAGCGGACTATTGTGCCAATCATTAGCTCCCCTTTCTTTCACCAAATTCAGAGAAGGAAAACTAGGATTAAAGGCTGCACAGAAAACCAAAATTTGAGAGGAGATCGATGAGATTTGTTGCTGTCAAGGTCAAGACTCAGAGAGGCATTGAATCTGCAAACTCGAGTTCATGGTGGTTTCTGCCATCGATTTTGGAGGACAGAATGAAGGCGAATCAGTGGAGTTTTGGGTTCGTAGTTGTGCTACTGATAGAGAAAGTTGATTTGAGAGATGGGTATGATGTGAATTTGAGGTTGGTAAGAATTAGGGGTTTTAAGCAATTACTGACTATGAAGGTGATATGGTGGTGGTACTGGCAAGGAAGAACAATTAGGGTTTGGTGAAATTTGAGTCACATGGACTGGTTTTGAACTGGGATGTGTGTTGGTTCAATTTGAGGAGCAAGAGTCTGTAATGAAGGTGCATAAGGGTTGAGACAGTGTATTTGGAGTTCAAACTGAAATTCAAGAAATGAGTTGTTCAGTTGCAGTGTGATGCAGGGTGTATGTGCAACTGAGATGGAGAAGGAGAAGGAGATATTGAACTTGTTAAGAACTTGCTGTTACTGTGGTTGAGATGGATTTGCAGAGTTGTTCACAGTTCAAGAGAATGGTGGCATGAGTGAATCTGTAGCTGTTAGTTATGGCTGGAATTGAAACAAGGGCAGCTGCAATGGGTGGTGTATGAATGATGTGTGTGTTGGTTTGGGAACTGTGAACTGAAATAAGTCAGTGAAGGATGAATTATATGCAGAATGGTGATTTGAGTCTGCATTGGAGGATGGCTTTGTATGTTTTAGAATGGGCTTGTGGTGATAAATCTGGTAGCAGCTGTAGGTATTGCTCTGGGTTGGAAGTAATATATTGCAGATTATGAAACGTGTAGCGTGTCGCCACTGTGATTTGCTACAGATGAATGGTTGATGGTCATGTACCAACTCAGCCAATGTTTTGAGATTTGAACTGAGAATGCAAGTACAGCTTTGTTGGTGATGGTATGTTGCTCAGCAGGTGGAAATTATTGGTGCTAATGTCGCAATGTGAAGCTATTAGTGCTGGGATTTTACAGTGAGAATAAATGATGTGAGATGTGAAGTGGTGAGAAGGACCGAAGCAGTTACAGATTAGGGACAGAGAAAAGTGGTGAAAGCCTGTAAATTATTCATGGCGTTACAGGTGGTGGATTTATCTGGTGGTATTGGTGCTGAAATTGAGTTCAGACTGGTGGTTACAGCTGGAATTATTACAGTGAATTAGATGTATGTTTTAGGTTCAAGGGTATTACAGGGTGACAGTGCAGGTGGAATTGAAGCTGCATTACAGTGAATGGTTGCAGCTGTTGTAATGAGCTGTTTTGAGCTGTTGGTTTTGATGTTACAGTCTCAGGTGGTGATGTGTATGCTGTGATTATAGAGAATGGAGAGGAAGGGTGTTGTGGCTACAAAGGAACATATATGTGTGGCAGTAACTCGATGTTGTTGCAGTTGGTAAAGCTATGGAGTGGAGCTGCAGTCACTGCGAATAAAGAGAATGGATGTTTGTCTTGCAAGGTTGGTATGCTGCTGGTGCCAGGTAAATGGAGTTGCAGCTGTGACATTTGCAGGTGCTGCAACAGGTGGAGCTGGTGAGTGTTATGGACTGAGTGGCAGGAGCAATAACTGAGGTGACGCATTTGTTGGCTTGGCTGTACTGGTTTCTTTTGGAAGTGTTTGATGGATCAAAATTAGGAAAGTGGTGCTGAATCGAGCAGAGCTGGATGGCACTTGCAGTTATTGGAAGTGGCAGAGGTTGGTTCTAGCATTGAATTGGGTATAACCCAAATGCGGAACTGGTGCATAAAAATTGCGAAATCTGTGGAGGAACAGAGGTTAGTGCAGCTGGTATTGATGTGTTGGTGATGCTATGAAAATGAGTAAGTTGCTGCTGTGGTGGATCTGATTAAGAGCTTTGATATCACAATTGGGTTGAGATTGGTGGGTTCTGTTGCTGTGATTAAGAAGCTGGAATGCAGTTAGTGCTGCAGATTTGTACTAAGATGGCTACTAGTTGCTGAAACAGGGAACTGGTGAATTCAGAGAAGAAGCTGGATCAATTTTGAACTTGTGTCATGGCAGGTTCGAGTATGAGGCATGAGCTGAGTTGCAGCTGGTGGTTGCTTCTACTTCAAGTGGAGTTATAATTGCGATTGAGCCAATGGGTCGGTGATTCAGGCGAAGCTTAAGATGGTGGTATTGGCTCTGTTTTGCACTATAGGGAATGAGAAGAAGTGGTAACTGGAATTGCAAGAGAGCCATCATAGCTGGAGAAGAAGTGCAGGGATTATGCACAGCCAAGATGGCTGGCCAAGGAGCTGCGATGCAGAATGATATTGCAACAGAATTATGGCTAGTGCAAATGGGCTAGGCCAAGCCCATTCAGCCTTGCCCAGTTAGCTCACTTAGCCAAATCAGGTGGATTCGGTCTTGACTCAGCATGACTCGGTGGTTGACCCGAGTTGGATTGTTTGACCGGTGATCGGGCGGACTTTGCCGGTCACCTGAGAAACTTTAAACATCGGATTCGGCCGAAACACTGATTTTCCGGCGAACATTTTTTGGGTCATATTTTCACATGGGTTTTTCTCACACATGGTTCATGGGCTTGGTGGACTTTTTGGTGATGGACTTTGAAGACCTAATTTTGGAAAGTGGGAAGGCTATAAAAAGAAGAAGTTTCTATTCTTTTGGGAATCAATTATCACGTATTGTTCTACTGGAGTTTGGAGTAGAGCGATTCTACTAAGGTTTGGTTTCGTTTATTTTTCATGTTCTTTATTTGATTTTTGATAATAATTATGTTGAATCAAAATACTATGAGTAGATAAACTTCATATTATTGGTTATGGGATAATAAGTAGATTTCACAAATAGTATTGGAATCAATGAAGTAGTTTTGTCTCAATATTTTACTGTTTATGATTCATTGTTTATATTGTATATGATTTGATTGTTTGATTGGTTGAGTCCGGAATCAATCCGATTTGCATTCATTTCTAGAGCTATATTAGGGTTTTCAATACGAAAATGTTGTTAATCCCTGATTCTAAGTAGCATAAATGTGGGTAGTGCTTGTAGAGATATATCCTACTAGTCACATATGAATCATAACTTGGGTTAAATTGATTTAGTGCTTTTACACATTTCGATTGCCTTGATTAGTCTTATTCCATATAACTTATTTCTTCTAGGGAGTTAAATCTAATTTTCTTTTACACTTTAGGTTGCTTTCTAGGAAGAATTCACATATGCATATTTTAATGTGGTTGTGATGAAATCAGGGAATTAGCGGGGTATTCTTGCGATCAAGGTATCCTAGGACTTTTAGTAAATGAGAGATTAAATTTCAATTCTAGTCATTGATGAAAATATGTGTTTGTGAATGAAACTATCCCGTGACCAATACTTTCTCCTTATTGATTACTTTTATTATTACTTTGCTTTCAATTTATTTTTATTTCTTTGATAAAACAACATCCCCCCCTTGGTTACTAAGAAACTGAATTTTTTTATAATAACAAAAGCCTCTATGTGGATACGAACTCTTTCTTATCGCATACTATTTTTATCTTAGGAAGTAAGAAAGTGAAATTATATTTGGCGCCGTTGCCGGGGAGGCAAACGGCTTGTTATTAAGTTTTTAGTTTCTTTTTATCATTTTTCTGCTTCATATTTGATTTCCGTTTCTTGTCTTGTTTCTTGCTTATTTTCGAGAATTGTTTTTCAGGTACTAATCCCTGGCTTCTAAGGATTGGAATTATCCAAGGTGCGGGATAGCTACTCGAAGAGGCACAATACTCCAACCAAGTCAAGACACAACGGAAGAACAAGTCTTGGAAGTAGAACACGAAGCTCTTCATCAAGAAGTGGAAGAAGATTTACAACTAGAAGAAGAACTAGAGGTTCCATTTGTAGAAGAACCACTAGTTGAAGAAGAAGAAGCAATGGAAGACGCAAATCGTACACTCAAGGATTTGGCTTCTCATAGGCTTGATGCACAACGATGGTGTATTCAAACCAACTCAACCTTTGAGATCAAGCCGGGGTTGCTTGAGAGTTGCCAAAGTTTCATGGCATGGCTAATGAAGATCCAAACAAGGAAAGTTTGCCAGCGGAGACCGAAGCCGATGGTGCAATGATTAAAGTTTTTCCATTTTCTATGGTGGACAGCGCTAAGGATTGGTTGTATTGTCTGCCAGCTGGAAGTGTCACTACATGGAACGGGTTGAAGAAAATCTTCTTAGAGAGGTATTTTCCTGCGTCCAAGGCCACTCAAATTCGCAAAGAGATTTGTGGAATAAAGCAACATGCATAAGAGTCTTTGTATGAATGTTGGGAGCGATACAAGAGATTGGTGGCAAGCTGTCCTCACCATCAATTCGGTGACGCTATGATAATCCAGTACTTCTACTAAGGCCTCCAATCAATTGATAGATATCTTCTTGACGCTGCGGGTGGCGGTGCACTAGTGAACAAGACGGTGGCCCAAGCTTCCGAGTTGATTGAAAGCATGGCTGCAAACTCGCAACAATTCTACACAAGAGGTGAACCAATGGTTAGAGGAGTGCATGAAGTTAGTGATTCATCATCATCTCACCGTGATCAAAGGATGGACAATATGGAGCACATGATGCAAAAGATGGCTGCGGTTATATTACCTTCGTATGGTGAAGAGTTGGAGCAAGCTAATGCGGTTTTTCCAAACCAACCAAGACGGTATGATCCATATTCCAACACCTACAATCCGGGATGGAGAGATCATCCAAATTTCAGCTATGCCAACAAGCAAGGTGCGGTTCAGCAACCTATCTTCAACCGTCCGAGTAGATTTCAACCACAACAACAACAATTTCAACCGCAACAACAGCAACAATTTCAGCAACCACAACAACCGGTTCAAAACCAAGGCTCCGATATCGATGCAAAGTTACAAATAATGATGCAATCTATTTCTACCATGTTCAAGGAGAGCCAACAAGAAACCAAGAGTGCGATTAATGATTTGCAGACTCAAGTGGGCTCCATGGAAATTGACATAAACAAATTAAAGGCACAAAATAGTGGGAGGCTCCCTTCTCAACCTATCAACCCAAAGGAGGGTGTTAATGCTATTACGTTGAGAAGTGGTACACAACTTGAGTAACCCAAAGTTGCTGATTTGGGTGAAGAGGAAGTTCCAAAGGAGCTGATTTTGGAGGAAAAGAGGGATGAAATTCCCCAAACACCCGAGGTACCTATTCCTACTTATGTTCCTCCTATACCTTTTCCTCGCAGATTTGCAAGTTCTAAGAAGGCGGAACTAGAAAAGGAGATTTTAGATGTTCTTAAGAAGATTCTTGTGAATATACCACTCATTGATGCTATCAAGCAAGTTCCCAAGTATGCAAAAATGTTGAAGGACTTGTGTACCAACAAGAAAAGGCTTAAGGGAAATGAAGTACTAAGTGTGGGGGAGAATGCTTCAGCAATCTTACAACACAAACTCCCACTGAAATGCAAGGATCCCGGTAGATTTGACATCCCCGTCACAATTGGTAACACTACTTTTGACAAAGCAATGTTGGATTTAGGTGCATCCGTGAATGTTATGCCGGCATCCATATATAATTCACTTAATCTAGGTCCTTTGAAAAAGGCTGAAATTGTGTTGCAATTAGCCGATCGCTCTAATGTTTACCCAATGGGTATTGTTGAGGATGTTCTTGTGCAGGTTAATTAACTTGTATTCCCTGCTGACTTTTGTGTGTTAGAGATGGATGAAGGTGCACCGGACTCGTCTCTTCCATTGCTACTTGGGCGTCCCTTCATGAAAACGGCTAAGACCATTATTTATGTAGACAAGGGAACGTTGACTATGGAGTTTGATGGAGAAATAACACGTTTCAACATTTTCGAGACGATGAGATATCCTAGTGATGTCCACTCTTGTTTCTCCGTTGATGTTATGGATGCATTGGCGCAAAAAGTGTTTGAATTGAATGGTGATGATGCTTTGGAAACTGTTTTAACTACATCCATGGATGATGGAGTAGAGTGTGGTAACAAAGTTAAGGAAGCCCTTGGTGATCTCAACTCACTACAAGGATGTCCGAAAACTCATAATGTCTCTTTTATTTCTTTACCATGCAGTGATGAAAAGCTTTTACCTTCTATTATTAAAACTCCAAAGTTGGAATTGAAACCTCTTCCAAGTCACTTAAAGTACTTGTACTTAGGTGACAATGAAGAGTTACCTGTGATTGTTTCTAACGATCTTAGTGAATTACAGGAGCAAAAACTTCTAAGGGTGCTAAGGAAGCACAAGACGGCCATAGGATGGACAATCACTGATATCAAAGGTATAAGCCCTGCCGTTTGTATGCATAAGATTCATTTGGAGGATGATGCAAAGCCTACAAGGGAAGCGCAACGTCGTTTGAATCCTCCCATGATGGAAGTTGTGAAAAAGGAGATACTTAAGCTTTTGGAAGTGGGTGTTATCTACCCCATATCCGATAGCAAGTGGGTAAGCCCGGTACAAGTTGTACCAAAGAAATCAGGTGTAACGGTGGTAGAGAATGATGAGAACAAACTTGTCCCAACTCGAGTGCAAACCGGTTGGAGGGTTTGTATTGATTATAGAAAGTTGAATGCTACTACTAGGAAGGATCATTTTCCTTTACCTTTTATTGATAAAATGCTTGAACGTTTAGCTGGACATGCTTATTATTGTTTCCTTGATGGTTATTCAGGTTACAATCAGATTGTGATAGCACCGGAGGACCAAGAAAAAACCACTTTCACTTGTCCTTTCGGCACTTTTGCTTATAGAAGGATGCCTTTTGGCGTATGCAATGCTCCAGCTACCTTTCAAATGTGTATGGTAAGTATCTTTTCCGAGTATGTTGAAAATATCATTGAAGTGTTTATGCATGACTTTAGTGTCTTTGGTGATTCATTCGACCTTTGCTTGAACAACTTGTCTTTAATCCTTGAACGCTGTGTTGAAACAAACCTTGTGCTTAATTGGGAGAAGTGCCATTTCATGGTAACTCATGGCATAGTTTTAGGCCATATAATATCTTCTAAGGGCTTGGAAGTTGATAAATCTAAGATAGACCTTATTCGTGCTCTAACCCCTCCCACTACGGTGAGGGAGATACGTTCTTTTCTTGGTCATGCAGGTTTCTATCGTAGATTTATCAAGGATTTTTCCAAGATAGCATCACCACTTTGCAACTTATTGCAAAAATATGTGGTTTTTAACTTTGATGAGAAGTGTATGGCGGCATTCAATCGTTTGAAAGAACTTTTGATTTCAGCCCCTATCATTAAACCACCGGATTGGAGCAAGCCTTTTGAGCTCATGTGTGATGCTAGTGACTACGCGGTTGGTGCGGTGCTTGGGCAGCGTGTGGGGAAGATACCTCATGCCATTTATTATGCTTCTAGAACGTTAAATGAGGCCCAACAAAACTACACAACCACTGAAAAAGAGTTTTTAGCTATTGTATTTGCATTGGAGAAATTTCGCTCTTATCTAATTGGTACAAAAGTTGTTGTTTATTCTGACCATGCAACACTTAGGTACTTGCTAATGAAGAAAGAAGCGAAACCAAGGCTCATACGCTGGATTTTACTCTTGCAAGAGTTTGATATTGAAATCAAAGATAAGAAAGTAATTGAGAACACCGTTGCGGACCACTTGAGCCGTCTTGCTATGGACAAGGAAGCTATCCCATTGCGTGAAAGTTTCCCGGATGAGCAACTCTTCTCAATTGCATGTGGAGAACCATGGTATGCGGATATTGTGAATTACTTGGTAACTAAACAAATCCCAAGGAACTTGTCTCGTGCTGAGAGGGACAAACTTTAGAGGTTAGGAAACCAATACATATGGGATGATCCATACTTATGGAAACATGGCAGCGACCAAGTAATGAGAAGGTGCGTTCCCGAATCTGAGTTTAATTCTATCTTGTCATTTTGTCACTCCTATGCTTGCAGTGGACATTTTAGAAGTAAAAGAACTGCTTACAAGGTACTTGAAAGCGGTTTCTATTGGCCAACCTTGTTTAAGGATGCACATATATTTTGCACAACTTGTGATAGGTGCCAAAGAACAGGCAATCTAGGTGCCCGAAATCAAATGCCACAAACCTTTATTCAATTTATTGAAGATTTGATGTATGGGGTATTGATTTTATGGGTCCTTTTGTCAACTCTCATGGGAATTTTTACATCTTACTTGCTGTTGATTATGTCTCTAAATGGGTGGAAGCTAAGGCCACCCCTACTAATGATTCCAAGGTTGTTTCAGATTTTGTGCAAACTAACATTTTTGCAAGGTTTGGAATTCTAAGAGCCATAATTAGCGAGGGGTTCTCACTTCAACAACATGACTTTGCAAAGCTTGTTGAAGAAGTACAATGTGTCACATAAGGTTGCAACACCTTATTATCCATGGACAAGCTGAGGTTTCCAACCGGGAGGTGAAATCCATTCTAGGAAAGACGGTGAATCCAACAAGGAAAGATTGGAGCATGCGGATAAATGATGCTTTGTGGGCTTATAGAACCGCATACAAGACACCTATTGGGATGTCCCCTTTTAGGCTTGTGTATGGTAAACCTTGTCACTTACCCGTGGAGATTGAGCATAAGGCGTTTTGGGCGATTAAGCAATGCAATATGGAGATGGATGGGGCTGGAAATCAAAGGAAGTTACAACTCCAAGAGCTAGAGGAGCTTCGCAATGATGCATTTTAAAGCTCTCGCATTTACAAGGAGAAAACGAAGGCCTTTCATGATACTATGATTTCTAGAAAACAATTTTGTGTTGGGCAGAAAGTGCTTTTGTTTAATTCTCGCTTGCATTTATTTCCGGGTAAACTAAGGTCACGTTGGATTGGACCTTTCATTGTTACTAATGTGTTTTCTCATGGTGCAGTAGAAATTCGTAGCATAGCTACAGGCAAGGAACTTAAAGTTAATGGGCACCGGTTGAAACCATATTACGATAATTTCACTTCCGAAGTGGTGGAAGGAGCTAATTTTGTGGATGCACTCCCTCTGGAGGAGTCATAGAAAGCAAGGAGATAGTCGGGCTCACGACTTTAAACCAAGCACTAAATGGGAGGCAACCCATAGGATGAGTATCTCTTGTCTTATTTTCATTTTCTTGTTTTGTTTTTAGCTTTTTCTTGTATTATATTGATTTTATTTTTCTGATTTCTTGTCATTTTTCATGCATAATTTCCCACCTTTTCTTACTTTGGATGACTCAATTTACATTGAGGACAATGTAAAGTTTAAGTGTGGGGGAGTGGTTAAGCATTTGCATTGTAAATTTTTTCAGAATTTTCAACTTTTGTGTAAATTAGTGCATGAAAAACTCCAACTTGTAGTTAGTTTAGAGTCACATAGTATCCATGTCGCTAAGATTACATCGAGATTCTCATAAGAGTGACTGAACTTAGAGATGACAGAGAACATGATCGGGTTTCTTATTTGTATGAGAGTTAAAGTTGGATTTAACCATGCCAGTGGAAAATATGGTGCAGACTGAATTCAGTAGTAGAGTAGTGGTCCCCTATAGTGGAGACTACCCATGTTACATCATGAGAGGCACCGACCTTCACTTCTTTGTACCTGTCTAAATATGTGCTTTTAGAGTGTGTGTCACCGTACGTAAACTCCGGGTAGAATGGTGAGCCACCCAACCTCCCACCAATAGAAGCACTATTTTGATCTCTTGAGTGCAATTTTATCAATCATGAATGGTGACATCGAATTGCTAACTTACATACCACTTGTAATTTTGTTTGCAGTTAGCACCATCCACTTTATCTCTCTACACCATCAGGTCCATAGAAACACCATCATCATCAACAAGGGAAGCATCACAAGTTCGAAGGAAAGTTAAAGACATTCTAGGTTTACAAGCAACTGTACAAAAATGAGCAGATTTCAGATTCAAGTATAGCAACAAGACAAGGAGCAGAATTTTTACAAGTTGGAGACTATTGTACAAGAGTGGAGATTATCAAGATGAGAATTCAAGAAGTTTATGATATCGAGACACACAATTTGTAAAGAATCAAGCGGTAAAGTACTCACACCATGGAATTTGTACTTGTATTTTCATTTGTATTTTATTCTCTTGTCTAAAAAAAAAAAAAAAAAGAGAAAAGTTTTTTAGGATCATCATTAGTTTTTATTTTTGTTTGTTTTCATTTTGTATTTACTTTGTATTTAATGCATAAAAAAAAAAAATTCATTGCTGTAGGTACCGAATATCACAAGGTATTAAATTACGAACATCGTGACAAATATAAGAGGAAAGAGTTACAAAACAATACGAAGATAGAGGAAGCACAGGGAAGTATGAAGATTTGCGAAGATAGAATAATCGTACGAAGATGTGTTGCGATACTTCGCAACACAAATACAGTTGTACAAAGTTCATTATAAATAGAAGTTCAAATGTAAAATTCGAGAGGTTCTTTTGGTGAGTATTAGAAATTATCTTAGGAAAGAGAATATAGAAAGTTGTAACTATTCTAGTTCCATTTAGATACTTCTTTGTAATCAATTGAGAGAATTAATAAAAAAGTTGTCATTCAACATCAAGAACTTCTTAAGTTTTACTAATTCTACCGAGGGTGTAGTTGTAGGTTATTCTGCAACTACATAATTGGCGCTAGAAACAGGGAACTTGAGGATTGTGATAGCCAAAATTTGAAGGAATTGTGGAAAATTTGAAGATCAAATGGAGTCAGTAGATGGAGATTGCAAAAAAGAAGAATGTAATATGATCACAAAGACAATGATTGATGAATTTCATAATAACATGAAGGGAAAGATATACAAGCGAGATTGTAGAGGAAGAAAGATCATGGAGGAGGAGAAAATAACAACTTTAGAAGAATGGGAAAAACAGAAAATCACATTTTCAGTAGCAGAAATTCCAAATGAAGACTTGAACCACACTTCACCATTGGTGATCACAGTTCCAGTCATGCGAGAAGAGTATAAAGCTATAGAAAAATGGAAATTAAACCGAATCTTGATTGATTCAGGGAGTTCTGTTAATATCATATTCTATCATGCACTTAAAGGGATGGGAATTAAAGATGAAGAAATCACAAATTCAAAATGTCTCATTCATGGATTAGGAAAATCTACAACAAAATATAAAGGGGAAATAGCACTGCGAATATTGCTAGGAGAAATCGAAACACATATAGTCTTATGTGTGATAGATATGGAATCTCCATATAATATGCTGATAGGAAGGTCGTGGATTCATGCGATCAAAGCTGTTGCTTCAACATTACATCAGAAAATCAAATTTCCTACACCAAATGGAATACAGGAAATAAAAGGAGATCTTGATAGTGCAAAATTTTGTTATCAGATTGAAGTAAAACAGTGTGGGGGGGAGAGAAAGAAACAGGTTTCAGTAGAAAACTTGCGAAGGAGGTAAAAAAGGAAGAAGAATTGAGTGTATACAATAAGAGCAAAGGAAGGGAGAGGAATACCAAGTGAGATTCCAGAAAAAAAAGGGGAACCAGCAAAAATAATCAAAGAACCAACACCTATGGGGGAGCAAAGTCCAAGCTATGTTGCAGCTGAACCAACTAAACAAGTAAATATTGGAAGTAAAGAGGAGCCTTTATTCTTGCGAATTGGAACTAAGATGGATGAAGAAGAAGAAAAGAGAACTATTGATCTCTTACGAGAATATAAAGATATATTCGCAGGAAGTGTAGATGAGATACCAGGAATTGATCCATCGGTGGCGTGTCATAGATTGAACATCGATAAAAACGTAAGACCATTCAAACAAAGAATAAGGAAGATATCACAAAGTTATCATGCACAGATAGAAGAAGAATTACAAAAGATGCTGGATGAAGGAATCATAAGGGAAGCAAAATACCCAGAATGGATTGCGAATATGGTCATTGTTCGAAAAAGAATAAAGGGATAAGAATTTGTATAGATTTCACTGATCTAAACAAAGCCTGCCCCAAAGATAGCTTTCCATTACCAGACATACAACAAATGGTGGAATCAGCTGCAGGACATGATAGAGTCACTTCACTTGATGGATATAAAGGGTATAATAAAATATCACTCGCAGAAGAAGATCAAGAACATACTGCATTTTTTGCTCCAAGAGGTTTGTATTGTTATGTGAAGATGCCATTTGGTTTGCGAAATGCGGGCGCTACATATCAACGAATGGTTGGAAAAGTGTTCGCAAAGTGGATACATAAAACTTTGGAAGTATATGTAGATGATATGTTGATAAAAAGCAAAGAAGCCAAAGATCATGTGCAAGATTTGAAGGAAATATTTGAACAAATGAGAAAGTTCAACATCAAATTAAATCCTGAGAAATGTATAATTGGAGTTGCGTCTGGAAAATTCTTGGGATATATAGTATCAAAAGAGGGAATACAAGTTGATCCAGAAAAAGTACAAGCAGTTCGTGACATGCCAACACCCGCAACAGTAAAGGAAGTACAAAAGCTAAATGGACTCTTGGCTTCACTCGGAAGATTTATTTCGCGAATGTCAGATAAGTGCAAACATTTTTTCAACATACTTAAGAAGGGAGCAAAATTCAAGTGGACTGATGAATATGAAAAAGCTTTTCAAGGAATCAAAGAATATCTCACAAATACATCCATATTACAGAAACCAGAGAAAAACGAAGAATTATTGGTATACCTCGCAACAACTCCATATGCTCTAAGTGCAGTTCTGTTGCGAACAGACGCAGGAATAGAAAGGACCATTTACTACATTAGTAAAACTTTTAACGCAGCAGAGAGAAATTATTCTAAAATGGAGAATTTAATCTTAGCCCTGATTTATGCATCATTCAAGTTACGAATATACTTCTAAGCACATGTGATAAAAGTGGTAACCAAGGTGCCAATTGAATCAGTTATGAAGAACACCAAAAGTTCGGGGAGAATAGAAAGGTGGAATGCACAAGTACACCATTACAAGATAAAATACGAAGTATTATCATCGCAAAAGTCACAAGTTGTCGCAGATTTCTTGGCAGAATTTCCTTTGGAAGAAGATGAAGCAGTAGAAGAAATGATGGATGTTGAAGAAGAGTTTGGGAATCCAAAAGACTTGTTAACAGAACCAAATAGATGGGAAATTTTAGTAGACGGATCATCCAACAGTGAGGGGAATGGAATTGGAGTTGTGTTGATCTCACCAGAAGGAGAAAGAACAACATTCTCATTCAGACTAGAATTTGCATCCACGAACAATGAAACAGAGTACGAAGCTGTAGTGCATGCATTGAAGATCGCAATAGAAAAGAAGCTTGAAAGTATAAGGATAACAAGTGATTCGCAGCTGGTAATTTGTCAAATTAAAGGGGAATATACCACAAATGAGTCTTCCTTGAAGAAATACAAGAAACTTGTTGCTGAATTATCTGCGAAGATACCAAAATTAAAGTGGAGGAATATAACAAGGAAATACAATCGACTCGCAGATTCTTTTGCATTCATTCCAAGTATGATGACAAATCCTAATACAAGAAATATCAAAATTCAGACGATTCAACACCCATCGGTGAACAAAGAAGAAGAAATTGAGGAGGCAGTTGCGATGGAAGTAGAAAGAGAATTACCAAATAACATCGCAGATTGGAGAAAATAAATTCATGCATATCTCGCAACAGGAGAAGTATCCAGGAACAGACTAGAAGCACATAAATTAAAGAGTCGTGCAACAAACTATGAGCTGCGAGAAGGAATTGTATACAAAAAATATTTCAATGGACCACCTCTCAGGTGCTTAACTCGTGAAGAAGGAGAAAAAATATTGAAGATGTTACATGGAGGAGAAGCTGGCAATCATAGTGGGGGAAGATCTCTAGCGTACAGAGCAAAGATACAAGGATATTACTGGCCTTATATGCATACAGACGC
The DNA here is from genome assembly GCA_023529315.1 of Papaver bracteatum. Classification (NCBI taxonomy): domain Eukaryota; kingdom Viridiplantae; phylum Streptophyta; class Magnoliopsida; order Ranunculales; family Papaveraceae; genus Papaver; species Papaver bracteatum. Next base: position 1,053,181 of record JAJJWX010002486.1, read on the forward strand.
AAAATTGTTCATACGAAGATGCAAGGAATGTCAACGACATGGTAAAAGAATTCATGCACCAGGGGCAACATTAACTTCTTCGACAAGTTGCTGGCCTTTTGGGAAATGGGGGTTGGATATTGTTGGACCATTTATGCCTGGATCCGGATAAAGGTGATATTTGATAGTCGCAACAGATTATTTCACGAAGCTTTGAAGTAAAAGCAAGACAAAGATATTCGTGATAAAGATGTTTTTACGTTCATATTTGAGAACATCATTTGCAGATACGGAGTTCCAGCACAGTTAGTATCTGATAATGGAAAACAATTTGAAGCGCAAAATATAGAGATGTTACTAAGTGCTTTTAGGATAAAATGTGGGAAATCAACTCCGTTATATCCACAAGCTAATGGACAGGCAGAGGCAACAAATAAAAGAATCGCAGATACAATCAAAAAGAAATTAGAAGGACATCTCAAAGGGTGGTGAGAGCAAGTACCTAGTGCAGTCTGGGCATAAAATAAAACTAGAAGAGAGGCAACTGGAATGTCTCCTTATTGCTTAACATATGGAGTAGAAGCAGTATTACCAACAGAGGTTGTAATTCCGAAAACAAAGAAAGAATCTTGGGAAAGAAATTTAAGTGCAGGGGTAATATTAAGTGAACTGGATGATTTGGAAGAAAAAAGAGAAAAGGTGTTACACCATATGAAGATTTATCAGGAACGATTAGCTCAAGAATACAACAAGAGAGTCATTGAACGTGAATATCAACCAGGTGATTTGGTCATGCGAGAAACACCTCCATATCAGAAAGAAAATGGAGGAAAATTAGCACCAAAATGGGATGGACCATATGTTATCAAAGAGGTTGTGGGAAGCGAAGCTTATCGGCTGATGGATCCAGAAGGGAGAGACATTGGTTTGAGACTTGGTAGACCTTGGAATATACTGTATTTGAAAAGGTATTATCCATAAAACTCATGATAAATTTTACGAATATTGTTTGCTCGCAGGAAATATGCAAAAATTACGAATTTAAATTTTTTTATTGCGATTAACTTTCATTAAAGAAAGACGCACACATTAACTTGCGAAGAAAAGACCGCAATTTGCGAATAAAAGACCGCAATCTGTGATCATCTTTCAAAAATGAAAGAAAGCCATAGAAATATTACACAGGCAAACCTTTGTGGCGTACAACTTAGTTCGCGAAGCAACATTTTGTAAGAGGCAAAGTCCTAAAGTACGTCATTTAAGGGGGTACCTATAAGTATGGCTCAGGGACACCGGAACACCACCAAGGCACCTGAGTACATGGAACTTTATGGGGTACAACCCAATAACGGGGTACCTATCCGGGTTAGACACCTTGGATTCTCACCTAATCTTGCGACATTACGCAATATTATGCGGTGTAACATGATTTAGGTTGGGCAACTAAGGCATACTGTCTTTCCCAAGAAGTGCAAAAAATGATCAAGGCACCGAGGTACACGGTTGAGTCAAGAGTGTCTGGTGGTCTTGAAGCACATCTGCCATTTTTGACAAGTCTTGGCAAATGATGCACTTGGCCCAAAGATACCCCATAGGGTGCAACCTCGTAACTATAAGCCTTATAGGCAAAAAGGATAAGAGGTTGCGATCAAAAGTTGGTTGTTTGCAGAACCGGATGGGAAGAGCTAACCTTGTATGGTCGATGTACGCTTCCTTGAAGGGGCAACCAAGGGGAAGATAAAGGGCAGCACCCTCCATTAGGGAGCTGATACGTGCTATAAGACGCAAATGTCACGAGGCTTCTTGTTTTCAAAAACATAAAGGCTTGTCATATTTGTGCAACAATCGAATTTCTGCGAGCATTCTAAGACAGAAACAAAACATACAAAGAGAACTCGCAGAACATAACAAACAAGTTAAGATGAGATCAATGGGTTATTACATGAAAGTGTAAAAACGTCCTGCGATTTCATCGCAAGACGACAATGTCACGAGATTGTATATTCGCAAGAATGTTCAAACTTGTCATATTATCGCAAATACAAAAATATTATCACAAAAGAGGTGGCAAAATAAGACCTTTACTTAGGAAGGCATGATAAGACCACAACAATTAATGAAAATTATTACATCAATATCATTGGAGAATTTTTACAAGAGTATATATATCATGAAGTTCTGACAAAGAAGACAGCTCCATCAATATCATTGAAGAATTTTTACAAGAATATAAATCATGAAGTCCTAAAAAAGAAGACAGCCCTATTGAAGAATTTTCATGAAGATATAACAAAAGATGCGATTTTGCTCGCAATCAAAAACAGATAGTTCGTATTCATTAAATTTTACGAGAATTACATATTTCTTATACTTCTTCATATACTGAATATTTCTCCACAACTTGAATACTTCTTATAATTTTTAAAGAACGTCTCATATTTATTATACTTCTTCAACGGATTCTTAATTTTGCGAAGGTTAAGTACTTATTATACTTCTTAATACATTGAGTAATTCTTCATAGATTGAATAATTCTTATACTTCTTCATACATTGGATAATTCTTTACGGATTGAATACTTCTAATACTTCTTTAAAGATATTTTATACTTCTTATACTTCTTAAGGATATTTCATACCTCGTATTTCTTATACTTCAAAGGGAGGATTTCTTGTTCACAATCGTAACAAGCTGAAGCTTCGTAAGTTGAATTAGGGCAGATATTCTAATACTTCCAACAATGTTTAATCATCTGAAGAGAAATAATAGGGGGAAAGGAGATACTAAACTATATTCTTTGAGTTATATTATTCCTCTTCATATGATCAAATGATGCAAATAAAGAAAGCATTCAATTTAAGAAAGGTCAAATCACCTTCGCAAAATATCAAATGTACTTCTTAAAAGAACAAAAATAGTAGGCATAATTGTTTGCAAAAAGAAAACCAACAGTAGCTGAGAGAAGGAGTTCAAAGGAAAGGAGAACAAGAGAATAAATGATAATTTGAGAAAGAATATTATTATGCTTCATCAACACTCTGTGCTGGATCTTTAAGATGAGCAGGGTCATTAGCAACTTTCGAATTTTGTGAAATATCATCCTTTGAAGAATCTGCAACAGGAACATCTTCTTGAAATTAGATTCTTTTTCATCATCAAGTCCTTCATCATCACTCTCATAATCAAAATCACTATCAGGCTCACGAACAACTTCATCGTCAGATATTTTCATAGGAGTAATTTTCACAGGAGGCAAGGCTCTTGATAAGAGAATGTTATTCGCAAAGACTTGAGCTTTCAGATGACTTTCACGAAGTATATCTTTCTGATGGTTGGTATCCTCGATATCTTTGGAATAAGCAAGATAGTTGAATCTCCGAGTAGCATGATCAGGAGAGTTGATTAAGCGAGTAGAAATAAAAGCATTTTTCTTACGAAGCTCAGAACAGGAGGCTTCTAATCCAGCCTTAGCATTGCGAAGGTTGTTCTCAGATTCTGCGAGTAAAACAAAATTTAAAGGGTCAAATTTGCGAATATAACAAAATTTAAAGATACATCAGAGGCAGTCAAATTTTAATGACTACCTTCTCTTTGAGAAATAAGAGATTGAGCTAAAGATAGACAACAATTCTTCATCTGATCCATCACATTATCAAAACCATCACCAACTAATCCTTTAAGTCTAGATTGAATCTTCTGATCTTTAGAAAGAAGAAAATTTTTATCCTTCGCAAGTTTGGTATTAAGACTTTTTAGTTCAGAATAATCTTCTTCAAATTGATTCTTCTTAGTACTTAAGATTATATTCTTATTAATAAGGGACTTCTTCTCAACGGCAAAAGAACTTCTCTCTGCATCTGAAGACTTCTTTAATTCCTCAAGTTCACCTTTTAACAAAGAAAGAAGATTTTCTTGATCGCAACATTTATTCTGAAGAGTATCTAATTTTTGCGAAGAAACGATCATTGTATTCAAATACGAGCATTTATCTTCTGATAAGGTTTTGTTCTCTTCTAATAAGGTTTCTACTCTCAAGCCGGCTTTAGTTAAAGAAGAAGTAAGTTGAGATATGTCATCATTTAAAAAATTTCGGTCGTAAATCAGTTGGGTATTCTCTTGAAAAAGGGCATCAAAATTATCAATAGCACATGAATAAAGATTAGATAAATGGGAGAATTGGTTCAAGAGGCTTTCATGCTTGGCTTGATATTCTGTTACATCTGATTCATGGCGAAGTACCAATCTTCTACATTTCTGGATGGATTCTATAAAGGGGAATGGGTTTTAATGGGTGTTTCAAACATATGAAGAACAAAAGTAAACAAAAGGGGAAAATATGAAGATAGTAATCATACCTTTCAATTCATCATTCCTTTTGCGAAGGATCGCACAATCAAGAGAATCATTCTGAAGCTGATAATTCTCTTTGCGGAGATTCTCACATTCTGCTCTTAAAGACTTCAGAGATTGGCGAAGCAATTCAACTTCTTTTTCCAAGGATTGGCGTGAAGTAGAAATATCAGGATTGATGAAACTATTTAGTGCTTCGCAAAACTCATATTGCGAACGAACATTAGTAGACTTCGCAGTATTATTCAAAATCTCAGATAACATTCGAAAAGTTGAGTAAATTCCATCTAGAATTTCTTGAGGAAGAGGAGAAGAATTTGAAGGAATAAGAGAAAGTTGTAAATTGTCTGGAGAAATAGCACTCAAAGGATTAGGAGTCAAGATAGGCTTTTCAAGAGAAGATGTTGAAGAAGTATTTTGCGAGGGTTGATCTTGAAGAAGTGTTGATAAATTGACATTGTTGGGAGATTGAGAACTGGGTAATGGAATAGAGGCAGAAGTTTGCGAAGAAGTATTTTCACGAGGAGGAGAGGGAAATTCCTTATCCATCTCAGGAAGGAAGTCATCAATTGAAATTATTGGTATGGGTTTAATCACTCGAGATCTCTTGTTGGGATTGGATTTTTCACCAGCCTATGAATCAAAATGTAGATTAAAAACTGAGGCAACAATATATTATTCAAAAAAGAAGACAAAGTATTTTAACTACCTTTTGATTCTCGGATTTTCTTCTTCGAAGATTAGGGCTTGAATTTCTGGGTGGAGATTTCACCTGAGGAATAGTTTTGCTGAAATAAACCAAAATCAAACAATAAATTATACAGAAATCAAAGAGGAAAACAAGTGAAAAACGTGAAGATAGAAGAAAATTACCTTGGAGAACTCATGATGATATGAATAGGAGGAGAAAATGGTAACGGAGAGTGTGATAAGAAGACAAAATTGCAGAAGTAAAAAGAGAAAATAAGAAGAAGAAAAGGAAGAGAATATAAAAGAGTTTATATAAGGGAATAACTAGAAAAGGACGGCTACAAAAGACGTGTCCAAATTCTAAAAGACTAAGTAACGGTTATGTTCTCACGATCATTTCTTCTTCGCAGAATTGACATGAGAAGAGGCAAGATGTAGGTACCGAATATCACAAGGCATTAACTTACGAACATCGTGACAAATATAATAGGAAAGAGTTACAAAACAATACGAAGATAGAGGAAGCACAGGGAAGTATGAAGATTTGCGAAGATAGAATAATCGTACGAAGATGTGTTGCGATACTTCGCAACACAAATACAGCTGTACAAAGTTCATTATAAATAGAAGTTCAAATGTAAAATTCGAGAGGTTCTTTTGGTGAGTATTAGAAATTATCTTAGGAAAGAGAATAGAGAAAGTTGTAACTATTCTAGTTCCATTTAGATACTTCTTTGTAATCAATTGAGAGAATTAATAAAAAATTTGTCATTCAACATCAAGAACTTCTCAAGTTTTACTAATTCTACTGAGGGTGTAGTTGTAGGTTATTCTGCAACTACAATTGCATCATATTTTGGTTTTGTATTCATTCAATAAGCCAACAGAAGAAGAGATATCTACAGTGAAGTTTCAAGCAACAAGGAATAAGAGGAAAGAATCACACTGTCAAGATTCTACGAAGTTCAAGAGTTATCATCAAGAGTTGAAGACCGAAGACGTTTCTATGGATGTTGTGAGAGTGGTGCTAGCTACACGCCGAACGGATAAAGAGGTAAGTAAGCATATTCCCACCTTCGTTAAGTGGTTGATTTCCTTTCTAAGAGATCGTCAGAAAAAAGGGTTTTCAAAATGAATAAAAGATGTGGGTTTTCAAAACATTTCGGAGGGTTTGCCTTCCTACTATTCAACGTGTCGCAGGATTCTCTCTTCATTCCTAACTGGACACATGTGTGACCCATAAAGAGCTGTTTATTATTGAGTGCAATTTCATAAAACCCTTTCTTGTGAGGCAGAGTTAAGACTTTTGATCACTCCGAACCCGAATTTCTTTCGATAAGGGATGGTTATTTCTCTCTCAACTTTATAGAATGAGATTGTGTCCATTTATGTGTCTAATTTCTTATGACTAGTGTGCAGAATCTCTATGTCTTCTTAGCGCGTTGGATACTATCTTTTCGGAGAACTTGTAAGTTGGAAAAATATAGGTTGTGTGGGTATTTTTCTAGAAAACGTTCACGGGAGTTGTATGTATGTTTCATGATTTTTTTTGTTTGATTTTCTCGAGGACTAGCAAAGTCTAAGTGTGGGGGAATTTGATAGGTGTTGTAAAACACCTAATTTTTTATCTAGTATTTATGCTTTCTTTGCTATTTATTTTGTGAAATATGTATCTTATGCGTGAATTTGAGATTATTAGGTGCAATGGAGCACTTGGGGGCAAAAGAAGGAAAATTGCCCGTTTATAGCGTAAAAGGCGAAAAGGTCAATTCACATGCGAGCTATATTTGGAGCGGGCTAGGTTGCACAAGAAGGAATGGAAGAATGAACTGTCAGTTGCTCAAAACTGACGGTTGAGTTGAGCAAGGAACTAGGCTATCGGTTCTTTGTAACCGACAAGCCATAGTTGGAATTGTTACCCCTTATCCAGTGGTGCAGGGTACCAATAGCAATCTTAGTTACTACCAAAACCCTAAAACTGAGCGGACTGTTGTCCCAATCATTAGCTCCCCTTTCTTTCACCAAATTCAGAGAAGGAAAATTAGGATTAAAGGCTGCACAGAAAACAAGAATTTGAGAGGAGATTGATGAGATTTTTTGCTGTCAAGGTCAAGACTCAGAGAGGCATTGAATCTGCTAACTCGAGTTCATGGTGGTTTCTGCCATCGATTTTGGAGGACAGAATGAAGGAGAATCATTGGAGTTTTGGGTTCGTAGTTGTGCTACTGATAGAGAAAGTTGATTTGAGAGATGGGTATGATGTGAATTTGAGGTTGGTAAGAATTAGGGGTTTTAAGCAATTACTGATTATGAAGGTGATATGGTGGTGGTACTGGCAAGGAAGAACAACTAGGGTTTGGTGAAATTTGAGTCACAGGGACTGGTGTTGAACTGGGATGTGTGTTGGTTCAATTTGAGGAGCAAGAGTCTGTAATGAAGGTGCATAAGGGTTGAGACAGTGTATGTGGAGTTCAAACTGAAATTCAAGAAATTAGTTGTTCAGTTGCAGTGTGATGCAGGGTGTATGTGCAACTGAGATGGAGAAGGAGATATTGAACTTATTAAGAACTTGCTGTTACTGGGGTTGAGCTGGATTTGCCGAGTTGTTCACAGTTCAAGAGAATGGTGGCCTGAGTGAATCTGTAGCTGTTAGTTATGGCTGGAATTGAAACAAGGGCAGCTGCAATGGGTGGTTTATGAATGATGTGTGTGTTGGTTTGGGAACTGTGAACTGAAATAAGTCAGTGAAGGATGAATTATATGCAGAATGGTGATTTGAGTCTGCATTGGAGGATGGCTTTGTATGTTTTAGAATGGGCCTGTGGTGATAAATCTGGTAGCAGCTGTAGGTATTGCTCTGGGTTGGCAGTAATATATTGCAGAATATGAAATGTGTAGCTTGTCGCCACTGTGATTTGCTACAGATGAATGGTTTGTGGTCATGTACCAACTCAGCCAATGTTTTGAGCTTTGAACTGAGAATGCAAGTACAGCTTTGTTGGTGATGGTATGTTGCTCAGCAGGTGGAAATTGTTGGTGCTAATGTCGCAATATGAAGCTGTTAGTGCTGGGATTTTACAATGAGAATGAATGCTGTGAGCTGTGAAGTGGTGAGAAGGACCGAAGCAGTTACATATTGGGGACAGAGAAAAGTGGTGAAAGACTGTAAATTATTCATGGCGTTGCAGGTGGTGGATTGATATGGTGGTATTGGTGCTGAAATTGAGTTCAGACTGGTGGTTACAGCTGGAATTATTGCAGTGAATTGGATGTATGTTTTAGGTTCAAGGGTATTGCAGGGTGACAGTGCAGGTGGAATTGAAGCTGCATTACAGTGAATGGTTGCAGCTGTTGTAATGAGCTGTCTTGAGCTGTTGGTTTTGATGTTATAGTCTCAGATGGTGATGTGTATGTTGTGATTATAGAGAATGGAGAGGAAGGGTGTTTTGGCTACAAAGGAACATATATGTGTGGCAGTAACTCGATGCTATTGCAGTTGGTGAAGCTATGGAGTGGAGCTGCAGTCACTGCGAATAAAGAGAATGTTTGGCTTGCAAGGTTGGTATGCTGCTGGTGCCAGGTAAATGGAGTTGCAGCTGTGACATTTGCAGGTGCTGCAACAGGTGGAGCTGGTGAGTGTTATGGATTGAGTGGCAGGAGCAATAACTGAGGTGACGCATTTGTTGGCTTGGCTGTACTGGTTTCTTGTGGAAGTGTTTGATGGATCGAAATTAGGAAAGTGGTGCTGAATCGAGCAGAGCTGGCTGGTACTGGCAGTTATTGGCAGTGGCAGAGGTGGGTTCTAGCATTGAATTGGGTATAACCCATATGCGGAACTGGTGCATAAAAATTGAGAAATCTGTGGAGGAGCAGAGGTTAGTGCAGCTGGTATTGATGTGTTGGTGATGCTATGAAAATGAGTAAGTTGCTGCTGTGGTGGATCTGATTAAGAGCTTTGAGCTCACAATTGGGTTGAGATTGGTGGGTTCTGTTGCTGTGATTAAGAAGCTGGAATGCAGTTGGTGCTGCAGATTTGTACTAAGATGGCTACTAGTTGCTGAAACAGGAAACTGGTGAATTCAGAGAAGAAGATGGATCAATGTTGAACTTGTGTCATGGCAGGTTCGAGTATGAGGCATGAGCTGAGTTGCAGCTGGTGGTTGCTTTTACCTCAGGTGGAGTTATAATTGCGATTGAGCCAATGGGTCGGTGATTCAGGCGAAGCTTAAGATGGTGGTATTGGCTCTGTGTTGCACTACAGGGAAGAGAAGAAGTGGTAACTGGAATTTCAAGAGAGCCATCATGGCTGGAGAAGAAGTGCAGGGATTATGCACAACCAAGATGGCTGGCCAAGGAGCTGCGATGCAGAATGATATTGCAATAGAATTATGGCTAGTGCAAATGGGCTAGGCCAAGCCCATTCAGCCTTGCCCAGTTAGCTCACTTAGCCAAATCAGGTGGATTCGGTCTTGACTCAGCATGACTCGGTGGTTGACCTGAGTTGGATCGTTTGACCGGTGACCGGGCGGACTTTGCCGGTCACCTGAGAAACTTTCCGGTGCTGGATTCCGGCCATATTCCGGCCAAAACACAGTTTTCCGGCGAACATTTTTTGGGTCATATTTTCACATGGGTTTTTATCACACATGGTTCATGGGCTTGGTGGACTTTTTGGTGATGGACTTTGAAGACCTAATTTTGGAAAGTGGGAAGGCTATAAAAAGAAGAAGTTTCTATTCTTTTGGGAATCAATTATCACGTATTGTTCTACTGGAGTTTGGAAGAGAGCGATTCTACTAGGGTTTGCTTTCGTTTATTTTTCATGTTCTTCATTTTATTTTTGATAATAATTATGTTGAATCAAAATACTATGAGTAGCTAAACTTCATATTATTGGTTATGGGATAATAAGTAGATTTCACAAATAGTATTGGAATCAATGAAGTAGTTTTGTCTCAATATTTTACTGTTTATGATTCATTGTTTATATTGTATATGATTTGATTGTTTGATTGGTTGAGTCCGGAATCAATCCGATTTGCATTCATTTCTAGAGCTATATTAGGGTTTTCAATACAAAAACGTTGTTAATCCCTGATTCTAAGTAGCATAAATGTGGGTAGTGCTTGTAGAGATATATCCTACTATTCACATATGAATCATAACTTGGGTTAAATTGATTTAGTGCTTTTACACATTCCGATTGCCTTGATTAGTCTTATTCCATATAGCTTATTGCTTCTAGGGAGTTAAATCTAATTTTCTTTTACACTTTAGGTTGCTTTCTAGGAAGAATTCACATATGTATCTTTTAATGTGGTTGTGGTGAAATCAGGGAATTAGCGGGGTATTCTTGCGATCAAGGTATCCTAGGACTTTTAGTAAATGAGAGATTAAATTTCAATTCTAGTCATTGATGAAAATATGTGTTTGTGAATGAAACTATCCCGTGACCAATACTTTCTCCTTATTGATTACTTTTATTATTACTTTGCTTTCAATTTATTTTTATTGCTTTGATAAAACAACATCCCCCCCTTTGGTTACTAAAAAACTGAAAAAATTTATAACAACAAAAGCCTCTATGTGGATACGAACTCTTTCTTATCGCATACTATTTTTATCTTAGGAAGTAAGAAAGTGAAATTATATTTGCGTCGGCTGAAAACCGACCACTATCCATCTTCGCCAGCCACATTGAGTGGCTTAGATCCAATTTCACACGATCAAAGAGGTTCCAACATTATCGTCGATAGCTCATCTCCATCCCCAGCTGATCGAATTACATGCAGCGATCCAGAAGCACGTCGAACCGCTTTCCAAAAGTAGGGCGATCACGCGCTTATAAAACCCTAAATTGAATAAGTGGAATTACGCAACTGCTACAAATCGATCACGACCGTCCATTTTTTCCATCCTAGTCGGACAACCTAGATCTAATTTCAGGAGGCCAACGAGATGCTTGCACACTCACCGGAAACCCATCTGTGCATATACCTAATTGGCCTATCCAAATCAGTGGCAAACGCCACAAATCGTTTGGCCCAATGGTAGGGTGGCCGAATGGCTTCAAACCCTATAATACAATCAACGAAAACTTACAACTATCGTAAATCATCTCATCCGTCCGACTTCGCTAGCCTGGCCTGCCTGTTTAGATCGGATTCTAGATAGAAAACAGGGTGACTCCATGATCACCGGCCACCCATCCTCCACATGGAGCGATTGACCAAGTGGTACCTCACCCATAAGGTTCTCAAACGATCGCCCAAAGGTGGCCGGTCATGCTACTTTTCTCGACGCAGCGAAAAAAGATATTGTGGAATCACAAACAATGAGACGAAGATGTTTGTGATTACTTTTTATCTTGCCTATCAGAGATAGAAATCTGAAGCCAATTATTACAATTGTACTCGTACGATAGAAGATGCAAGATCAGATCACACAACTACAATAAAAGTAGTATCGGTCTGGCTTCACAATCTCAATGAAGTCTTTAAGTCGTTAACCTGGTTTAGAAGAAGAAACCAAAGGTTAAAGGAGAATCGACTCTATCTATGCAACTAGTATCACACGTAAGGTGTGGGGATTATGTTTCCCAGTTGCTAGAGTTCTCCCTTATATAGTCTTTCAAATCAGGGTTTGCAATCAATGTTAGCTTAGTAACAAAGTATTCAATATTCACCGTTAAATGAAAACCTGATTAGATTCAAGCTAATATTTATCAATCGTTACATCGAAAACATAGCTTGTTATACACACATGTAATGCACGTTTGTAGGCTTGTGAAAACCGTACCCAAACTTGTACATTAGTTGGTTCAACAATAGTTAACCAAATGGTTAGCCACATGACAACTTTCATATCAACCATATTGTTCTTCACCATAACTAGTTCAAATGACTCAAATGAACTAGTTAGAGAGTTGTTTAATTTCTTAGATATTTATGAACTACACAAGACACAATTGAAGCAAAAACGATTTGATTCACTCGAATCGGTTCATGAACTATATAGCCACGGTTTGCAATAGCATTCCTTAGTTTATAGAAATGAGTTCACAAACATCGTTTTTAGACATAACCTACACAAGTTCGCGGATGGAGTTCAAAAACTCCAGCAGAAATTTTCGGGTTTGAGAACTTTCCCAGTTCGCGGACTCGGTTCGCAGACTGAAGATCACGCACTTCTCCGGTTCTCTTGATCTACAAAGTTCGCAAACTTTGGTTCAAGGAATAAGGACTTATACATATATGTGTTTCCACAAGAATGCTTATATCCTCCATTGGTTATATTGTCTAAACTCTCATTTCAATCATTGAAATATTCTCAGAGGACGTTATATAGTTGTTATTCACAAACCATTTTTCGTTAGAGCAATTTTAAAAGTGATTGAAACTTAACATGACTTTCGTCACTAGGCAAAGATGAAATTGGCTAAAGCGAAATCTTTACCAACACATATTTCGAGAAATAGATAGGCGAGGTATACTCGGCTCGAAATACCAAATGTGTATAATCTTAGTCTATACAGCAAAACGACTTTTGTCTCAAGATAGGAGATAAATATACTTTTGAGTGATAGATAAGTTCAAGTCTCCACATACCTTTTAGTCGACGAAGATCCACCATTTCCTTGAGTAGTCCTTCGTCTTATATGATGATTTCCATGGAGTTATTGAGCTCAACTACACTTTCTATCCTAGTCCGAGACCTTAGCTATAGTAGACTAGAAATAAAGACTTATAGTTTTGATCACTAAATTGACAAACATGCTTGAGATAGCAACACATGCGAGTTCGACCGAGCAACGCTCTAACAATCTCACCCTTTGTCAATTTTAGTGACAAAACTATCAATACATATGAAATACAAAAAATATATAAATAAACTTTGTAGCTCCTATTCCACATGTCTAATCTTCAATATTACTCGAAATCTTCGTTACTTCCAAGTACTCCAATGATCCCAAAGGTTGTAAGTTTAGCATCATCGTTGTTGAAAATCGGTAGCTATAACAACAAGAAAACAAAAGTTCTCAATCATTGTTATACAGTGTCATAGTATCATTACACAACATCAAAGTCCAATTGCATCACAACTTTAAAAATAATACTATGGTGATATGTCACTTCCCCTTAGTCAATACTCCATCTCACATGGAAACCACTCCCTACATAATGATTCGAAAACCATATGTATTTGTAGTGTGAACTGCATATTAATTCTCTCACTTTTTGTCATTAAAATTGGCAAAGGTACAAGAACAAGATCCTAATGACCAAAGGTAAGCATATATCATCTTATTTAGATGCAATCATAAAGCCGAAGCTAAATGCATTCATCAAGGAGTCTATAAATATACAAGATAACCCCTATAATATTCCACAGCCGCACTCCCCACAAAGATTTGACAATTAAGCACAAGTTTAATTACGAACTCTCCCCCATATTATGTCATTCCCGAAAGAACAACAAGAGCGACCTTCATTTCAAAAGAAAAGAAGGATTTTCTCTGGACATAAAAAATCACATACAAGTATGAATTTGAATCTAAAAGAAATATTCAATTAAATTAACCTTAAGTGAACCTATGATTAATTTAACCAAATATGCTCAACACAAGTAAACTTATGGAGACTTAAAAGGCTCAATGAGATTAATCACTAGAGAACCCATAATTAATCAAATCGGAATGCACAACTAAACTAATCACAAAAGTAATCAATTCAATTGTTTATACTCACATAAGAAAGTATATGGATCAATGTCTAAGTTAATCATGAAAATAATCAACCCAGTCAAAAACGCTCAAACAAGAGACAACTTACGGAGTCATAACTAAATAACCAAAAAAGATGATTAATTTAGTTCAATATGCTCGACATAAAGAATCTTACGGAACAACAACTAAGCTAATCATAAAAATAATCAACTTTGGTTGTTTAGTGCTCAACATAAGACTCATTACAGAGCCTCACAGTAATACACAAATATGGATCAGGGAAGATCAATTACTGCGGAATACACAAGGATTCATTGTATGTTCCATCACTGTTTGCACAATGACATACAATAGACATAATCCTTGATAGCAAAATATTTTAACCTATCTTTCATCAAAAATTGACATAATAGGCTTAACTTTTGTATTTGTCAAAATTCCATTCGTTCTTTTATAAATACTTGCATATCAACTCACGAGCGACTTTACTTTTGACAACATATGGGACAATCAAGTTCACGAATGCAAACACACATATCTCATAACAATATTGCAATATATAAAACCATAAAGATTAATACTGCAATAATCATTTTCCAAACAAGCTTAGAATTTAAACCAATAAATATAAAAACATGAAGATGAAAACGTTGGACATAGCTATATGTAATCACAATAATGGCTATTCCAAACTCTAGTTATTCTTCTAAAAAAAACAAGAAAAGTAGAAGATTTACTAGGCAATAAGACCTTTAAATAATTCTTTATCGTCCACAAACTCCTTGTCGTCAACCACCATTGGAACATAAGGTTCATTAAGAAATAAGTTTATGTCAATAAACCTTCTTGGCTGATGTTGTTGAACCAGGGCCTTCTGAATATCATGAGTCTTATACACAAAATCCTTTATTTGTTGAATCTCCTTTTGCATCTCTTTCAACACTTCAAGAACATCAGAAAACTTTTGAGAATTTGAAGGAACGACTCTTGGCTTCCTCACATTCCTTCTTTTTCTTTTCAATGTTGGATCTAGCGGAGATTTTTATTTTTCTTTTATGATTGATGTCTTAACAATCAAATTAGCATCCTTTCCATCATAAGACATCATGCTTGGAGTATCCATTAACTATGGGTTTGTGAGAGGAAATCACAAATTGCTCAACAAGTAGTCTTGAGATATAAGGAGGTAATAGATAAGGAAAATGGATGTAGGATTTCGAAAGCTTTACAGGTTCGCACATGACCAACTCTCAACCCTATGAAGAGTAGAATTTTTGATAGTACCCCTTCTTTTGTTTGATAGACAAAAAGAAGGAAAAACTAAGAAAAGAGAAAATAACTTTTCCTAAAGACTGAAGGATACAAAATCATTGTCTCTTTTGATCTGGCACATGAGACAAGATTTCAAAAACAAAACAATCAAGTTGCGTTGAGGTGAACAATAATTTGTCCACCATTTTCCCTGTGAGAGGAATCCACAGACTTTTATCTATCAAAAAGAATTGACCATACTTTCTTCTCAACTGGTCTAGTCATATCCTTGGAAACTAACTTCTTAGACGAAGATAAAATCCTACATACCACAGTGGTCTTCTGAGCAAGTTTAATCTTTCTTGCTAAATGATTTGCTCTTCGTT
Source organism: Papaver bracteatum (assembly GCA_023529315.1). NCBI lineage: Eukaryota > Viridiplantae > Streptophyta > Magnoliopsida > Ranunculales > Papaveraceae > Papaver > Papaver bracteatum. The sequence goes on from JAJJWX010002486.1 coordinate 1,068,563, forward strand.
GAAGTTTGTTGACGTGCCTTTGTTTGTGTTTGAACTTGTAACACCTTGAAAGTTCATGACCCTGTAAAGAACAATATGAACACGTCAAACTTGGATAAAACTCAGGGTTTTAAGATGTACAAGTATCTAGGCACATGGTGGAACCTGAAACATTACAAACATAGTTTCCAAAGGATGGCTCAACTTTATCTTCCAGAATAGTTGGATTATCTTCTGAAAGAATATCAAGATTGATGTATGTATTGCTACAATTATCAAAATTAATATTTTGACCAAGAAGTGCAACACTTTATTTTTCGTCTTCATTAGAGTCATAATTGTCAGACATTTCATCAAGAGTTTCTTTAAGACCTTTTTTCCCAGTGTATTTTCAATGATTTGGACACTTATTTACAAAATGACCAAATCCCTTACACTTAAAACAATGAGGCATATCCTCGTCATCAGTTTCATCAATATCCTTATTTTTATGAGGTACACGCTTATGAGGTTTGACTGATGCCTTAGGCTTATCTCCTGGAAAACCGTTTACTTCTCTTCAGCAGAAGATCCCTAAATTGTCTTGTGATCATCGAGACTGATTTGTCAAGATCTTCAACTGATGAAGCTGTCTCAGAGTGATCATCTTCAGAGATATACACTTTTTTTAATTTAATCAAGTAATTTAGTGTCCTTTAGTACTTTGAACGCAACATCCTTAGATTTGGACGAATATTCATGATCAAAGATCTTAAGAATTCCAACCAGCATATTTCTGGAGAGATTATTCAGGTTATTTCCCTCAACGATGGCATGCTTCTTAGAATCGTATCTAGATGGTAGCGATCTGAGAATTTTCATCATAATGTCCTTTTCAAGAATAGTCTTACCCAATGCAAGTATACTGTAGGTATTGAATATCG